>CM029598.1:3074218-3324936 GCA_017311375.1 Mytilus coruscus | reverse complement strand
AAACTAGTGAATGTTACCGCTTCTCTTCGAATAAAATTTCCTATCACGACATATCACAACTAACAATTAAGTGAAAATCTTTGTCGATATCTTTTAAAGTTTCTTAGAGTAGCATGAACAAGCAAAAGCCAAAAAAAAAAAAAAAAATGACCTTGACCTTTGACTTTGACCTTTCTTTCATTTTGATGGACTCAGTACCTCAAATCAGAAGACCCTAGGTCTCTATCACTTAAGACTAATGAGTTTCTTATACATTTCTCTCATGTCAAATACATAAGGGAAATAACTCTCATATGGAATGTTCAGATCACTTCGATCCAAACTATTCTTGACAACCTGACGATGTAACGAGTAATTTGGTAAAATAAATTTGTCGTAATCTTTTACGGTTGCGAATGAGTAGTACGCACAAGAAAAACAGTGTTCGGGGAGATAACTCTTACATGAGAAAGTGTTCGGTTAAGCGGTGTCAGTTTCAAAAGTGTATAAACTGTTCGATATCATATTCCAAATATCTAAGCGACATCTTTTGAAATAACAATACAGCGCATGAAAAAATTTGGCAGAAGAAAAAAAAAATAATAAAAATAAAAACAAATTCTTCAGAGAACAATTGAAAGTCTTTCCACCTGAAACGATATCTTTTGATACGAAAATATCAAAATCCAGTTTGTAATGTCATTTCAAGTGTCAAATGATAGCTTATTGTATGCTGATTTCTAAAATATATGGTTTCTTTACACTTTTCTTTGAAAAACGGATATAATTTGTTACTTCTTGTCTGATAAATGTCACTTCCAGTATTTTTGATAGTTTACTTGACACTGATTCCAAAAATATATGGTTCTATATACTTTTACATTAAAAATATAAAAAATGCCTACTTCCGGTTTACACAAGGTCATTTCTGTTGCAATTTTCAAGGTCATATGGCTTGCAACCTAATGCAAAAGTCCCGTGGCTTTATCATGTATAAATATGAAGTTAAAGCAAAGGGCAAAATCTACAACGTCAAATTTACCTTTGACCTTGACCTTACTTTTAAGGTCATTAAGCAAGGACTTTCATATCAAAAGATTTTAGGTCTCTACTATGTATTGTTAATAAGTTATATTACAATACATTTTACTTTGAACAATTAAGGAGAAAACTCCTAGTGAAGGTCACCGCTTCGATTCCAATAAAATTTCCAATTGAGACAGATCACAACTAACAAAAGTGAAAATATTTTGTCGATATCTATTAAAGTTTCTTACGAGTAGCATGAACAACCAAAAGCAAAAATTAAAACATGACCTTGACCTTTGACCTTGACCTTTGGACCCAGGACCTCAAATCAGAAGACCCTGGTCTCTATCACTTAAGACTAATGAGTTTTATTACATTTCTCTCATGGCAAATACATAAGGAGAAATAACTCTCATATGGAATGTTCAGATACCTTCGATCCAAATGATTCTTGACAACCTGAGGATGTAACGAGTAATTTGGTGAAATAAATTTGTCGTAATCTTTACGGTTGCGAAGGAGTAGTACGCACAAGAAAAACAGTGTTCGGGAGATAACTCTTACACGAGAAAGTATTCGGTTAAGCGGTGTCAGTTTCAAAAGCGTATAAACTGTTCGATATCATATGCTAAATATCTAAGTGACATCTTTTGAAATAACAATACAGCGCATGAAAAAATTAGGCGGAAGAAAAAAATAATAATCAGAACAAAAGCAATAGGTCTTTCCACGGAAAAGTGGAAAGACCTAACTAAAACCAATTATTCAGAGAACAAATTGAAGGTCTTTCCACTCAAATTAACTAAAGATAAGAAAATTTTGATAAAAACAATATGTCCAGGGTTAAAATGATAATTTATGAAACACTGATTTTTTTAAATAAGGAGATAATTTGCTACTTCCGGTTTGAAAATGTCATTTCCGGTTTCATTTAATAGTTTACTCCACACTGATTCCAAAATATATGATTCTATATACTTTAACATTCAAAATAACAAAAAATAGCTACTTCCGGTTTACACGAGGTCACTTCTAATTTCTTTTAAAGGTTACATAGCTTTATCATGCATACATATTAAGTAAAAGCAAAGGTCAAAATCTGGAACGTCAAATTAACCTATGACCTTGAGCTTAATTTTAAGGTCATAAACTAAGGACCTCAAATCAAAAGACATTAGGTGTTAATTATATTTGGTAGATGGGTTATATCATCATCATACGCATATTTTTAATAAAAAAGGGGAAAAACTCTAATTTAATGTAAGCATACCCTTTAAACCAATATGTTTGTGTTACGACATGTCGCAACTAACAATTAAGTAAAAACATGTTGTCGATATCTTATATGGCGTTTGAAAAGAGATGAAAATTAGTCAAAATTTAGAAATGACCTTGACCTTTGACCTTGACCCTATTTTCTTCTAAACTAGAAAAACAGTGTTTGGGAGATAACTCTAACAATAAAAAGTGTTCTGCTAAACAGGGTCAGTTTCAAAAGCGCAATAACTGTTCGATATCATAAAAAAATCTAAGCGACATCTTGCAAAACCACAATGCACCGTATGTGGCGGAAGGTTGAAAAAAAATAATAATAACCAGAAGAAATTCAATAGGTCTTTCCACAGAAAAGTGGAAAGACCTGATAATAATCAGAAGAAAGCAAGGTCTTTCCACAGAAAAGTGGAAATACCTGATAATAATCAGAAGAAAGCAATAGGTCTTTCCACAGAAAAGTGGAAAGACATAATAATCTTTTTAAAACCGAGGTTAGAGACCACACCATATCATTCTGCTAAAGAAAAGCAGAAAATAATGTAAAAGTATTACATATTTTAGAAAACAAATTGAAGAAATAAAATGAGGGTATGAACAAAAATATAAAAAGGATGTTATTTACTCTTTAAAGAGGAAATTAATATTATAGAACAATAACGTGGTAAACTATATGATTCAAAAACAAAAGGAGCACAAATAAGATATAGAATTAAGTGGATAAAAGAAGGAGAAAACACACAATAGTCTTCTTGGGACTAGCAAAAGTTAGGCAAACAAGAAAAACTATAACAGCACACAGGGACAAGGAGGGGTGATACATACACATCCTACAGAAATACTAAATTTTGAAAGGATTTTTTCAAGACATTTATAAAAGTTCAAATCCCAATAAATTTTTATAAACGATTATGTTATGAATACAGAATGTGATCATGTCCTAACAGATAAAGAAAGCGATAGAATGGAAGGTTTATTAAGCTCTCAAATATGCACATATTCATTATTTCAAACGAAACTAAATAAATTCCAGGAATTGATGGGTTAAGTGTTGAATTTTTAGAACTTTTGGGAACATATTAAAAGAGTTTGTTTTTAATTTCTCATTTGATAAAGGGAGTTAACAAATTCACACACATTAGGAATTATTTCCTTTTACATAAAAAATGATCCTCTCAGTTTAGACAATTATAGACCAATGACATTATTGAATGTTGACACAAAATTAGTTGCTTATTCACTTGCTCAAAGAATCATCAAAATATTACCCCAAATTATTCATGGGGATCAAAATGGGTAAGTTAAAAACAGATATATAGGATATAATATTAGACAAATTCAAGATGTCATAGATTATGCAGACAAATTTAATATAGAGGGTGCTTTATTATTCTTAGATTTTAAAAATCATTCGATTCATTAGAGTGGATTTTATGTTCTTTGTTGTACAAAATTTGGATTTAAAAATTCTATGATAGGATGGATAAAACTTTATATACTGACATAAAAGTTCAATTTTAAACAATGGTGGATTTCAAAACCCATGAGTATATATCGTGGAATACGTCAAGGCTTTTCAAGTAGTGCGACAATTTTTGTTATTGCTGTGGAGATTCTTGCTTGTAAAAAAGGCAAGACCATAACTTAAAAGGATATGAAAGCAAGATAGAAAACCCATACTTTAAAAATAAGTCAGTTAGCAGATGACGCTACTATTTTTCTCAAATCAAAACAAGATATTTCAAAAGCTCTTAACATGATTGAAACATTTGGTTTACTATCAGGATTAAAACTAAAACAGATCTAAAACAGAGGGTATTTGGCTAGGAAAAGAAAAACATTGTAAAGAAAAATATGTAAATATTATCTTTACAGAAAACCAGTTAAAAGTCTGGGAATATATTTTGGGCAAAACAATTTTGAAAAACAGCTAGAAAAGTCTTTAAAATTACATCTATAACTGTAAAAAAAAAAAACAAAACAAAAAACTTAACCATGATAGGAAGAATAAAAGTTATTAAATCTTTAGTTATTCCTATAATTACTTATTTGGCAACAGTCTCAACCTTGGGCAAAGAGTATTTAGATAAATTTTTAAAAAATATATAAGAATTTCTATGGAACAATAAGACAGAAAAATTAAACGCACTGTTATAAGCTACAACCAACTAGATGGCGGATTAAAATGGTAAATAGAGATAAATATATAGAATCTATTAAGATAGGTTGGATAGAAAGATTAACTGCTGATGGATGGTCATACCAAAATTTTATCTAAATAAATTTGATAGCAATCTACTTATCTTAAGAATGAATACTAATAATATATACTCTCTACCAGGTACTAAAAAGCTACCAAAATTTTATCTTGATATGATTCAAGTATGGTTATAAAATAAAAATACTAAAACTAAACATCCAAATGATTACAGACTAATCCGTCAAGAAGTCATTTGGGAAATCAGTTGATCAAATTTCAAAAGAAAACACTACTTTTCCAAAACTGGATAGACAGCAATATCGTTCATTTCAATGATATTATTGATGAAAATGGAGTCTTTTCAAAAAAATTATAAGTTTGTAACTAAAAATAAATCGAATTGGATAGCTGAATTCTCAAAATTAAGAAAAGTAATCCCCAAAAGAATGGTTTAAAATATTAAATGAAGAAAGTTCAATAAAAACTAGTGTTTTAACAAATAACTCCCTATATATAAGTGAAAAAATAATTGCAAACATAAACTAGAAAAATAGATTCGAAGAAAATTTACAATTTTAATAGAATATGATAAAGAAATTCAATTGGGTATCATAAGTGGAACAGAATATTGAAATGTGAAAATATACAAATTGAACCTCAATATATGCCAAATTTTATTCATAACTATTTAAACGATAACAACCTGAAAATGTTCAGATAGAAACTATTAAACTTTATTCGTGTTATTCTTCCAAACAAAGTTTTGTTAAAACATTGGAAAATAAGCCTTTACTTTACATGTAATTTTGCAACCTAACAGAAGACTATGAACATTTTTTTTGTAACGTGCCACTTTTTAGATGAGTTTTGGGAAATATATAAGATATTGAAAGAGCTTAGATTGGTACACACATTTTCACTGTAAAATATTTAATCTGGGGATATACAATTGATGATAAACATTATTATGAAATAAATTTTTCACTTACAGTTATTGTGTTCACTATACACAAACTACACTGTTTGTCAGAATATAGAACAAAGAATATCAATCTATATAATGTTTTTATGTCAGAATTTAAAAAATGATTACTATTACAAAAAAATATAATAATATTGAAGGAAAAGGAATACTAGAAAAGATATATTCTTAAATTTGACAACATTGTTATATCATTGTCAATATTGTTATCATACATGAATTTTACAGAACATTATGTACTTTACTTGTTTGCTAGATGATTATTTTATTTTACAATTTCAATGAGTTCTGAAAGTGAAAATATCTCTCATTTCTTCCACATATTTACGGTTATTAGATTATACGGAAGATCTACAAATTATGCTTACTGTATGAGACCAAATATTTTATGTATATGTTACAGGCATTTTCTAAATTTAGGCATTTTTAAAATAACTGAATTTTCAGGCAATTTATAAAATGCCTAACCTTGACAGGCATTATACAAAATGACTAAAATACAAGTCATTTTGTAAAATGACTGAAATTTTGAAACTGAATTCAACAAATTGTCTGTTCAGTTTCAGGCAATTTGTAGAATAAGGATATGATTGAGATAATATGACAAAAGTGGAGAAAACACAATATCTTGCGAAGAAAATAACTAATGGATCGGTAAAATTAATTTATTCTCCAAAAACGAGCTGGGAAGGTTTGTCAATAAACTCATCATAGATAACAGGATTAAATTTTGTATTTACGCCAGACGCACGTTTCGTCTACAAAAGACTCATCAGTGACACTCGAATCCAAAAAGTTAAAAGGCCAAATAAAGTACGAAGTTGAAGAACATTGAGGACCAAAATTCCTAAAGTTTTGCCAAATACAGCTAAGGTAATCTATTCCTTAGGTAGAAAAGCCTTAGTATTTAAAAATTCAAACGTTTTATAACAGTTAATTTGTAAGTATGACCATATCAATGATAATTCATGTCAGTACAGAAGTGCTGACTACTGGGCTGGTGATATCCTCGTAAGTCATATGATACGTTTCTTTTAGTGAAACTACGTTAAATATGTATTCACTCTGTATTACGGATACCAGTAGAGAATATATGATTATTTTGTAAAATGGCAGAAGAACAAATTGTTCTGTCAATAGAACAAAATTTACAATGAAGTTTTAGAAAATCTAGATTCAAAATAGTAAAGTGAAACATATGAAGCAGAGACAAAGAAGGTTGTTTTAATTGACTGATTGCAGTTTTATGCTTTCAGTCGCAAATATGTCATGCATTTGTAAGACCTAAACAATTTTGTTATAATTGTATGGGTTATTTCTGCAGTGGAATGACCTGCAATTGAAATCGGAAGGTATTTTGGACTAGGGCAGAAAATTCCACCTGCAAAACAGCCATAGATTTCTTAAAGTACAGAAAGTGTTGCACTTTACTAACATGTGGCAACATATTTAATGTTTCCATTCAGAAATAATTAGAATTTATACATCCACATCCTATTATTGTGATAAGTTCTGTCATCCAAACATTTTAAGAAATGATAAATAATTGTCGAGTTCTGTGCTTGTGTGAATTTTGTGATTACTAAGGATTTTCATATTCCAGGCACAGATAACCTTAGCCGTATTTGGAACAACTTTTGGAATTTTGGGTCATCAATGCTTTTCAACTTTGTACTTGTTTGGAATATAACTATTTTGATCTGAGCGTCACTGATGAGTCTTATGTAGACGAAACGCGCGTCTGGCGTATTAAATTTTAAGCCTGGTACCTTTGATAATTATTTACACCACTAGGTCGATACCACTGTTGATGGACGTTTCGTCCTCGAGGGTATCACCAGCCCAGTAGTCAACACTTCGGTGTTGACATGAATATCAATTATATGGTCATTTTTATAAATTTCCTGTTTACAAAAGTATGAATTTTTCAAAATACTAAGGATTTTCTTATTCCAGGCATAGATAACCTTAGCCGTATTTGGCACAACTTTTTGGAATTTTGGGTCCTCAATGCTCTTCAACTTTGTACTTGTTTGGCTTTATAACTATTTTGATCTGAGAGTCACTTATGAATCTTATGTAGACAAAACGCGCGTCTGGCGTATCAAATTATAAGCCTGGTGCCTTTGATAACTATTTCCTTTGATCTTGATTTCTAACGCGGATTTGTTTTTCTCAATCGATTTGTGACTTTTTGTATAAACACTGGTATACCACTGTTGCCTGTATTTAATACCTTTGATTTAGATAGATATAGGAAGATGTGGTATGAGTGCCAATGAGATGTAGATTTATTTAAACAATTGTGAGATTGTTTTAAACGCTGTTAATTGTTGAATAATCACAGTGTGATCTTTTCGTTTAAAAGAAATTTAATTTGTAATGAAATTCCAAACTAGTTTAGTCATTTAAAATAACCTATAAATCTAAATGTTAAACTTACTTCTATAGTTATTCCTTAATTTGATAGGATTTGGTCATCTTTTTTTAGAAATTCCAAGTATGGAGGAAAAATAGATACATGTATGCATTAGAAGCTGGAAAACAAAATCGACAATATGTCAGAGTTCAAGTAATTGGAAAATATGGGGTCGGAAAGACAACTCTTGTTCGTAAATTACTTGAAGATAAACAAACTACTGAAGTATCCGGCACTGATGGAATTGAAATTCATCGAAAATGCAAGATTAAGCAAGATGGAACATGGATTATTTGTGATGGTAAGATACTTTTTCCTATTCTTACCTGTAAATCAAATAAAATGAAAGTCAATGTTGTTCATTGAATTTGACACAGATAATTTGCAATAAAAGTACTTCATGATTTCATTTGGCCTAAATAATGGCAGTAAATTTACAATCTATGAGACTATTTTGATTTAAAAGAAAAATAAATATATATCATGTATATAAACCTTCCAAATCGATTATTCAAATGCTTTAATTTAATATGATTTTCGTGAATCGATTTGCGTTGCCAAATAGACATATACACCAATATCATCACGTCGAGTGGAAATTAACAAATACCTAAGCTATTGTCCAAACCAAGATTTACTGTAAGGCCTCTTTAATAGTGTTTTACTGTGATGTGTTCCTCAGTTTTAGTTTGTTACCCGGATTTGTTGTCTGCTTAAGGTAACAGAATACCGAATGACATATTTGTCAATTGCTAAAGTTTTCATCACACTGGTACTTCGAATTGAGTTACATCGGAATATGAAATAGAAGGCTAAAAAGACAAAGACAAACTGACGAACAATAATACACAAAAACAACATTGAAAAAAAAGACTAAGCATAACGAACCCCACCACAAACTGAGGGAGGTCTCAGGTGCGCCGGAAGGGTCAGCAGATCCTATTTTCATGTGGCACCCGTGGTGTTGCCTATGTTATTACAAACCCTGTAATAAGTCTAATTCGGAAGATCACATTCGTGAAGGGAGCGGGATTGTAGTTACGACATAACAAACATATCCGCTATCATCTGTGAAACGGATATTCCATAACGGTTAACGGACACGTGATGGCGTCCAAAAATTTACGAGGATGATTTCACCTTCAAAATTTGGAACTCTTGGTTTAATAGCTTCTTTGTGAGCGGCACCCTTGTTATGAACAGAAAATTGCCTATTAATTGTAGCCAACAAAAGACACAAATCAATAATAAAATTTAACAAGATTTATTATACACTAGTTTACAAAAGTATTACACAAAAAGAAATGTCAACTTAACTGTCAAAATATGAGTCCAATCTTTTATCTTGTCTTTATCCGAAATCTTCACGGAATCCACAGAATATTATATCCAATTGGTCACAATCTAGTATGATGTAGTTTGTAAATAAAAGTGTCTATCCAACTGCTGAGAATGTTGATGTCTATCGATGTCTAGGTCTATCTAAGTCTATGTCTAAATCTCTATCTTCAACTAACTTTTGGGTCTGCATTTAAATACTCAAACGGAAATTTCTAGACAACGCAAGAAATATAAATTATGCATCTTTTGTTATGATCATTCTGGAAACGTTATGTAAGTGAAATAGAAAGTTCTAATCATTCCATTAGTATCAATGATTGTTCCAGTGATTTCTAAACTGCATAGTTGTAACACAGTGTATTTTATTTTGTACACAATGTAAACATGTATAATAGGCCACACAAAACAAATTAGGCCAACTAAATAAATATGATAGTTACAATATCATAACACCTCCACCTTAAAAAAGTTTGTGTGTAACAAAACTTTTCATGAATAATATGTACAAAATACATAGTATATACACAGTGTTTTAATAAGTTCTAGACAAAGCATCTGCTATTACATTATCTTTGACTTTAATATGTTTTACAATAACATCATATTCCTGTAACAATAAACTCCACTTAGTCAATCTCTGGTTCTTGTTTCTCATTTTATGTATGAAGGTGAGAGGATTATGATCAGTATAAACAAGAATAAGATGCACAGTGGGATTTAAATATACATCAAAATGTTGAAGTGCAGACAACAGTGCAAAACACTCTTTTCAATAGTTGAATAATTTTTCTGATGTTTATCTAATTTCTTAGAAAAATATGATATAGGTTTTCAACATTATCATCTGTCTCTTCATATAAAACAGCTCCAACTCCTACATCGCTTGCATCAACGGCAAGTTTGAATTGTTTTTCATAGTCTGGAGTGATCAAAACTGGACTATTAATTAAAAGTGATTTGCTATTTTCAAAAGCGTTTTGACAATTTTCACTCCAGATGAATTTAGAATCTTTCCGTAAAAGATGAGTCAATGGTTGAACAACAGTAGCAAAATTTGAACAAACTTTTCTGTAAAATCCAATCATGCCTAAATATCTCATAAGTTGTTTTTATTTGTAGGAAGAGGAAATTTGGTAATTGCATCCACTTTAGCCGTAATAGGTTTCACTTGACCTTGGCCAACTGTATGCCCTAAATAACCAACAGTGGCCTGGCAAAATTCACTTTACCAAGATTAACAGTCAAATTTGATTGTGACAATCTATCAAAAGTATCATATAAATGTGTTAAATGCTCTTCCCAGCTATCACTACATACAATAAGATCATCAATATAAGCATAACAACAGTCTAAATCTTTTATAACATTATTGATCATTCTTTGAAATGTAGCTGAGCACTTTTCATGCCAAACGGCATTACAGTATATTGAAATAAGCCATCTGGTGTGACAAAAGCTGATATTTCTCGAGCTCTCCGTGTCAATGGGACTTGCCAGTAACCTTTCAATAAATCAAATTTGCTCACAAATTTTGCTTGTCTAATGTTATCAATGCAGTCGTCTATCCTTGGAATCGGATAGAAATCAGATTTTGAAACAGAATTTACTTTTCTGAAATCAGTTACGAAATGAAAAGTTTTATCTGGTTTGGGCACAAGCAGACAAGGAGAGCTCCATTCACTGTTACTCGGCTCAATAATATCATTGTCAAGCATATATTTAATTTCTTGTCTCATAAATTCAAATTTGAGTGGATTGAGCCGCTAAGGATGTTGCTTAACTGGCGAAGCATCTCCTACATCGACATCATAAAAAACAGCAGTGGTTTTGTTTGGCACATTTGGAAAAAGATTTTTAAAAGAAAATACCAAAGTTTTTTTTTTTCTCTACGATCAAAAGTCAGATGTGCAAGTTTGGAGTCTAAATTTTACAAAATTTATGAATTTTTCAATCTAACTGTTTCTTCCATAGTTTTAGAATCAAAAGGTGGTTCAATTATATCTTGTTTGTCATGATTGTTCCCCGATTTAACCATGGCTCAAGTGGCAACTGGTTTACTCTCACCTTCATTAGTACGCTCAAAATATGGATTTAACATATTAATGTGACACACTCTATTTTGTTTACGCCGACCTGGAGTTTTTACAATATAACTCAAATCATTGATTTTACTCTATGGTATAAGGACCACAATATTTAGCTTGTAATGGATGTCCAGGGACTGGCAAAATACAAGTACCTGATCACCTGGCTCAAAAACTCTGTTCCTGGCATCTTTATCATACCATATTTTCATCTTATTCTGAACAGTTTTAAATTGTTCTGAGCAATTTGACAAGCAGTATACAATTTTTCTTTAAATCTAGATACATAGTCTAGAAGATTCAACTGGTACACGACTTGCTGAAATAAACCTGACATGAAATTTGAACCCTGGTCGGACTGTATAGACTTTGGAAGTCCTACTAGCGTGAAAAATTTGATCAGAGCTTTGACAATAGTAGGTGTCTTGATATTCCTTAACGGAATAGCCTCAGGAAAGCAGTGGAGGTACACATGATTGTCAATAAATACGCATTTCCGGTCTTGGTCTTCGGTAAAGGTCCAACGCAATCAATGAGTACTCGGCTGAAAGGTTCTTCAAAGGCTGGAATAGGCAGAAGTGGTGCTGGTGGTATTTTCTCGTTAGTAGATATAAGAAGATGTGGTATGAGTGCCAATGAGACAACTCTCCATCCAAGTCAAAATTTATAAATGTAAACCATTATAAGTCAAAGTACGGTCTTCAACACGGAGCCTAGGCTCACACCGAACAGTAAGCTATAAAGGGCCCCAAAAATTACTAGTGTAAAACCATTCAAACAGGAAAACCAACGGTCTAATCTATATAAAACGAGAAACGAGAAACACTTATGAACCACATCAACAAACGACAACTACTGAACATCAGATTCCTGACTTAGGACAGGTGCAAACAAATGCAGCGGGTTTAAACGTTTTAATGGTACCAAACCTTCACCCTTTTTCTGAAACAATAGTGTAACATCACAACATAGAAAGACACACTATAAAATATCAACTGAAATAGCTTAACTCAATCAAAGGACATAGTAACACCATTGAACATACACTGAACAAATAAATTTGACCTATGATACAATGTAAATTCAAAATAAATAAACTAAGGAAGAATAATAAAAGTAACATGTTATATCGGTATGAAATGTTAAACAATTTAAGAAAAACAATATGCTCGAACAAAAATATCAGCCATTTGCAATAACTTTAAACACAGGTAAATAAACAACAACCTGGCATATATGGCATGATTTGCAGTATTCTGCGACATCACTTCTTAGTCTTGGCCAGTAGAAATGCTGTAAGATCTTAAGACAAGTCTTCCTTATACCTAAGTGTCCAGCCAAGGGGTGTCATGGGCAAGACCAATAATGTCTTGCCTATAGACTTTAGGCACCACCACTTGGTATACCACTCTCCATTCCTAATCTGGGGTAGCATCAGGGGCCTCCACTTTCTCATTAAAATGCTGTCTTGATGGTAATAGCATTCGGCGACTTTGTCTGCTTCTTCCTGTAGTTGAGCCCTTTGCAGAGCTGAAGAACCTCAGGGTCTTTACTTTGTTCTTCAACAAATTTCCTTTGGTCTAATGAATGGCTGTTTACGTCTGGCCATGGCATAATTACATTCTTGCTAATACTAGGTGGTCTTATTACGGCCTTCTCTGAGCTACCGGGACCTTCAATGTCGGCTAGAAAGGTGTCAGAAAGGTCCATGTAATCAAACTGGTCTCCTTGCAAATCCTCATTTTGTTGTTTTCTAGCCATCGCACTAGTAACGATACAAGCTGGATACAGTTCAGCATCATCTTCAGGTGATTTAACATCCACCACCGGTTCACTGGTAACAATTGGTTCAGCAACCACTTTGTTCCTAGCTAGATCATTTCCTAGCAATAATGAAACACCCTCAATAGGGAGATTAAGACGAACACCCACAACAACTGGTCCAGTTATCAAATCTGACTTCAGATAAATACGATGGAGGAACATCTATACAACCTAACTCCACACCTTGTAACAAAACGGAGGCACCAACAGAAGTCTCCTCGGACAAAGGCAACACACCTTCTAACAATAGACTGAGAAGCTTCAGTGTCCCGTAAAATCTTAATAGGCTGAAGAGTAGTATTATCAACAATAGAAACAAACCCATCAGACATAAAGGGTTTATAATCCTCCATGTTATCACAAAACTGGTATGAAAAGCCTGACTCGCAGGACATTCCAACGTATTGGTAACACGGAGTGTCGTACAAGCACTGGTCTTGGGCTTATTATCTCTTTTATTCTTCTTCTGGAGTCTACAACAATCAGCCATCAGGTGACCATTCTTCTTACAATAAGCACAAGTCAGTGACTTCTTTTCAAAAGTATCAAATTTTGGACTAGACATATTATAACTAGTCTAACTGTTATTCTGTGCAACAGGCTTTCTATCAGTACGCTCAGTGCTTTGATTCTTGTAATTTCCACTCGAAGTATTAAAATTGTGACCTTTGAAACTTCTCTTATGTGAAAGGGTATAATTATCCGATATAACAGCTGCATCTTGTAAAGTCTTAACAGTTTTGTCATCTAAATGTGTTTTAAGTCTAAATGAACACACTGCTTGAACTCTTCTAATAACATCAATTGTCTTAAATTATCAAAATTTTTATCTATTTTCTTTGACGTAAGCCATTTATCAAATAGATCTTCTTTTCCCATGCAAATTCAACATAGGTTTGTGAATCAAACTTTTATAAGACCTAAATTTCTGTCTATATGCTTCTGGCACTAGCTCATAAGCTTTAAAAGCTTCCTTTTAACCGTGTCATAATCAGAACTATTTTCTGATGAAAGTGCTGAGTAAATTTCAGCGGCCTTGCCCTCAAAAACACTTTGCAGCATTGTAGTCTAAGAAGGCTTCGGCTATTTCAAATTTTGAGCAATTTTCTCAAACTGTGGAAAAATTTATCAACTGTTTTTTCACAAAATTTGGGAACCAAACGTATGTTTTTGCTGCATCAAAATTATAATGTTCTGATTTTGATTGGAATTTAGTGTTGCTTTCTTCTTTTGCCATTTCAATTTTCATTTTCTCAATCTCTAACCTTTCCTTCATTTCAAGTTCTGCCTGTCTTTCTTCTTTTCTTTTCCAATTGTTTTAATTTAACTTCGTTTTCCATTTGTGTTTTAATTTAAATTCATCTTCCTTTTCTAATTGTTTTAATTTAAGTTTGTGTTCTAATTCCAGCTGTTTTAATTTGAAAGCATCAACATTTTCTACCTTGAGTTCAAGAGCCTCTTCACCAAAAATTTCTGAGTCAACTAATTTATCTATTACCAAATTTTTATAATTTGTTTTCTCATAGATACTCTAAAGTCTAATTTTAGATGTTTAGCAAGCAACACTAATTCCTCTTTCTCTAAATTATCAAACCCTTCCAGGTCAGGCGTTTTCAAAATTTACCGGCATCAAATGCCATATTGTAGAATTTTGTTGGCTAGTTCTAATAAAAATACTGAAAATCTTTTTAATAAGATATTAACGTTATCCCGGACTTGAGCCCCCAATTTCTGTTATGAACAGAAAAATTGCCTATTAATTGTAGCCAACAAAAGACACAAATCAATAATAAAATTTAATAAGATTTATTATACACTAGTTTACAAAAGTATTACACAAAAAGAAATGTCAACTTAACTGTCAAAATATGAGTCCAATCTTTTATCTTGTCTTTATCCGGAAATCTTCACGGAATCCACAGAATATTATATCCAATTGGTCACAATCTAGTATGATGTAGTTTGTAAATAAAAGTGTCAATCCAACTGCTGAGAATGTTGATGTCTATCGATGTCTAAGTCTATCTAAGTCTATGTCTAAATCTCTATCTTCAACTAACTTTTGGGTCTGTATTTAAATACTCAAACGGAAATTTCTAGACAACGCTAGAAATATAAATTATGCATCTTTGTTATGATCATTCTGGAAACGTTATGTAAGTGAAATAGAAAGTTCTAATCATTCCATTAGTATCAATGATTGTTCCAGTGATTTCTAAACTGCATAGTTGTAACACAATGTATTTTATTTTGTACACAATGTAAACATGTATAATAGGCCACACAAAACAAATTAGGCCAACTAAATAAATATGATAGTTACAATATCATAACACACCCTCTATCAAGGACATCATGATAGGAAATCGTTTTAATTGGGAGATATATACTCAGTATGCAGGCGATGTTGGAATGTAGCTACCTAGAAATGGAAAGATCACAATTGGGATGCTAAAATCATCTCTTTTTGGAACAATTTAGTTTTCAACCGTCCCTCGTTGTCAATTTCTAGATGTAAGTCAAGATATGAGGCAGACTTTACTGTATCTGTTGTATTCATCTCTATTTCGATTGGAGAGATGCGTTCAACATAGTCACAAAATTTAGAATTATCTAGTGAGAGAACATCGTCTATATAGCGGAAAGTAAAGTTAATGGATATTGCTAACTTATTTTCTTTCTTCTTACGAAGTTCCTGTTTGAAGTTAGCCTCATAAGAATAAAGGAACAAGTCGCAAATTAGAGGGTACAGTTGTTTCCCGTCTGAATGCCGATAGTGTGTTGTAAAACTTAACAAAAGTAAAATCCCAAAAATACTGAACTCTAAGGAAAATTCAAAACGGAAATTTGATAATCAAATGGCAAAATCAAATGATAAAACACATCAAACGAATGGACAACAACTGCCATATTACTGATTTGGTACAGGCATTTTCAAATGTAGAAAACGGTGGATTGAACCTGGTTTTATAGCGCTAAACCTCTCACTTGTATGACAGTCGCATCAAATTCCATTACATGCACAACGATGAGCGAACAAAACAGACATAATAGGTAAAACTGTCAAAACAGGGGCACAGGTATCATCACTGTGTCACAATCCCAATCAGAACAAACACAAACAAAGATAATGGGGTAGATAGTACGTACTTTAATATTTCATAAGTCGTCTGTGCTTATGCGTACGTTTTCAAAGCATCAGTTGTGAGTTGATACCATGAAAATTGACGATGTTATCCAATCAAAATAAGTATAACAGATTAAATCACAAACAACATCGTTAAATTTGGCGCAATATATTATCGAAACACCAAATTCAGCAACCTGTCTTAAAACAAATCACACATGCGCGTCTTTAATATATGATTTAGATTGTACAAGGCCCTAAGAAATCAGCCGTTTAAACTCTATGTAATAATTGCGGGACGGTCTTTCGAACGGACACGGGTACAACAATTTGCTCCCAGCGTTTTGTAAAGGGGTAAAATATATATTAGGATAGATGAGGGTCATTCTTAGAATATGAGCCTGAGTCTCGAAAGTAATGAATAAGCTTAACTTTGTGCGGGATGAAGTTAATATGTAATATGTGTGTTTAAAGAAACAAACTATAACCACAAAAAAAAAAAAATATGTCCAAAATAGGGTACAGCAGTCAACATCGTGTAATAATCTTATTCAATAAACAAAAACAAAAAGTAACAAAGAAACACAAAAGGCATATATACAAAACACATTAGCAATAATGAAAGACAAGAATACAAAATTTACCATAACACAATGACGGGATGTATAGGTACAAAGCCACGTCATATGTAACAAAGAAACACAAAAAGCATATAGACAAAGCGCATAAGCAAAATGAAGGACAAGAACACAAACATCTACCATAGCACACAAACGGGATGTATAAGTATAGACATCTTTTGTACGCAAAACATAATTTATCATTGTCTTAACAACAAAAAGTTCTGGTTTATCAAAACACTTTAACACAACATTCGGCAGACTAACACCAGGTCTTGAAGTTTTCAAAAGTTTGTGTATACGAAAACTATAGTGCCTTGTTTTTGACTGAAAAGATATAATGTAAATCTCGAGTTGATAAAGACTTTACTCTAACAACTGTAGCTAAGGCGACTAAAACACAAATTTAAAAGTCAAAATCTTCAACCTTAAATCTTCAAATAAATATAAAAACTTACAGAAGTTAACTCTAAATTCACATCCCAAGTGAAAGTAAATGA
Source organism: Mytilus coruscus (assembly GCA_017311375.1). NCBI lineage: Eukaryota > Metazoa > Mollusca > Bivalvia > Mytilida > Mytilidae > Mytilus > Mytilus coruscus. The sequence goes on along the minus strand of CM029598.1, from coordinate 3,307,559 downwards.
TTATCTTGCTCTTGACAGATTCAGGTTAAGCAACCTTTCAAAAGAGCGGCGAAAGATACCAGAGGAACAGTCAAACTGATAGATCGAAATAAACTGACAACGGCATGGCTAAAAGGAAAAAGACAAACAGACAAATTATAGAACACAATACACAAAATAGAAAACTAAAGTATAAGCAACACAAACCCCACCATTCGGCCCAACACACGGTCAACAAAACAAAGTTTGAAACATCTACTCCAAAAAGGATGAAGTCTGTATCAATATAGACCGAGTAGTATTTAACACTGAATACGAAAAGTTTATGTCTTCAAAAAAGAAATGATCTATTACACCTTTTCAGATGGTCCAAAGAAATTGATTTTCCTTTGAACACACCAAATACATAATTTTCTCCACGAATTATTTATTGCTTAATTGAAGAAGGTCTCCAAGATGCAATGATAACATCAGCAGATGATTTGGAAAATCCTCTATCAATAAGTGATTTCCGGATACAATACACACGGCTGAATTTAGTCCCTTCCTAAATGAATGGCATTCTCCTGTATGTGGCATCATTACTAAATCTTTGTGCGGGGCAGTCTAACTGGTAAAGACATTAACATTGGTATTAGCAAAGAAAACCAACTCTGAACAGGTCAAAAGGAATAATCAAAATAGCCTTCTTAGCTTTGTCACTAATAATTTTCATTAAAAATTTTCCCTACGAAGAAAAGGTTAAAAACAAAGAAAGATTTGGTTTTCCATTCAGACTATGAAAAGTAAAGACATTTGCAAAAGTAGCTTGTGGGTCAAACGTTTCTTTTTCAGGTTGAATTGCGATGATTAGGTTCTCAAGATATCCCCATGATAACTGTATATACATATATTGTTGTATACACGCAAAATGAATTGAAATGTCATTTCAAACTTAGTAGAGCTTTCTTACATTTTGAGGAAAGGTACGAACGAACGTAAAGGGAGCACTTATTACATTTCCACAATAACAATTAAGAGTCTTTGTTTTATTTCTTAATCAAATTTATCTTTCAAAAATAAGCATATCGCAAATAAAACACGCTTTGAATATCAGAAAATGAAGTAAATAGTGTCAAATACACTTACGTCCGATACGTTACGTAAACCACTATTACACACATTTCCGCGGGAATTGTTCAAGCACGAGTTAAAGTGGCATTAATGAAGTACGTTGATCTAAATTTAACGACAAGATTCACATTTATTTTTATTTTTATGAGTACACTATCAGCAAATTGTCAATGTGGATCATCCATATTTGCAAGACAAGCATGCTACAATGTTTGAAAAAGTAATTTGAAATAAATCTAGGAAAAATAGATTTTGTGATCAATTTTTTTCTATCAATGGTATGTTAAATGTGACTCTTGTGATCGCAGGAACACATGTCAACCTATAAGTATAATTGTAAATTCTGTTTTTGATATGAACGTTACAAAGTTCACTCTGTTAAACAAGCATTAAATGACTGCAAAAAAAAAAAAAAAAAAAAAAAGACAAAAAAAAAAACAAACAAACAAGTTATGGGAGCAACCATTTATAACTTCAAAAGGGAGGGGTTTATGTTTTTTAGTCAGAATGTTTTTCTTAGTTTTTCATTGCTATATGTATCAATCAAATTATTTTTTTTTCTAAATATTTTAACACCAGAAGGTAAAGGAAAATCTGGATTCAGAATTTTGGTTTGTAATCTACTATTTTTCCGTCAAACTGGGAATCAGAATATTTTTTAAGAAAAATCATGACCCCTTAATGTTTAATGTTCGTTCCTTACACTCAAAGCAAAAACTAAAAGCTTTGGGTGTTTTGGAAAATTAAATCGTCTCTCTCTAAATCAGACTTAATTTTATATAATAGATTAAGGAAACGATCTAGCATTGGTGGCTAGGAATGCGTCTGTTGAGTAGAGGTACTCTGGTGCACCTCACTCCTAAATTTGTCCTTGATCTTTAATTATAGATCAACTAATTATATACATGTAAATCGTTTTGTTCATTTAAATACACATTTTAACACCTAAATGTATACCAAGAAAATAAAACTACAATTTAGCATCATATATATTGTGGATTTCATGATGACGAGTAAACAGCAAACATGTTTGGAAGATAGACGCATAGTGGTCACTTAACGTCCAGTGGCTAATATTTCATGAATGGTCAGGACCTTAACGCAATTATTTGCTAAAATAACGGTTCCATAGGAGAGCCTAATTCCGGTATATGGGCACATCACATGGTGACAATGAAGATTACCCAGGGAGAGGCGGTGATTCACAAGTAAATAAACGAGCACCAGCATATGGCATAATATAAAGGTCCTATTTTTTTCTTCGTTTTTATTATTTTGGGCGTTGCAAATAATAAATTAAGGAAGTATTTGTATTATTTTTCTAATTTTTTTTCTAAGGAAGTGGACAATCTATTTGCGTTGGTATTTTCCTATGTTAAATAATGCAACTTTTAAATTTTCTTTGAAAAGTGTGAGAGGAGGGATTGGAGCACTTTTGTTTTTAGTTTTAGGGTATTTTATTCATCTGACTACCTTATATTTAGGACATTTTGTAGAGTTATCTCCTTTCACCTGGTGGTACAGAGGGTACGGGACTATATTTCCTGTCAGTGCTCTATATCCCCTTCAAATGGCGGCTAGGAGATTTTATACAAACTGTATGGGAATATGAACTCATGTATTTATAAATTTCCCAACGAATAACGTTATAAAAGTAATATTTTATCATTATGCAAGTATAATCCTCTGAGCTAATATCGTACCCGGAAAGTAGCAGTCCACTATCAGGTAAATTGACCCAGTGTTAACAAAATACAAATGTCTATGCGTTTGAGGGCCTCTAATACACATAGAAATAAACAACAATTTGAAAGTCACGTCTGTCTTTCAACAAACAACAGAGTTGCCAAAAGAAAACCAACTGTACTCCTCTTCTTTACGACTTATTCCTTTATTCATATGGGACTGATCTCATACAGGAACTTCTTAAGAAGAAAGCAAAGAAGTTAGAAGTATCCATAGATAAACTTTCGGCTATAAATAATTTTCTTTTACTGAATAAGTCAAAACTTGTTGACTTTGTTGAAAGCATTCATTCCATCGAACTTGGGATAAAGGATTTAAGTAAGTCTCACATCTTAATTCATATTTAGGAATTGACAATAATGGTCCGTTAAAAGCAAAATTTACTACAAATGTGATGATTTCAACTTCACGTTTGTAAATTTTCCGCTACTATATAGCAGAATTCTAGCAGCGCCTGCATATGATGTATGTATCATCCAGTTGATACGATATTCCTAGCTAGTTCTTAATTTCATGATTATCTTGATTGAGGGTTACTGATCATTAAGAAACGACGGGTGCCACGTGTGGAGCAAGGTCTGACCACCCTCAGGAGCAACTGAGATCACCCGTTTTTAGCGAGGCTCGTGTTGCTCAGATTTTGGGTGTATGTGTTGCGTTATTATTACGGTGTTTTGGTCAGTTAGTCTAATTCCTTTTAGTCTTTGCTTTTTTTTTTCGACAAATGAGTTCAAATGTGACATTGGAATCCAAACGCATCTTTTAATCATGAAAGAAAGCGAAATGTTTCCAGTATTTTCTCTTCCCAACATTCAATCAATTTTTAATTAACGTCATATCAGTTTGTTGTGTAAATGTGATTAATGCAAACACGTCATTTACTAATCATTTCTAAATGCTCTTCAACTTTATTCTTGTTTGGCTTTCTTAATGAAATGTTTTGACCTGAGCGTCACTGATGAGTCTTATGTAGACGAGACGCAAGTCTGGTGTATCAAATTATAAGCCTGGTACCTTTGATAACTATTAACCCCGCCATATTTTGTATGTGCCCGTCCCAAGTCAGGAGCCTGTTATTCTGTGGTTGTCGTTTGTTACTGTGTGACATTTTAGTTTTCGTTCATTGTTTTGTACATAAATTAGGGCGTAAGTTTTCTCGTTTGAATGATTTTCATTTATCACATGGTGACCTGTTATAGCTGACTATGCGGTATGGTTTGTGTTCATTGTTGAAGGCGGTACATTGACCTACAGTTGTTAATGTCTGTTTCATTTTGTCTGTTCTGAAGAGATATCCTGTTTCACCAATCATACCATATCACCTCATCTGTATATATATATACAATCATGTCATTTATAATAGTCGTCGGACAATATATGTTGTTTACATATTTTATTTTGTAAGAGTAAATTAAAACATATTATCAAAGAATAATGGACAAAGGAAATAATATGACACGTAATCACTTTATGGGTTAGAGTTAAATCAAACTCTACAGTAATAGTTGTAAGCAGTGCAGTTTAATTAAAATATATTTTATATGAATGCTTAAAAGAAATTATAAAATTCAAAAACTTATTAAATAATTGGATCCCTTTACATTGTTGTATTTTAGTTGAACCTGAAAGGGTGAAAATTATAGAGGATATTACATACGGTGAAGAAGGATCAGACACATCTTGAAAGTATGCCAAGTCAACCTGACGAGGTGAAACCTCTTATATCTATAGAGCATATAACAGAAACAAATGATCCCATAGTTACAGCTCTGATAACTGATAATGAACCTAAAAGTATACAAAATTGTTCCGGAGCTTCGAACAACATCTTAGTTGACAAAGAATTACTCGTAGCAGAGACTGACCGTATTATTTCAGACACATCAAGCATTAGAAAACTGGACAAAATAGATATGACAAAACCTGAACAAATAGATGAGGATCTAAATCTTAAAATGACTGAAGCGATTGTTAAAAACATGGATGCCTTTCTTTCGTATTCAAAATAAAAAGACAATATGAAATCCGATGGTTTGGTAGAATGTGGCATATGGGATTATGCTGGTCAAAGGAGTATTATGCCACACACCAGACATTTTAACTTCAAAAGCTATCTATCTTTTGGTTGTTGATATAACAGATGGTATAACAACTTTTCAAGATGATACGGAGTTTAGTTTCGAATCTATTGGAAGTAAGTTTTTAATAATGATAATCTTCAACATTGTTAAAAGGTAATTCCATCACAGAAAATTGCATAAATTACGTTAAGTTCAAAATAGAGGAATGTAATTGGTTCAATGAAATTCGTCAACCCTGTCATTGCTGCTTGTTTAAGTTGTAATGTTTCAGATGTTTTCAGACCTTTTTATTTTTTGTTTTTTAAATGTTTCGGTAATCCATATTTTACACAAAATATAATTAACATGTTTCCTTTATATTTTCTACACTGATATTCTGTACATACTACAAGATTACTTGTTGAGTATTTGTTTATACAGTTGTTTATATTGTTACTGCTTTGCTTGCAGTAAGTGGTATGTTATATCACTTGTACATGTAGCATTGGTAGTCTGTATATAATAACTAAGAGACAAGTCATGTGTAATGGTTATCATACTTTAATATAATGCTAGAGCTATGTAATCCACATAAATACATATTGCAATACGACTCGCCATTATCTGCTATGTCTATCAACAAAACACATGCTTGAACTCTGAATTGTATAAATATCTATGAATGAATGACAGTTACAAAATATTACATATCTGTCTATGTAGTTTTAAAATCGTTAACTGTCTGTATAAACAAATAAAGTGATAAAATGCGTAAAATGATATCAATAGAAAATTAGAACTTTATAGTCTGTGATAAATGTAAATTATTTGGTACGCGTGCGATAATATACATATAATTAGTGGATCATCTGAGCAATCTGATAAGGCGATCATGACGAGTGTGAATAGTAAATTCCACAAAATGATTTGTATCGTACAATCACAAACAAATATATCAACATCAAACCTCAATAATACATCATAAAGATCACAATAGAAAATGAAAGGATATGGAGTAAATGTACATCGGACAAAATCGCACACAATACATAGAAAACATAGAAAATTATCAATGAACAGGGCTTATATTCCTGTTCTTCATCTTGACAGTTGCTGTAGTGTCTTCAACAATGAACGAATCATTTATACCCTACAACAAGGTCAAGACGGCCCCTAGCGTCAACTTAAGCGGTACTATTGATAAAAATAAACCACAGTTCACCTTCTTGCTCCCCACCCGCCTCGGAGTGCCAACTTGTGCGATGCTTGTGTACGACGGTTCTCCAGTCGAAAGCACCAGGGATACAAGAAAAGTGCAGTAATTTTGAAAGACATCAATCGCCGCTAAAATATGCCTTGAAGTTACACATGTCGGGAGCGGTCAATGAATTACGTAATTTATAATTACGGGCGAGATTTTGAACATATATTTGTCATACATTGCCCAACAAAAGACCAATAATTTCGAAACAACAAATGATAGACAATACATATATAACTAAACAACAAATGATAGACAGCACGGGGCACATCGAAATATATGTAAGAAAACCTAGCAGTTTAAAATAGTATGAAAGGGCAATATACAAAACAGATGACCAGACCAGTAATTTGAAGAAATTTAACCAAACATGAAATTTTGACGTTGTATTAATATGAGAAATTCTCACATGAACAAGCACACCATAACTGTAAATGTTATAAGAGCATATACCTCAAGCACGGGAAACGATCTACTGCCTCCACACAGCACTAGAGACAAACTCTAGAATCAATATTATTATACCTGTAACACATCTCTTTATCGCACATAATCATTGAGATATTTCGGTGTTTGTTCTTCTCGTGATGATTTTCTCAATGGTGTGTTTGGTATAATGTCATCATTAATGATTTATTCTATTTCTACGTGTTCTACATCATTCTTATTTTAGATTTCTAAATCGTTTTTATAGAATTTCGAGTTATATCTTTATGTTGTTTGTTCGTTGCCGTAATCATGCTACCATTTAAATTCTTAATTGTTAATGGTTGAGGATTATACTGGGTGGACAGTTAATCTTTCTTTTCCTTTTTAACTATGACGGTGTTACCTACTTTAAAATCTGGTACTTTAACTGAATGTTTGTGTTCGAAATATGACTTCGTTTTACTTTTGTTTTGTGGTCTTCTTTTCGCATTTCACTATCAGCTTGGACATTAATTGGAATGTTTGGCATTTTGATATTTTTTCCTCCCAAAATAAAAGTTCTGTCGGTGACACTTTGTGTATTTTCAGTTATCTCAATAATGATCATTGCCTTCGGCAAAGCGTTTTCAGTTGAGTATCGGACCTGTACATATTCTACTGCTAATTGAGAATTTCAACATGCAATAGATATAGTCGGTCGGATGTCTTGATAAATAATCGACTGCGTTCACCTTTCCTGGTTTGTACTAGACTGTGAAATTGTACCCTGTAATCTAAATCTCCATCTTTCAAAATGTGCTTGTGGTTTTGCCTTCGGACTATTGAATATAATTTTAAGCAGTTGGTGATCGGATACCAATGTAAAAGACTGTCCGTACACATTAAAGTTAAAATGTGCAATTGCCCATACAATTGCCAATGTTTTCTTTTCTTTTGCGAATAACTTGTTTCAACATCTGTTAAAGATTGGTTTGCAAACACGATTATTTTCCCACTTTGCGTTAATAATTAAGCTAATCCAACCGGACTTGCATCTACTATCAACATTGTTTCTTTGTTTGGGTAAAAAAGACATCACACGGTCAGCAACAAGTTCATTCACTAACTTGTCAAATGATTGCTGTTGTTCAGTTGACAATTTTACTTTGAATCCTTTTTTTTTTGTAATGTGTTTTATTAGCAAACACTACATATATAAATGATCATTGTAAGTAAGTCCATAGTACATCAGCAAAATCGAGACAAGTACATATAGTTGATATTTTAATCATTCGACAAACTTATAAGTAAATAATAATAAAGTTAAAAAGAAAATCTATAAGTTGGAGCCAGGGGTTCAAGCAGGAGTATGTTATTTGCAATGGTTTATTTTATACAATATCATCTTTTCATTAAACAAATTTTCTTTAAGATAATTTTTATGGCTACAATATTTACTTGTCCGTATTGCATTTTGTTTTGTATATATAATATTTAGTTAATAATATTATGAGGTTTCTTATGTAGTTTTTTCTGTTATTTTCTAATATCCCAAATAAGACTATATCTAAATAAAGTGGCAGTTCAATTTGGACTTTTGAATATATCCATTTATTAAGTTCTTCCCGAACAACAAATACTTTTGGATATGTCCAGAATATGTGTTCTATAGTTTCTATTGAGTCCGCAGAGAAAGTGCATTTATTGTTTTGTGAGACTTTTGTAGATTTCATAAATATAGAAAAAGTAGTTGGTATAATTGGCCCATAAGGCTTTAAAAGCTGATTACATTTAATAAAGCTTTTCATATAAGAATTAACTGCTGAGATTACTACTTTGAATACTGCTTTGTTAACCTACGGATCGGTTCAGTAATGGTTGAATGGTATTGTAGTGTTCCGGATAGCGCCTATTTGTCTTTGATCGGCTGATATTCCATCTGCACTAAAAATGTGATCATATAATTCCAGGTTATTCTTGTAAAGCTCTCACTTTGTCTTATTTGCTGTGTTCGTCCTGGCTCTTCAAAATACGATGATATCATCGGATATATTTCGGACTCCATCTTATCCTTCCAGTGGATTTCTCAGCGTGCATTGGAATAACATCTGCTACTGACGAAACACCAAAACTGAGACGTTCGTATCTGCGTTATCTAACGCACGTCGTCAACGTTGTAATATTCCGGGATTCCTCATTTAACTCAAATTGATGATCACCACTGCTAGTTCCATCACGTTTGGATCTGCATACGGCGGCAAAATCTTTTTCAAGAGTTAAAACATTTTGCAAATGCTGGACACATGTTTGCATGCAGAAAGTCGCCTCAAAGTCATTGAAAGTAGTCTTTTTTTCTTTTGGTCCGTTTGTGTCTGTTAAAATCGTGGTCGTTTGCGACGTCTTCCAACTCCTTTTCTCACAACATTTGTGGATTCTTTGTCTGTTTGATCTATTTCCGTTGCCAGTTTTTTCGGAAAGTTCTTACGCTCTAGCTGATGAAATAAATCCTTCATGATTCATGTCCTCCAGAAGAGCACTTCATTGAATGTATCAGTTAATTCACAGTTTATAGCTAGCTGGCGTAGTTTTGTATACAAACTGTCGATAGTTTCATCACATGCCTGTTTGACTTGCCTACATTTGTAAATTTCACTTTTGTATTCTTTTTAGAGCAAAGTAAGCCGTTAACTTGTTCAGGGCAGCAAAGTATATTCCTTTTTGTCAAGGGTATCAAAGACTTCGTTTACATCTTTTCGTAGCGTAATGCAACAATAGTGCTCTTAGTCGTTTGTTGTCCGTTATGTTTAAACCAATGAATAAGTTTTCTAATCTACTTTACGCCAAATTATTTCAGCAAAACCTCCCTTTTCAATGAGATAGAAAGTTGTCATGATGATCTTGAGATATAGATCCTATGTTCTGACGTTGTTTATCATCTAAATAAAGTGTTTTAGCGTTCGTTTGTTTGTTTTGTAAATTATAAACTTGAATGTTTTGTCCATTTTCGAAATATCTGTTTAGTGTTTATGTATTTTATCATCGTGTTATCGTGCTACATGTATGGTATTTTTGGTATTCTTTTATTTTATTTTCTTGTATGTGCTGTGTCTATATGCCATTTGTTTTCACTATTGACTTATTGTTATGTTTTTATATTGATTGAGAATCTAACACAATGTTGACTCCTGTACCCTAATTCTGACATTTTACCTATTATTTAGATAAAGGAAGAAGTTGTATGATTGCCAATGAGACAACTCCCCATTCAAGTAAAAATTTGTAAAAGCAAACTTTGATAGGTCAAAGTACGGTCTTCCGCACGGAGACTTGGCTCACATCGAACAGAAAGCTATAAAAGGGCCCCAAAATTACTAGTGGTAAACCAACGGTCTAATCTATATAAAAACGAGAAACGAGAAACACTTATGAACCACACAACGAACGACAACTGCTGAACATCAGATTCCTGACTTAGGACAGGTGCAAACAAATGCAGCGGGTTAAAACGTTTTAATAGAACCAACCTACACCCTTATCTGAAACAATAGTGTAACATCACAACAATAAAATACATGCTATACAATATCAATTGAAATGGCTTAACTAAGTTAAGTAAGTTTTGTTAATATATTGTTGACAATATTAAGGAATATTATTCGACTGTCATACAAGTTAAAGGTTTACCTAGCTTCAAAACCAGGTTTGGTCCACCGTTTTTTTATAACGAAATGCCTGTACCAATTCAGAAGTAGGACAGTTTTTTTCCAACCGTTTGATGTGTTTAAGTTTTAATTTTTATATATTGTTAAAGGACTTTCCGTTTTAAATTTTCCTTGAAGTTCGGTTTTTTGTTGTTGTTTAATGTTTGCTATACAAAATGAAAAATTCACAATGGAAACATTTAACTCATAAAGTTACTTCCTAGATGTAAGTGCAGATGTAAGAAAGACTGAATTGTTTTGTACTAGGATGTATTTCACCTCGTTTGGGGTAGTGCAGTCACCATTCTCGTCAAGCGCTAATTTTTTAGTTAGAGGTCATAATTTTTTCATAGCGGAATTTAAATTTTAAGGCAAAGTCTAGCTTCTACTTATTTTGGAATCTTCTTTTCAAAGTCTGATTTTATAAAATGAAGTTTACTTTCGGCAAGTTCGGCTATTGTTATCTTATAGTTTGTTTCTGTGTGTGTTGCATTTTAGTGCTTCTGTTGTGTCGTTGTTCTCCTCTTATAGTTGATGTGTTTCCCTCAGTTTTAGTTTGTAACCCGGATTTGTGTTTTCTCAAACGATTTATGAATTTAGAACAGCGGTATATTCTGCTGCCTTTATTAGGTACAACAAAGGTATCTCGCAATTGACACAGATATCTCTATATTTAAAAATATGTTATCTAGGGCTATGATAAAATCAATTCCAGTTAACGTTTTTTTTTTTTTTTTTTTGCTGGAATCAGTTAATTGCGTAATGTAAAATGTTAGCCTAAAGGGTAATTTTTGTTCTAACCTTTTAAAATAAATAAAGCCAATAGTAGTATACCTGTTTTCATAAAGCGATTGAGAGACAACAAATCTGGATTATAAACTAAAACCGAGGTTAACACATCAACTATAAGAGGAAAACAAAGGAACACCAGGAACATTGAATTGTAAAAACACATACGCCAACATTCATAGAAACGAACAATTGGATAACAACTGCCATATTCCTGATTTGGTACAGGACATTTTAAGAAAAAATGGTCCTCTGAACCTGGTTTTATGGATAGCAAAATCTCGCGCTTATATGACAATGTTAAAAATATTGCACTAACACACGCAAGAACACTTATCACAGAGAAACGCACAAACAAATAATATAATAGTCGACACAACATGTAGACTGCAGGACAGCCATGAACATTTTCCATCAACGACAGACATCACAGGAGTGAGCATATTCTGCAAAATTCAACTTAAGTGTTTACAAATATATATAATTATCATGTTCCATATTTTGATAAAGAGAAATGATAATAAGCAAACTTGGAGCATCAGAAGTTAACCAATGTTAAACTCCATGACGAATATACAATTCAAGAAAAACTATACTTAAATGAAACGAACCACAAAGACCCTCCTCCTCCCCAAAAAGACGAACACAAAACAACCAAACAAACACAAAAGTGGAACGTAACTTAGTTTGATTTTGAGGAATGTGTACATAACCAGCCATTGTACTTAAAGCGCGGAAATCACTATATGATCCGTGTAAACTCATCGAACCTTTAAATAAACTTATTAGTTCAGGTTATCTTACCAATGTTGTAATTAGATCTTTGAATATAGTTTACATTGGCACTTATATCGATTTTGTCATCAGCAAATTAAAACATAACTAAATTTGTATTCTTTTCAAACGGGATGTTTAAAGACACACCCACGTTCATTTTGATCTATAAAGAGGTTAAACTCCGAACTATCCTACTGTCTGTCGATACATTTATTTTGGCATTGCACTAGTCATGTCTTCTTTGACTGTCCATGACGTTAAAATACTTAATCCCTGGGATGTGTTTTAGTTGATTTTAGTCTCTGATGCATGATTTTTATTATTAATTGTTTTGGCTTTTAACTAGCTGTCAGTAACTGCGAGTACTCTCAAATCGTACTTTCTTGTTTATTTGACCTGTTGATACTATTTGTAATGCCTTTTTTTTGTTATTTAATGTTATTCAGGGTTATATCTGGTATATATACCAGCTTTGATAAGTGTTTGGTACTAATATAAATTTCCACTTCGTACTATGAACATCAAAATTATTTATTTTGTTAAAATATTTCCTTTCTCTATTGTAACTGTATACGTATACCTAACAACAAAATTATTTTATTTACCTGTGTTTAAAGTTATTGCAAATGGCTGATATTTTTGTTCGAGCATATTGTTTTTCTTAAATTGTTTAACATTTCATACCGATATAACATGTTACTTTTATTATTCTTCCTTAGTTTATTTATTTTGATTTTACATTGTATCATAGGTCAAATTTATTTGTTCAGTGTATGTTCAATGGTGTTACTATGTCCTTTGATTGAGTTAAGCTATTTCAGTTGATATTTTATAGTGTGTCTTTCTATGTTGTGATGTTACACTATTGTTTCAGAAAAAGGGTGAAGGTTTGGTACCATTTAAACGTTTAAACCCGCTGCATTTGTTTGCACCTGTCCTAAGTCAGGAATCTGATGTTCAGTAGTTGTCGATGTGGTTCATAAGTGTTTCTCGTTTTATATAGATTAGACCGTTGGTTTTCCCGTTTGAATGGTTTTACACTAGTAATTTTGGGGCCCTTTATAGCTTGCTGTTCGGTGTGAGCCTAGGCTCCGTGTTGAAGACCGTACTTTGACCTATAATGGTTTACATTTATAAATTTTGACTTGGATGGAGAGTTGTCTCATTGGCACTCATACCACATCTTCTTATATCTATTTTGATTTGTAAAATTAACCTGCGATATGTTTAAGACTGCTGAATAAAGGCAATAGTAGTATACCGTTGTTCAAAAGTCATAAATCAATTGAGATAAATCAAAGCGAGTTACAAACTAAAATCGAAGGAAACACATCAAGTATAAGAGAAAACAACGAAACTACAGAAACACTGAAGTGAATCAAAAACAAACGACAATACATCACACACAGAAACGAACTATAAGATAACAACTGCCATTTTCCTGACTTGGTACAGAACATTTTACGAAAAAATGGTGGGTTGAACCTGATTTTGTGGCTACCCAAACCTCGCGCTTTTATGGCAATGTTTAATATAAAACTAAAATGACAACATTACATGACAGGAATACAAAACAAATAAATGCTAGAACACTCAGAAAAGAGAACTACACTGACACATAAACAATACAATAGCACATTTCGGCATGCCAACTACAGAATAACAACGAACACGTAAAACATTCTAGGACAGCACAACAGAACCACGAACTGTCTGTCACGAACGACCGGAACAAAAGCGAGTTTACTTGAAAAGTAGACTTGCTGATGGGACTGTTTACATGACTGTCGAAAAGGTAATTTAGACGGGTACGCTACTGAGGTTAACTTCGAAACCAGTCCTGCAATAAGTTAACTTCTATTTTGAAAATTCTCATTTAACCCGACCTGATTTAAAAATTGTTTTGGCTGGTTTCCTCAACACTAAGCAAACTTGGGACCAGGAACGCTTTACATCGATTAATTTAAAAGTATTTGAAAATGTCTTATAGCTTTGTGGTGTAATCAATACAGATTAAGATAGTTCAGGGTATAGAAAAAAAATCACAGAATTTTTCAACACTAGGCCAAAATGAAGATTTTACTATGCTTTTTCTAAAAAAAATATAAAAAGTATGGATCACAGCGTTATTTTTCAAGGTACGAGTCTTTCAAAATTGCCAAAATTTGCTTAGATTGTTCATGAAAAACACATTTTGTGCATAAAAGAAATCTATGAGACAGAATTTTGAAATAAATTATGAGAAGATAGGTTTTATAAAATATTTTAAGGAAATAAAAAGAAAAATGGTGTCACCGAACTTGCTCTCTTGCTACAAGTAAAAATGAAAATTTCCTATATGTCCAGTATACATTTTGTACCAAAAGAGTTAACTCCTTAAATGGCTTATTTGAAAAATAATTCTAAAAGCACAAATATTTGGTATTTGTTAAAACATTTTCGATAATGCAATGACTAATTAAGTTTTCTTTATATAAATAAACAGTGTAACCAATAAATTGCAAATCTGTTTCCAAATTTGCAGATTTGGGCAAAGAACTAGACCGATTATTTACTGTAATTGTACAATTCAAGATGGCGGTATACCCTGAAGTACCATAAATACATACAGTATGCATAAACTGTAAAAGTCCAGGATTTTCATGCCTTTTACACAATTGTTGTACCATTTATAAATGTAAAACAAACAGCTAACGCGCATTGTATATTTCAGTAGTTATGAAATTCTTCTAGTAATTTACATTTCAAATACACTGTTTAAGTCTTTGCACTTTCTGGAATTTTGGGTCCTCAGTGGTCTTCAACTTTATTCTTGTTTGGCTTTCTAACTATTTTGATCTGAGCGTCACTGATGAGTCTGATGTAGACGAAACGCGTGTCTGGCATATCAAATTATAAGCCTGGTACCTTTGATAACTATTTATTTGGTTTGAAATAAAAGGACCTCGTACATTTGTACTTTTAAAATCTATTTGGTTATCAGATAGTATCAAATAAACTCATCATAGATACCAGGATTAAATGTTGTATTTACGCCAGACGCGCGTTTCGTCTACAGAAAACTCATCAGTGATCAACTCATAGAATAATAAAAGCAGTGAATTTAGATAATATATAATGAACATGATAAATGAAAGCAATATTGGTGTAGAGTTACTACGGGGCACGAAGTGGCTTTAAACAATATACATGCACAAACATTTTCATTGCGTAGACACTGGGTGCCATTTATATCCGCATTCATAAAACAAAAACTTTGATTCCTTTTATGATACCAACATTTTTATCGATCAACAACTGCAATATCCATTATTTTATTCATCCAAGATTACAAAATGAAACAAAAATGTTCATGTGTAATTTTAGAGTCACATAAGGGTAAGGTATTTCGCTTTACTGAACTATAAAACAATAGGGTTATCGTTTACATAACCAAAGATCATCTAATATCATAAGTCTTACACACTGCAATCTGTTAGAAGCAAACATGTCTTTGTTTGAGCTAATATATTTTCAGTACCGATATTAAAACAAGTACAAAAGACCGATCTACATAGCAAATTCAAAACCAAAACGGTAGAATTCAACAGAACAAGTGAAAAAACACTGTCATATTCTTGACTTTGTACAGGCATTTTTTTTCTACAATATGAATTAAACCAGATTGTAAAGCTAGCTGAACACCCAACTTGTATGGCAGTTGTTTATAGTTCTGTTGTGTTTACAAAATGATGTAAGCAGCCCGACAGTTTTATTTGGATAAAGTGACAATAATTTGGATCCAGCAGCCAAAATTGTGAAAACATTTTCCAGACCTTTCCATAGATCTCGTATGGAGCTGACTGGTAAAAATAATGCAGCAGTTTTAAAATAAAAGACCTAATTCTTTTAGCGACGAACATTTGTGTTTGCTTAAAATTTCTTAAGTTAATTTTGAAATCAGTCAAAAGTCTGCTTTTGTACTGATTAAGACTGTACCTAACATTACTATGGCACTAGCTATATATATAGATGAGCTTATTGGAGTTTTCAGTATGTTTCATTTTAATTATATTACATATCAACAGCTGAGATAAAACTATGATTTAAAATGTATTCACCCCTTTACCTAGAAATACGTTGTTGTTGCCGAATTCGCATATAGCTGGGGTGTTTAAAAAATATATTTGATAGGTGACAAACATGTTTTATTATTACGTAATTTCATTTAAGGATACATTGACTTCTGGCTTGACAGTATCCACTTTCATCGTGATATTACAGCTGGAGGTTACGTCCACCTGTAATAATGGTTTGCACTGGTATTGACAAGGTTGGGAAAAATAGAGAGGTATCATAAAATAAGGCTAGATATGTTGTAAATAATAAATAATATTATAGTACATTAGAATATGTAATCCGCAAATTACCAACGGACATCTCCCATGACTCTACGACAGCACACCAAGACAGCACATACAAAATAAAACTAAACGTCACATCTTTGGATCAACTACCCAAAAGTGACGTTTTTTGTGACGTTTATATAAGTACAGATGGGTGCGGTCCTAACCTTGACAAAAGTTAACTTGGAGCAGACTTGTTGACTGCTTTCTAAGTTAACTTGAGAATTTTAAGCAGACAAGCAAGTTAACTTCGTCGTTGGTGGACCAGACCTACGGTCTACTTTTTAGGACTGCTGCAGACCTATCGACAGGTCTGCTCCAGACCAGACCTGTGGACAAGTCTGCTTTTGACCAGTCTACAGGACAGGTCTGCCCCAGACCAGACCTGTGGACAAGTCTGCTTTTGACCAGTCTTGAAGACTGGTCTGCCCCAGACCAGACCTGTGGACAGGTCTGCTCCTGACCAGACCTGTGAACAGGTCTGCTACTGACCACACCTGTGGACAGGTCTGCTTCTAAACCAGACCTGTGGACAAGTCTGCTACTGACCAGACATGATGACAGGTCTGCTTATGACAGATTATCGTGTTTAAGAGTTTTCATATCAGACTGGAACTTTAATTAAAATATGTAAACAACATTCGCATTGTCTTTCCCTGGATAGCAAATTTCTTTACTCGCTAGACTATATAGCTACTAGATTATACATATCAACAAAATTTTTTTTGTTACTTGATATATTTTATATACATAAACAATGGCTATACAAACACATAGAGCTATCAAAAGGAAATGAAAGTTTTTTTTTTTTATTAGAAGGCGGATAGAAAGGTTATCCAACGCATCGGAACAATATTCTTATATCATGGGATATCAACATCATTGTCGACGTTGCTTCGTTCCCCGTTTTTACCTGTCTCTTCCTAAATTTTACTTTATGCATTTATACATGCATGGATATTTCATTGTTATTCAACTTATTTGCATTGGATTTACTCTTCTATTTTCCGCAGAATATTCTAACGAAAATTGTACAGTGTCCGGATACGTACGGTGTGGTAAAACTATCAACAATCTCGTCAAATTCGTCAGATTTGTCGAGAGATTTGTCTTGCCGATTAATTGATATATGGGACGTCCCAAAATTATACTCAATGTGCACTTGAATGAAATAGTTGCCACTTGACGTTTAACTACAAACAAAATCAATCATCCGACATAATAGATTAACAGTATACAATTCCCAGAAGAGAACTTCGTATACTTTTTTATTAAAAGTACAAATAACTTCAGACATATCAGTGTTGGTACTTGAATGATGCGATCTAATAGTTTTGTTTTACACACCATCCTGAACTACTATCTCTAGTGACTGTTCAATATTATGAATACAGAGATGAAATGCTGACACTTTCAATTTATGAGGAAATTTTTACCATTAATGTTTTCCAATATTATTTGCGGTCCTACTAAAATGTGATCAGGAGCGCCAGGAGAAGACATAAAGGCGCCAGGTACAATCCATCACAACATTTGAAAAACTTATTTATAATGCAGCCTTATAAATTTACAAATTAAAGTGCACATATGGTCAGTTTTGGTTAAAGCGGTCAAATAATTGTGTTGTACAAGTCAGCATGAGGTATCAAAACTACTGAAATTTTGTTACGTATCAATATTTTGGATAAAGGAGGACATGCTGACACCCAATATTTATGCAAACAAAATTTGTTGTTATTGTATTGCAATATTGCTGTCCATTGTATTATACATTGAATCCTGACATAAAAAACATGGCTGATTTACTATGCGGGTATATAGATTTACAAATTAAAGTGCACATATTGTCAGTTTTGGTTGAAGTGGTCAAATATTTTTGTTGTACAAGTCAGCATAAGGTATCAAAACTACTGAAATTTTGTTACGTATCAATATTTTGGATAAAAGGAGGACATGCTGACACCCAATATTTAAGCAAACAAAATTTGTTGCTATTGTATTGCAATATTGCTATCCATTGTATTATACATTGAATCCTGACATAAAAATATGGCTGATTTACTTTGCGGGTGTACATGGTATATAGATTTACAAATTAAAGTGCACATATGGTCAGTTTTGGTTGAAGTGGTCAAATAATTTTGTTGTACAAGTCAGCATAAGGTATCAAAACTACTGAAATTTTGTTACGTATCAATATTTTGGATAAAAGGAGGACATGCTGACACCCAATATTTATGCAAACAAAATTTGTTGTTATTGTATTGCAATATTGCTATCCATTGTATTATACATTGAATCCTGACATAAAAATACGGCTGATTTACTTTGCGGGTGTACATGGTATATAGATTTACAAATTAAAGTGCACATATGGTCAATTTTGGTCGATGCGGTCAAATAATTTTGTTGTACAAGTCAGCATGAGGTATCGAAACTACTGAAATTTTGTTAGGTATCAATATTTTGAATAAAAGGAGGAAATGCTGGCACCTAAATTTTTCGAACAAAAATGTGCTGTTATTGTATTGCAATATTGCTGTCAATTGTATTATACATTTAATCCTGACATAAAAATATGGCTGATTTACTATGCAGGTATATAGATTTACAAATTAAAGTGCACATATGGTCAGTTTTGGTCGATGCGGTCAAATAATTTTGTTGTACAAGTCAGCATGAGGTATCAAAACTACTAAAATTTTGTTAGGTATCAATATTTTGAATAAAAGGACATGCTGGCACCCTAAATCTATGCGAAGAAAAATTTGTTGTTATTGTATTCCAATATTGCTGTCATTTGTATTATACAGTACACGCAGAGAGTTCATAATCGCGAACTCTTACCACCGATGTCGGGGTGTAGCGGTGTTACACCGCGAATCACGGATTATACTCCCAATTTCCTCCAAAGATTCTCTCCCAACACCGCGTGGCTGTTAATTGGTTTATTGCCCATCGAATGTACTAAAAATTAACGACGCGTGACAACATAATCGGATTAGCCAGATTATTTACCTATGTACATTTAATCGATCTTGATTGCACCTGTGTGCTTTAAAAACACGGTATTAAAATTTTAACAAATGGTTTCATTTCTTTGACAGATAAAGATGTGACATTATCATTCACAATAAGATAATTATTATTATATGTTTTTGCCCCATGTCATTGTCATTTGAAATGAAACGTACGAACGAATAAAAATATGAAGAAAAAACTTGTTATTTTGTATTTCTATTATAGTCCGGTTAGGTCACACTTTGTGTTCTTTCAACAAAGACGATTTTACCACAATTAAAATCTTTGTGACTTACCCAGTAAGCAATATCCGGTGCATTAATTGTTCATTATATAAAATTATCTGGCTTAAAACAAAATGTTGTTTTACGGTAACTCGTCCAATTTAAACTATCGGATCAACAAGTAAACTCTGTCATTTTCAATTTATTTTGCAATGTAAAATATTATGTTTCACTACCTAGGTAAATTACTGACTTGAATTATTTGAATTCCGAAAAGAAACTGTAAAGTGACAACTTTGTTGAACAAAGAGAATAAGTTTTGTATGCACGCCCTTTATTCATAAAAACAAAATACTGAGAGAAATTCCCCGCCCAGGCACAACACAACATTCACAACTTAATTAATCATATGAAAAAAAAAATCATGCGTTTATCTCTGTTATTGATCTGTAATTATTTAAAATAAAATTGGATGAGCGCAATCCGTATTTTACTGCTAGTTAAATATCCTTGGCGAAATGAAAAAAATGAATTATTTCAACAATTACTATAGAAAAATCAAATATAAATACGAAAATTTTAAATGAAATTATATCGTGTACCCAGATGCTGCAAGAAAAAATATGTGAAAAAGAAGTGGACAGAATTTTAATGATCTTCACATTTTCACAGAGTATCTCTACCAACGTCCAACTGAACGACATGCATCGTGTTTTCATCAATCATAAATTTATATTGTTGACCATGGACGTATAACTAATGTTCAGGTCTACGTCCTGTTTTGACTGATAAAATATAAAAATAAAATAGTTAAAGAAGACGTGTGTTCGTTTTTTCGGAAAAGGATTATATTTTAGATTCCGGTTAATCAATTGTAAAAGGACCTTCTAGAGCCTCAATACTAACGCACAAACATGTCAATCATTAATTCAAAGCAACTTTAAAAACCTGAATGAATTTTCCACGGTCGTTCAGATAGGTCACATTACATTACTGGTACGTGATATTATTTCCGCCAAAGAAAAATCCCGTGCCGTGGATAAAATTGATGTCACCTATTTTTAGCATTTAATATTGTTAGCGAAGTCAAGTTCAACTGAGCTCACACTGTTGATCACTGAGATGTGTATCGAGGAATTGTCTTCCCACGGCAAATTAATTTCTTTTAAAATCTTTTAAGATCACTGTCCGAAATACAACACACAAGTTTACATTCATTGTGCGTAAATAAATATTATGCAAAGACGAGTTTATGCAGCTGTGGAAGTATTCCTGTTGTAGCCGAAATGTATTGAATATCCTAAAGTAATGACAACAAATCGTAAAAAGAAAATGTCATAGACTTATTAAGCATAACGAATGGTGAATAATATTTTCTTTTTACTAGCATATACAAAACTTTGAGACTCGTAATTTTCTTTAAACTGCTCACATTTATTCAGCAGTAGTTTCCGTTTATTTTTACACAAGTATGTCCCTTTTCGTAAATAAAATATTAATTTACCGGTGAAAAAAAAAAAACGAGGTCAAAATCAAGTATAGTTTTCTTATAAAACTTCAATGCAATTGAAAGAATTAACAACAACATTTTGCTTTTAAATCTTTTATTTCTTTCAAGCAATTAGATAATCGTAAAATAACATGCCGTAGACTTATTAAGCATAACGAATGGTGAATAATATTTTCTTTTTACTTGCATATACAAAACTTTGAAACACGTAATTTTCTTTAAACTGCTCACATTTATTCAGAGGTAGTTTCCGTTTATTTTACACTAGTATATCCCTTTTGTAAATAAAATATTAATTTACCGGTGAAAACAAACGAGGTCAAAATCAAGAATAGTTTTTTTATAAAACTATTTAATGCAATTGAAAGAATTAACAACAACATTTTGCTTTTAAATCTTTTATTTGTTTCAAGCAATTAGATATACATGTATAACCTGATTATAAATAAACAGGAAATACAATTGTTTAATTACATAAGAAATTTAACATACCTTGACTGTCTCGTGCCGGCATAGATCAGAAGGATTAGGGCAATTAATTACCTGGTGTGACACGGTGTGACACTGTGCTTGGAGAGATGTCGCTAATACAATAAACAAAAGGTAGCGGATTTACGCGGAAGTCGGAGGAATACTCCCAAATTTCTCCGAGAATTTAGGGAGGAAATTGAGTTTCTGGTGTCACACCGAGAATTATCGCGGTGGATGGAGTTTGGGAACATGTTCGCGTTACTTGTACTGTACATTGAATCCTGACATAAAAAATATGGCTGATTTACTATGCGGGTATATAGATTTACAAATTAAAGTGCACATATGGTCAGTTTTGGTTGAAGCGGTCAAATAATTTTGTTGTACAAGTCAACATGAGGTATCAAAACTACTGAAATTTTGTTACGTATCAATATTTTGGATAAAAGGAGGACATGCTGACACCCAATATTTATGCGAACAAAAAATGTTGTTATTGTATTGCAATATTGCTATCCATTGTATTATATATTGAATCCTGACATCAAAAATATGGCTGATTTACTATGCGGGTATACATGGTATATAGATTTACAAATCAAAGTGCACATATGGTCAGTTTTGTCAATGCGGTCAAATAATTTTGTTGTACAAGTCAGCATGAGGTATCAAAACTACTGAAATTTTGTGATGTATCAGTATTTTGAATAAAAGGAGGACATGCTGGCACCATAAATTTATGCGAATACAAATTTGTTGTTATTGTATTGCAATATTGCTGTCCATTGTATTATACATTGAATCCTGACATAAAAACATGGTTGATAAACTATGCAGGTATATAGATTTACAAATTAAAGCGACATATGGTCAGTTTTGGTCGATGCGGTCAAATAATTTTGTTGTACAAGTCAGCATGAGGTATCAAAACTACTCATGCTACTGAAATTTTGTTACGTATCAATATTTTGAATAAAAGGAGGACATTCTGGCAACCTAAATTTATGCGAACAAAGTTTGTTGCTATTGTATAGCAATATTGCTGTCATTTGTATTATACATTGAATCCTGACATAAAAATTTGGCTGATTTACTATGCAGGTATATAGATTTACAAATTAAAGCGACATATGGTCAGTTTTGGTCGATGCGGTCAAATAATTTTGTTGTACAAGTCAGCATGAGGTATCAAAACACTACTGAAATTTTGTTACGTATCAATATTTTGAATAAAAGGAGGACATTCTGGCACCCTAAATTTATGTGAACAAAATTTGTTGTTATTGTATTGCAATATTGCTGTCCATTGTATTATACATTGAATCCTGACATAAAAATATGGCTGATTTACTTTGCGGGTGTACATGGTATATAGATTTACAAATTAAAGTGCACATATTGTCAGTTTTTGTCGATGCGGTCAAATAATTATGTTGTACAAGTCAGCATGAGGTATCGAAACTATTGAAATTTTGTTAGGTATCAATATGCTGTCATTTGTATTATACATTTAATCCTGACATAAAAATATGGCTGATTTACTATGCAGGTATATAGATTTACAAATTAAAGTGCACATATGGTCAGTTTTGGTCGATGCGGTTAAATAATTTTGTTGTACAAGTCAGCATGAGGTATCAAAACTACTAAAATTTTGTTAGGTATCAATATTATGGCTGATTTACTATGCGGGTATATAGATTTACAAATTAAAGTGCACATATGGTCAGTTTTGGTTGAAGCGGTCAAATAATTTTGTTGTACAAGTCAACATGAGGTATCAAAACTACTGAAATTTTGTTACGTATCAATATTTTGGATAAAAGGAGGACATGCTGACACCCAATATTTATGCGAACAAAAATTGTTGTTATTGTATTGCAATATTGCTATCCATTGTATTATTATATTTTGAATCCTGACATCAAAAATATGGCTGATTTACTATGCGGGTATACATGGTATATAGATTTACAAATCAAAGTGCACATATGGTCAGTTTTGTCAATGCGGTCAAATAATTTTGTTGCACAAGTCAGCATGAGGTATCAAAACTACTGAAATTTTGTTACGTATCAATATTTTGAATAAAAGGAGGACATTCTGGCACCCTAAATTTATGTGAACAAAATTTGTTGTTATTGTATTGCAATATTGCTGTCCATTGTATTATACATTGAATCCTGACATAAAAATATGGCTGATAAACTATGCAGGTATATAGATTTACAAATTAAAGCGACATATGGTCAGTTTTGGTCGATGCAGTCAAATAATTTTGTTGTACAAGTCAGCATGAGGTATCAAAACTACTGAAATTTTGTTACATAGCAATATTTTGAATAAAAGGAGGACAGAATAAAAGGAGGAAATGCTGGCACCCAATATTTATGCGAACAAAAATTTGTTGTTATTGTATTGCAATATTGCTGTCCATTGTATTATATTTTGAATCCTGACATAAAAATATGGCTGATTTACTTTGCGGGTGTACATGGTATATAGATTTACAAATTAAAGTGCACATATGGTCAGTTTTGTCGATGCGGTCAAATAATTATGTTGTACAAGTCAGCATGAGGTATCGAAACTACTGAAATTTTGTTAGGTATCAATATGCTGTCATTTGTATTATACATTTAATCCTGACATAAAAATATGGCTGATTTACTATGCAGGTATATAGATTTACAAATTAAAGTGCACATATGGTCAGTTTTGGTCGATGCGGTTAAATAATTTTGTTGTACAAGTCAGCATGAGGTATCAAAACTACTAAAATTTAGTTAGGTATCAATATTTTGAATAAAAGGACATGCTAGCACCCTAAATCTATGCAAAGAAAAATTTGTAGTTATCGTATTCCAATATTGCTGTCATTTGTATTATACATTGAATCCTGACATAAAAATATGGCTGATTTACTATGCGGGTATATAGATTTACAAATTAAAGCGACATATGGTCAGTTTTGGTCGATGCGGTCAAATAATTTTGTTGTACAAGTCAGCATGAGGTATCAAAACTACTCATGCTACTGAAATTTTGTGCACATATGGTCAGTTTTGGCAATGCGGTCAAATAATTTTGTTGTACAAGTCAGCATAGGTATCAAAACTACTGAAATTTTGTTATCAATATTTTGAATAAAAGGAGGACATTCTGGCAACCTAAATTTATGCGAACACAAATTTGTTGTTATTGTATTGCACTATTGCTGTCCATTGTATTATACATTGAATCCTGACATAAAAATATGGTTGATAAACTATGCAGGTATATAGATTTACAAATTAAAGCGACATATGGTCAGTTTTGGTCGATGCGGTCAAATAATTTTGTTGTACAAGTCAGCATGAGGTATCAAAACTACTCATGCTACTGAAATTTTGTTACGTATCAATATTTTGAATAAAAGGAGGACATTCTGGCAACCTAAATTTATGCGAACAAAGTTTGTTGCTATTGTATAGCAATATTGCTGTCATTTGTATTATACATTGAATCCTGACATAAAAATGTGGCTGATTTACTAAGCGGGTATATAGATTTACAATAACAACAAATTTTTGTTCGGATAACAAATGGCCAGTTTTGGTCGATGCGGTCAAATAATTTTGTTGTACAAGTCAGCATGAGGTATCAAAACCACTGAAATTTTGTTACGTATCAATATTTTGAATTAAAGGAGGACATGCTGGCATCCTAAATTTATCAAAACAAAATGTGTTGTTATTGTATTGCAATATTGCTGTCATTTGTATTATACATTGAATCCTGACATAAAAAATGTGGCTGATTTACTATGCGGGTATATAGATTTACAAATTAAAGTGCACATATGGTCAGTTTTGGTTGAAGCGGTCAAATAATTTTGTTGTACAAGTCAGCATGAGGTATCAAAACTACTGAAATTTTGTTACGTATCAATATTTTGAATAAAAGGAGGACATAATGGCAACCTAAATTAATGCGAAAAAAATTTGTTGTGATAGTTTTCCAATATTGCTGTCATTTGTATTATACATTGAATCCTGACATAAAAATATGGCTGATTTACTATGCGGGTATATAGATAAAAAATGTGGCTGATTTACTATGCGGGTATATAGATTTACAAATTAAAGTGCACATATGGTCAGTTTTGGTCGATGCGATCAAATAATTTTGTTGTACAAGTCAGCATGAGGTATCAAAACTACTGAAATTTTGTTACGTATCAATATTTTGAATAAAAGGAGGACATGCAGGACTCTTAATTTGTGCAGGCAAAATGTTTTAGTGTTTTAATGATGCTTTCATTTTGTATAATAAATTCTATCCTGAAATTACAATATTGCTGATTGTGGCTACATAGATCAAGGACGTATAACTAACAAGGACGTATAACTAACATCTAATATACGTCCTTGCATAGATATACATAATAAATTGCAAATATAATGGTTGAATATGATAGGTATTGGAATATATATTAAATGCCCGTTATCATTGCAACCAAGATCGTTTTTAATTTATAGATAGGCAGATCATAGCTAAATTTGTGTAAAAGCAACGTTTTATGCGTACTTTATTTTCAAATATTTGTATTTAATCCTGTTTATATAACAAAAGTATTAATTTTACTTTATTTTCGATGTTTATACTACGAAACAAAGATATTAAAAATATTTTTAAAAATCGATGTAGAGCGGTCCTGGTTATAAGTTAACTTATTGTTGAGCAGACCAGTCAAAAGTTAACTTGGGAACTGGTCTCGTTTCGATCGGATTTGTCAAAGCAAAAGCTAACTTATGTTAACTTTGTGGCAGGACTGGTTTCGAAGTTAACTTATGTTAACTTTGGGCAGGACTGGTTTCGAAGTTAACTTCTGTTAACTTATGACAGGACTGGTTCGAAGTTAACTTATATCAATAGCGGACCTGTTTCAAGTTAACTTTTGGCAGACATAAAACAGTCCTAGGACCAAGTCCGCTTTTCAAGTTAACTAGATTTTGGTCCTAGGACTGGTCAGAGCAGTCCTAAATCCGGTCACAGGTTAACTTTGACCAGTCCAAATGACTGGTTATCAAGTTAACTTGCTGTACAGGTTAGGACTGCACCCATCTGTACTTATATAAACGTCACAAAAAACGTCACTTTTGGGTAGTTGATCCAAAGATGTGACGTGTAGTTTTATTTTGTATGTGCTGTCTTGGTGTGCTGTCGTAGAGTCATGGGAGATGTCCGTTGGTAATTTGCGGATTACATATTCTAATGTACTATAATATTATTTATTTATGTATTTCTTTGTGATGAGTGTTCTTGCGTTTGTTTGTACTGTATTTGTGTCACGTAGTGTTGTCATTTTAGTGGTATTATCAATATTGCCATAACAACGGGAGGTTTGCTAACCATAAAACCAGGTTGATATTTGAGGATTATGCTCTCTCCTGTGATGTCTGTCTTTGAAGTGAAATGTTCGTTGCTGTTCTGTGGTTTGCATGTTGTGTCGAAAATTATATTATTTGTTTGTGCGTTTCTCTGTGATGAGTGTTCTTGCGTGTGTTAGTGTTGTATGTCTGTTCCATAGTGTTGTCATTTTAGACAATTTTTAAAAATTGTCATATAAGTGGGAGGTTTTGCTAGCCATAAAACCAGGTTAAACCCTCTATTTTTTCTTAAAATGTACTGTATCAAGTTAGGAATGTGGCAGTTTCTATTTATGTTGGCGTTTGCTTTTGTTAGAGTTCTGTGTTTCTGTTGTTCCTTTGTTTTCCTCTTATAGCTGGCGTGTTTCACTAAATTTAAGTTTTACCTAGATTTGTTTTGCTTAAATCGACTTAATATGACTATGGAACAGTTGTATATTTATGATGCCTTTATATTATATCACTACGCGAATAACTCGAGTAAACAGTTTCACAGTACTTCTGACGAATCTCCTTCAGTACGGACAGATTTGTCAATTAAACGAAGAATTTCTTTTAGAACATGCAAATCAGTCGGCAATGTACCGTTGTTTGTACGGAATTTTGTGAAGCTTAGGTATCCAATACAAACAAGGTAATGCATCAGATTTGTCTGTTCAATGTAATTCTAATTGAAGCCATAAGGGCTTGTTATTTACCATTATAATTTCCTTGTCAAATGATATGTTTTTGTATGTGGGAAGACCTCAGTGTTGATTTTACCTAATTCTTTTACAAGACACTCGTTAACACTAGTAACGGGTTTTACTACTGAAACGGTCATTTTAAACTGAACAACTCTTAAATGCCTGAATTTACCGCAAGGAAAAATGTCAAGATCTTTTCAGTTGTTCAGTACATGTTCAGTACACTAACTATCGCGATCGATTAAGTACCAGTCAGTACTGGTTTAGGTAATTAAGACAAAACCTGTAGCGTTAAATCCAGTACTGTTAAGTACATTTTAGTACACGTCAGTTCACCGATAAAATAGTTGATTGGGAATTTTCAGTAGCATCCAATGCCAGGTAAATCTATCAATTTTGACATAAAATTGTTTGTGCAGATTCATAAGGTTTGTCTCCCTTTATTCGAGCTTGTTTGTAATACCCTGATCTCTCAATTATATTCATGTCCTTCCGTGAAAATTTGTTTGCTTTGTTCAATTGTCGAAAATAAAATATATGTGAGGGTTAAATGAGCATAAATTACAACTTATATGAAATATGTTTTCGGAATTGCGTACAAATTTACCTAGCTTTAACGGCTTTCGGTAAAATTCTACAACTTTTAACCTTTAAAAATGTATACTCAATTGATTAAATCGGACTTGACAATTAGACTTTGTTATTGTAAAATCAATAAATTTCACTATAACACGTAGTTTTATGAGATTAAAATTCATTGAATATCATTCAATTTGCAATAAAATTAAGTGGAAATGGGGAATGTGTCAAAGAGACAACAACCCGACCACAGAACAGACAACAACAGAAGGTCACCAATAGGTCTTCAATGCAGCGAGAAATTCCCGCACCCGGAGGCGTCCTTAAGCTGGCCCCTAAACAAATATATATACTAGTTCAGTGATAATGGACGTCATACTAAACTCCAAATTATACACAAGAAACTAAAAATAAAAATAATACAAGACTAACAAAGGCCAGAGGCTCCTGACTTGGGACAGGCGCAAAAATGCGGCGGGGTTAAACATGTTTATGAGATCTCAACCTCTCCCTATACCTCTAGCCAATGTATACATCAACCAAAACTGACCATATTTGCTCTTTTTATGTAAATCTTATAGTCGCATAGTAAATCAGTAATATTTTTATGTAAGGGTGGATTGTATAATATAAATGATAGCAATATTGGACCACAATGACTACAAAATTTTGTTCGCATCAATTGAAAGTGCCAGCATGTCTTCTTTTTATTCAAAATATTTAGTAGTAAACAAATATCAGTAGTTTTCATACCTCAGACTGACTCGTATAACAAAATTATTTGTCAGCATCAACCAAAACTGACCATATTTGCTCTTTTTATGTAAACCTTATAGTTGCATAGTAAATCAGTAATATTTTTATGTAAGGGTGGATTGTATAATACAAATGATAGCAATATTGGACCACAATGACTACAAAATTTTGTTCGCATCAATTGAAAGTGCCAGCATGTCCTCTTTTTATTCAAAATATTTAATCGTAAACAAATATCAGTAGTTTTCATACCTCAGACTGACTCGTATAACAAAATTATTTGTCCGCATCAACCAAAACTGACCTTATTTCCATTTTTTATGTAAATCTTATAGTCGCTTAGTAAATCAGTAATATTTTTATGTACGGACGGATTGTATATACAAATGATAGCAATATTGGACCACAATGACTACAAAATTTAGTTCGCATCAATTGAAAGTGCCAGCATGTCCTCTTTTTTTCAAAATATTTAATCGTAAACAAATATCAGTTGTTTTCCTACCTCAGACTGACTTGTAAAACAAAATTATTTGTCCGCATCAACCAAAACTGACCATATTTGCTCTTTTATGTAAATCTTATAGTTGCATAGTAAATCAGTAATATTTTTATGTAAGGGTGGATTGTATAATACAAATGATAGCAATATTGGACCACAATGACTACAAAATTTTGTTCGCTTCAATTGAGAGTGCCAGCATGTCTTCTTTTATTCAAAATATTGAATCTGAAACAAATATCAGTAGTTTTCATACCTCAGACTGACTCGTATAACAAAATTATTTGTCCGCATCAACCAAAACTGACCATATTTGCTCTTTTATGTAAATCTTTAAGTCGCATAGTAAATCAGTAATATTTTATGTAAAGGTGGATTGTATAATACAAATGATAGCAATATTGGACCACAATGACTACAAAATATTGTTCGCATCAATTGAGAGTGCCAGCATGCCCTCTTTTATTCAAAATATTGAATCGTAAACAAATATCAGTAGTTTTCATACCTCAAACTGACTTGTATAACAAAATTATTTGTCCGCATCAACCAAAACTGACCATATTTGCTCTTTTTATGTAAATCTTATAGTCGCATAGTAAATAAGTAATATTTTATGTAAGGGTGGATTGTATAATACAAATGATTGCAATATTGGACCACAATGACTACAAAATTTTGTTCGCATCAATTGAAAGTGCCACCATGTCCTCTTTTTATTCAAAATATTTAATCGTAAACAAATATCAGTTGTTTTCCTACCTCAGACTGACTTGTAAAACAAAATTATTTGTCCGCATCAACCAAAACTTACCATACTTGCTCTTTTTATGTAAATCTTATAGTCGCATAGTAAATCAGTAATATTTTATGTAAGGGTGGATTGTATAATACAAATGATAGCAATATTGGACCACAATGACTACAAAATTTTGTTCGCTTCAATTGAGAGTGCCAGCATGTCTTCTTTTATTCAAAATATTGAATCTTAAACAAATATCAGTAGTTTTCATACCTCAGACTGACTCGTATAACAAAATTATTTGTCTATATCAACCAAAACTGACCATATTTGCTCTTTTTATGTAAATCTTATAGTCGCATAGTAAATCAGTAATATTTTTAAGTAAGGGTGGATTGTATAATATAAATGATAGCAATATTGGACCACAATGACTACAAAATTTTGTTCGCATCAATTGAAAGTGCCAGCATGTCTTCTTTTATTCAAAATATTTAATAGTAAACAAATATCAGTAGTTTTCATACCTCAGACTGACTCGTATAACAAAATTATTTTTTCGCATCAACCAAAACTGACCATATTTGCTCTTTTTATTTAAATCTTATAGTTGCATAGTAAATCAGTAATATTTTTATGTAAGGGTGGATTGTATAATACAAATGATAGCAATATTGGACCACAATGACTACAAAATTTTGTTCGCATCAATTGAGAGTGCCAGCATGTCCTCTTTTTATTCAAAATATTGAAACGTAAACAAATATCAGTAGTTTTCATACCTCAGACTGACTCGTATAACAAAATTATTTGTCCGCATCAACCAAAACTGACCATATTTGCTCTTTTTTTATGTAAATCTTAAAGTCGCATAGTAAATCAGTAATATTTTTATGTAAAGGTGGATTGTATAATACAAATGATAGCAATATTGGACCACAATGACTACAAAATTTTGTTCGCATCAATTGAGAGTGCCAGCATGTCTTCTTTTTATTCAAAATATTTAATTGTAAACAAATATCAGTAGTTTTCATATCTGAGACTGACTTGTATAACAAAATTATTTTTCCGCATCAATAAAACTGACCATATTTGCACTATATTATGCAATTCTATATAGCTGCATAGTAAATCATTTATATTTTTATGTAAGGGTGGATTGTATAATACAAATGATAGCAATATTGGACCACAATGACTACAAAATTTTGTTCCCATCAATTGAAAGTGCCAGCATGTCCTCTTTTTATTCAAAATATTGAATCGTTAAGAAATATCAGTAGTTTTCATATCTCAGACTGACTTGTATAACAAAATTAGTTGTCCGCATCAACCAAAACTGACCATATTTGCTCTTTTTTATGTAAACCTTATAGTCGCATAGTAAATAAGTAATATTTTTATGTAAGGGTGGATTGTATAATACAAATCATAGCAATACTGAACCCTAATGACTACAAAATTTTGTTCGCATCAATTGAAAGTGCCAGCATGTCCTCTTTTATTCAAAATATTGAATTGTAAAGAAATATCAGTAGTTTTCATATCTCAGACTAACTTGTATAACAAAATTTTTTTCCGCATCAACCAAAACTGACCATATTTGCTCTTTTTATGTAAATCTTATAGACGCATAGTCATGATAGTAGATCAGTAATATTTTTATATCAGAGTGGATTGTATAATACAAATGATAGCAATATTGGAAAACAATGACAAAAAATTTTGTTCGCATCAATTTAGAGTGCCAGCATGTCCTCTTTCTATTCAAAATATTGAATTTTTAGTGTTTTCATACCTCAGTCTGACTCGTATAACAAAATTATTTGTCCGCATCAACCAAAACTGACCATATTTGCACTTTATTATGGAAAGCTTGACAGTTGCATTATGAACTGTCACTAAAGTGAGTAGTTCGGGATGGTTTGTATTTAAAACAAAACTAGTTTACGGCATCATCCAACACTCACATGACTGACTCATGTAATTTATAATGAAAAGTATGAGAAGTTCCCATCTTGGAATGGTGAAATGTTAATATATTATGTCGGTTGATCGATTTCGTTTGTAGCCCAACGTCCACGGGCAAATATTTTATTCATGTTCAGAACGAGTATATTTTCGGACGTCCCAGATGGGTGCAGGTCGTTTCGTAACCTGGTCGTTTCGTACGTAGTCGATTCGTAACTAACAGATATCATTTATAATCGTTATGGATAAGTCTGTCTAAATTGACGAGATGGTACAAATGTACAAACTTATACAACACCCCTATATATACACTGTACAATTTTCGTTTGAACATTTGGCAAAACAGAATCTTAAATCATGTAAATCCAAGGCAAACAAGGTGAATTACGATTAAAAATTCATGTATAAAATGCATAGAGTAATTATATTTAGGAAGAGACTGTTAAAAACGGGGAGCGAAGCAACGTAAACCACGAGGTTAATATCCCATCATATAAAAATATTTTTCCGATGTGTTGGATAACCTTTCTATCCGCCTTGATATTTGTACATGTAACTTTTGAAAAGTAAACGCATAACAATACGCACATTAAAAGTCAGTTAAAGAGAAGTCCGAGTCCGATGTCAGAAGATGTAACAAAACGAAAATAAACAAAATGACAATAATACATAAATAACAACAGACTACTAGCAGTTAACTGACATGCCAGCTCCAGACCTCAATTAAACTGATTGAAAGATTATGTCTTCATCATATGAATATCAGGCACAATTCCTATTTGTTCATGTTTTAATATCAAATATACTCTATTGCAATCATAAAAATATAGCAAGTTTTCAATTGGAAAGAAATATTGATCTTTTGGTAAATTATATCTATAAAGATTATGTTCCGTAATGACAGGAATTTTTATTCGATGTCTGTAAAAATACTAGACACAAGCTTTTATTAATACTTCGTTAGTTAGCAAGTAAACAAAATCGAAATTTATAACAGTTAAAGAATATTGTTTATACAGCATAAAACATAAAAGGTTCCTTAAGTCTCCATTCGTTGCTGCATAATGAGTCGCTAAAAAACGACGATTTTCAAATAAAATGTCAAAAAATAGTTGTCAAATCCGTGAGTAAATACGTAAATACGTAAACCTTAGCAACAAATACCATGTATTGTGTATTTTAGATATTCAAGATAATTGAAATAAAATGATCACCCCGAAAAAACAAAACAAAACATGTAAGATAGCTTTTGTTTTAAATTACATGTTTAATTTGGATATTGGTTGGCTTTGTTCTTTACTTGTTTTCTCGTGTTTTCTTCTTTTTTTAATGACAAAAGAAAAAAAAGAGTCTAATATTTATAATTTTGTATAAAATAAGATTTTGACCAAAATAAAACCCAAAATTTGTTAAATTATTTTAATAAACGAGTATTCAATTATAATGTCCATGCCGTACAAAAAGCACCGGAAAACAGCAGTTTGATAAAGGGATAAATTCGTATATGCCCGGCAAATAATGACAAATACCAAATTCAATTATTATGTACATGTATACATGTATGTATATTATATAATCATCACAACTGTATATCATTGCTTATGTGTATAATATCATCCAACAAATTTCCATTGTCCAGGTGACTGCGACCGATCGATAATATAAGTCCAATATGCGTGCCGTATGCAGAATGTCGTCCCTCCTCTGGTCGGTGGACAAATATTAAATATGAAATGACAAGTATAAACACACAAGAGACAGATTATTCGGTCTGTACATGTCTGTATTGGTTGAAGGCATATAATTGCTGATATATTTGTCATTGAAACTCTGATTGAAATTTGTCTTATTGGCATCATACAACATCTCCTTATTTATATTTTAAATAAAATGTCACTGCCAGCGGTTATGTATAATAAATGATAATATTGATGAACTAATGTTTCTGTTTACGTTAAACCAAATATCAACATTTACTCTTCCACCAGACAGTCTGAAATATTTTATTATTATATAATGTACACTTTTGTTTGAAGCTTCCGTTTATTTTCTCACGTGTTGTGTTAAGAGTGTCCTTTTCATTGAAAATTAACAAAAAAATGAATCGGATTTTTAAGGGTTTTATTTGTCAGTTATATTGATCAAGAAAATGAGCAATGTCCAAGTATGTAAAGTTAATATTCGACGATTATACTTTAAAATCTAAAATACTGCTCGTTACCACGACATTCAATTATTTTAATAACCCGACAAGTATGAAATTCAATGTACATTTGTAAGAATATATTGGGTATAAGTGAAAGGACAGCAACCCCACGAAAACAATATGCAGAAGACACCACAAGACCAACATACAGTCAAAAGACAGTAGACAGGTTTACCCATATAGTGTATAACAGTTGAGAATTAATCTAACGGAAACAATGAAATATCTGTCATCAACGCCCATTTTATTTTTATAAAAAAAAAAATCTGAACATGTATGTAATATTTGCCATTGGACGTTAAGCAATTGTCAATCGATCATTTTCATGAAATGACATTATGTTTTGAAGCTCAAAGTAAGTATATATTTATATATACACCGTAACACGTGAAGCTGATATACTGTGATTTTTTTAGTGAAGATGTTTTAAAATATTAGAATTATTTAGAATCTCTAACTCAAGTTAAACATGTTCACTCAGCAAGGTCTGTGTACATGTATAATATGAATTCATTTAGAAAATAAGTGTTTAAAAGAGTAAATTTGGTGTGGGATAATTTCAATTTGGCAAAAACTATGATCATCAACGTGTCGTCTATAGATAATGCAGTCATGCAGCCATTGCCGTGAAACAGAGCCGTGAAAGTACATGCAAATCTTCCATAGGTATACATACAATTTATCATGATCTAATTTTATATAATCTTCAGGAAAGCCTATGTCTGAAACTTATGTGCAGTTCTTGTAGTTTGTATTTCTAATGGTAACACGATAACATGTTTTAAAACTGACTATTTAAACCTCCTTTTTACATTGTATCATAATCCTTAAAAGTACATTCGAGAAGAGAGTTGAAATAGTTTGGTAATTTGTAGAAATAAAATGTGCAAACATAAACAGCTTGTGCATGCATTTTTTTAGATTAAAATCAACCGACTGTAACATGTGATTTAAAGCCAAGGTGGACATCCTTGATTGGGTTGGCAATTAGTTTTTGTTAATTTGTCTGATACATGTATAGTGTGAGCCGATACGAGTCACCGAACACTAAACACCTGGTCATGGAATTAGCCTTATTTAGTCACTAAAATTACGGTACGTCTAAAACCGCTCAGGACCTCCTGAGTGCACTCAGAACATAAAAGTGCACTCAGGACATGTAATAGATGTTTTAGTGTGAGTTAAGGTTATGCATTCGATAGATAATTTAATTTTTGATCTTATAATTTTGTTTTCATAAAATCAATTCAATATTTGAGAATTTATTTAAATTTTTATCGGCACGCGCCGTATTTTGGGATATGCATGACCGATGGTCACATTCAATACCAATTATCATGTTGATTAGGTCGTTTGATCTTTAATAATTAGGAGTGTCACTGTGATTAGTGATGGTAATAAACACATACAAGTAAACTTGGCAAACAAAAAGTTTTCTTTTGAAAATGATAAACATACTGAATTGCAAAATGTTAAATAAACTTTTCGTTTTGTTTGTTTATTATTGAAGCCAATTTAGAAATCTTCACAAAGTCGGAAATTTTCCATTCAATTTATTTTATTTGAAAACGTTAAAAATATCGATAAAGTTTATTGCCAAATGTGGCGTCCTTGGGGATCAAAACCCCGTTTTAACAGCGTTTGTCTACTTTTGTCTATTGCCGAACATTCTAAAACATATTGAAACTTGACGCCAATACCACCGGAATTACATAAAGTACAAATAAAATTTTCTCTCTGATTATTTTGCCATCTACCAATTTCAATAGAAATTTTTGTGTTCAAAGATCTAAATCTTAGTTAGACTGTTTATGCAAAAAAAAAAAAAAAAAAAAAACTCATTCTTGTCCAGTAATACATTTCTTGAACTTGCTGTACTTATCAAAATACGATTTTCATATGATCAAATCTCATATAGTAAAAGCCCCCAAGGGTGACTGGGGAATAGAAATATGGTCCCCATTGGTCTTCTTCCGACCGGCAGTAAAATCCCTGCTAAAGTGGGACGTCCGTTTGGCTGTGCGGGATGTACAAATTTGCAGCCACGTCCGGTCAGAATTGGGACGTTAAATCCGATGCCTCGTGTAAAGAGAGTGCCACGCTCTTTGCACGTTAAGAACCCTGCAACAACTCTTTGAGGGGTCCGTAGGTGACCTGTTGCAAGGCTAAATTCTGTCCCTCTCAATATACCCTCATTTCCCGTGGCAGTCTAAATTTCTCCAACCTTAATCCCGGACGCCCCTATTACAGAACCTACCTATTGTATGGATTGTTAATTTGTTCTCGTCCTGAATATGCATGAAATATTTGCCACTGGACGTTAAGCAACCAACAATCAATCAATCATATAGTAAGATTTTATTTCTTATTAAAATTGTTCTTGTCCAGTATTGCAAGCCTTGGATGAATTTAAATAAATTCTGAAATATTAATCTATCTCCGTTTTCCTCTCAGTTTCTGTCATTTATCATATTTATGTATTTTTCTAGTAATCAAAATTGAGTTTTTGTATCACACTCCGAGCAGTGTGATACGAGAAATATCTTCATGCAAGAAATATATAACAGGTCACGGTCATAAGAGAAACTGTATTAAAATGCATTGAAAGGAGTTTTATTTTCTTCATAATCGTAAAATGCACTACGCATAAAGTAAATTTAATACATGTAACATGAAACAATTCCGAAACAAGTTAAATGTTTAATTCAATTTTATTCAAAACACTGTACTAATAACATGATATTCATAAGCAATTAGGATAATCCAATCAATTTTGTTGATTGGATAATCAAAACTGAGTAGTTGTGTAATCAATGACACGTGCCATTATCTTATAAAATAATAAATATCTCTCGAAGTTTGCTTTAAAAATCTACCAAAATTTACCACTAAAATAAACAGAATGCAACGAATACATATATCCGTCATATGTGCACATACGATAACTATACAGAGTCCTGGGTGCACGTTTAAGTCCTGAGTGCACTCAGGAGGTCCTGAGCAGTGTTTAGACGTACCCCTAAAATTAAAGTGTTTTAACGGCATTTTAATCGGTAAGAAACACTCTAAATTATATTTTTATTATACAGTATATTGAATTTTACTGGTTAATATAATTTGTACTATAGGTTTCTAGTTGTCGTTATTAATCTTAAGGTATACATGTACATGTATTTATAAGATCTTTAACAAATTTAATCATTCAAATATGAAAAGGTCCCATTTGCTCATATAGCTTCTCATGTAATTTGTTCATAGGGACCGACCATTAAAGGGGTTATTATTTTTTCTGAAACAAAATTTGATCCGGGAGAAAGAAAAGAACTAGTCAGATTGAAAGCATTTGTCATTCATTTTAATTTTAAGCTTATATAAAAAAAAATCGCGACAAAAATAAACCATTTATTGATAGCCTGGTACGTTAAAAAAATCAGAAATCTTTAGGTAGCTTATAAAGGATCAAAGAGATATTACTTGTCAGCGGCGTAGCTAGGTATCCGATCAACTGTAGGCACAAATTGCGGCAGCAGGTCAAGGGCAGAGCCCTGGTAGGGGTTCGGGGGGCGAGGCCCACGACAGGAACCGGTTTCAGCATTATAGTTGCAAAGTTTTGTGTACAAAAGTATTAAATACACTGGTTATCTTATCATGATAATATACATGAAGAAAATTCGAAGAATTATAAATAATTTTACAATAACATCTGGTGAATTAGAGCAGTACGATTGGAAATCTAAAAAAATATATGTTCATTTACAATATGCATTGCCCAGCGTAGATCAGCGTAGCCCTTTAATTAAGTAGTACATCCTATTTAGTATTTTCATATCTATTCCTTTCTGGTTGACGATAGTTGATATATACGTTAATTGATAGTACATATAGACGATCCTTCATTAAAAGAATAGGCACGTAACACTGAGACTACTATATATAATAATACTATGCTTTGGGCTAGACATCGACCATCCATCTTTTGATTCTTAAACTTTCACCCCGGCCACACAAACACATACACTCACACACAGTTGATTCCCAATGCAAAACTCATACTATCGTGACAAAATTCAAGAAATTCATATTTTCTGATATCCTCTACAGTAAAATCCCTACCTGCTTTAGCCTTAGGAATAATTATGGTCATTATACGTAGATCTTAGAGTACTCGAAGTTACTGAAAGCCAGTTGATTGATTGATTGCCAACTTGACGTCCAGTGGCAAATAGATATGCATGTTCAGGACAAAACAAATTTACAATAAATACAAAAGATAGCCACTAGGTCCTGTAATAGGGGTCATCCAGGATGAAGGTTTGAAAATTTGAAAATGACATTAGAAAATTAGGAGATAACTGTATTGTATTTTAAGCTTGGCCTTCGTAAAACGTAGATTTTACTGTCGCAAATTAAGTTTATCTAGCGACGCGTAGCGGAGGTAGGTAAATGATGGTTTATTGGATAGGGACAGAAATTTTGTCTTTCAGCAGACCACCTACGGATCCCTCAAAGAGTTGTTGCAAGTGTTCTTACCGTGCAAAAAGCGTGGCATTTTCTATACACTAGGCATCGGAGTTAACGTCCCCTTTCTGACCGGACAAGACAGCGGATTTATACATCCCGCACAGCCAAGCGGACGTCCCACTTTGACAAGGATTTTATTGTAGATCGGATGAAGACCAAGTGGAAAAAAGGTAGTTGAAAGCCAACAACAACTAATAAAAAAATCATGGATCTGAGAATAAAATGTCATGGTTTTGAGCATGTGGAGGCTCGTTCGAGTATTTGTTGGTAGAAGTGAAATGATATGAACCAAAGTTCTAGTTTTAGTTTCTATTCAAGGTGTAATATAATGTACATACAATTCTACCCAATACTCCATTCAATAAGGATGATAGACTAGTGTACAAATTACATTTGATAATCAAAGAAATTTGACAACTTCATGTGTATCTACAGATAACGTTGTCATTAGCTTTTTAATACAAAAAATATTTGTGAAAAAATTATGTTTAGGCACGTTCCTAAAGTGCCTAACGGCAGCTACGCCCTGCTTGTTATGTCGATTTTATGACGCATCACTTTTTCACAATCTGTGGTTCGGTTGCTCATTTCTATACTCAGGTGACACGATACAAGAAGTCTGAGTACAAAAGGACTCTTGCATTCAACTTTTTTGCAAAAGTATGGTCTGATACAAAGACTTTTCACTTTTCAGTGAAAACTTGCATGCAATTTTATTCTCAACAGGCATATATTAGATACTGTATCAAATACTATCTAAAAATTGGCCTTTTGTCTGTTGTTACAGTAAATAAACTACTTAAAGAACAGAAGATTAAAGAAAAGGCCAGCAATAAATTCACTGTTGGTCATGAAAAATAAAATTGTCTCTGGTTAATTTTATGATCTTTGTCCTAGTACAAGCACATGTTAGGGAAAACTTTACCTCAAGTCGGTCAACTAAAATAGCTATAATTTCCTTCTAAAATTTATCAGTAAACCCTGGGTTTCATATGACATTTGTGTTTTAATTTCTTTCA
Source organism: Mytilus coruscus (assembly GCA_017311375.1). NCBI lineage: Eukaryota > Metazoa > Mollusca > Bivalvia > Mytilida > Mytilidae > Mytilus > Mytilus coruscus. Next base: position 3,267,718 of record CM029598.1, on the reverse strand, counting down.
TCATTACATTTTGAAATAATTAATGTTTTACGTTGATAAATAAATACCCAATATAACCTTTAAAATGCATTTTGTAACAGAACACAATATAGCATGTTGCTTCATACTTCTGTTTCAAATTGGTTTGAATATCCAGTAAAATTATGTGAGCAGGTACATGATAAGTGGTGCAATTTAACATTTGTGGAAATCGTAGTCGTGTGCGATACCTACATGTATGACCCTTTGAAATTCACCCTCAAGACAATATATTGTTTTGTTGACATTTGTTTATTACCTGTAGCATGTATAGAATGTACATGTATATTCTGATTTCTGATAATTACAAATACAAGGTGAACATCCTGATTATTACCAATTCTAATTTCAGTTTTGTATGGTTATGAATTCATTTCGTATAAATATATTAATACATCATGTAATTTGGGAAATAAAAATATTCTATTCTATTCTATTCTATTCTATTATATATAAAAATATTTTTGAGGAACAAATTAATTTCAAAATTAAAATTGAAACCGACATTGTATTAATTAGCTTATTTTCAAGATACAATGTAACTATGAATTTTAGGACAAATAAGTAGATATCAATGTTGTTTTACATATAATTGTTCAAGAAAATAGGAAATATACTTAAAACATATAAATATGGTAAATCAAAGACAAATTTATCTCAAAACTTAATGATCACTTTTCCTGTACCCTTTTGTCTAGGCTTTCTGTCCTGCATTCTTCAACTCAATAAACATGGATATAGTAGATAAGGAGATGTTGTATGATTGTAAATAAGAAACTATCCAACCGAGACTAAAGGGCGAGGTTGTTAAACAAGTATAAGACACTGTATAATAATCAACAATGACCAGAACTCATACTGTATTGTGTGGTGAGAATAAAAGGCACAGCATGACAAATTCTGAAATTTTCATAAGAGAAAACTAATGCCATGAGTTATGTTCTAATTTATTTGAAAATCAGGAGATGTGGCATGATTGCCATTGAGACAGTCATACACCAGAATTCAAATGGCAAAGATATTTTATAAGCAATTGTACAACCTTCAACAATGAAAACCCCTATAATGTATTATATAGTCACCTATAAAATGTCCAACATGAAAAATTTGAAACAGTGTTAACATGTTAAATGAGAAAACTAAAGACCTTTGAGATTATTTTATAATTAATCATAATTTATCTCAGGTCACTATTTAAAAGATAAAGAGATGTGGTATGATCTCCAATGAGACTATCTTCCAGACTGATCATTTAATAGCTAGTCAACAGATTGATGTAAAGTTCAACTTCACTGGAAATTCATAAATTTCAAAAACTATAAAGAATTAGGTGTGATGCTAAATTCGTCAATAAACTATACAGCCTTTTCTTCTTCTGTGAATCATTGTTGGTTCTTTTCCCCATACAAATTTAAAAATCAACGAGTATTGAAAACACATAATTTCCTATAGATTTAGATTAACAAGCAAAATAAGTCAGTATAGGTAAACAAATTCATGAAAAGCATTATATATATTTTGATTGATTGGTGTTTAACGCCACTTTCAGCACTATTTTGACTATTGTGCTATTTCCTGAAGGTCTATGTTTTATATTGGTGGAGTAAGTTGGAGTGCCATGAGAGAACCACCAAACCTTTGATAGTAAAACTGACAATCCTAGACAATTAAGATTGGAGTATTTAATAGCATGCTAAATATACAGGTAGATCTATAGGTTAACAATGGTTAAAGTGCACAAATGTGATATAATTTTTTTTGTGTGCAAATGTAACATATGTTAATCCCCAAATCTATGCAAATGTAATACACCCGTTTTTGCAGTTTTAGACATGTACCTGACAGAAACAGAAATTGTTAAGAAATATCATGGGATATGACAAAATAATGTCTTACCAATGATAAATTTTTCCTACCAGAAGTCATCTTGGCATTTAGTTACATTGTATAGGAAAAACATATCTTTTAGTGGGAAATTTTCAAACCGAAAGGGACACATGGTCCACTTTAACATAACAGTGTTTTTTTTTTTTACATCAAAATGGACAACTTTCGAGTGTGTGCACTTTCCAGTAAATTTCATATGTCACAATGATTATGTTAATATGTCACAGTAGGAACCGATTGCGTGGGGCAGCTGTTTGGTAACTCCTTCTTAAAAAATTTGGGATTGGTGTATAAAGATAAAACTTTGACTTCTGGTTGTATAAATAAAATGTTGATAACCATTTATAGCTTTTCTTTTCCATATAAAACAATGTTAAGTTTTCGATAGGCAGCTCCTTGTTATGCATGTCACTGATGTTACACAGCTGGGCTGCCCAGTGGGAGATTCAAAGGGGGGTTCCAGGGTTCGAACCCCTGTTTGAGACGATCAATGCTTTTGAATAGGGACATAAGGTTGGAACCCCTTTATCATGGGTTGGGGATCCGCCCTGCTGTTCATGTTTATTTTGATGCTAAGGCTAAATTTTATACCATTAATGCTTGAAATTGATCAGCTTCTCGTTTTAGATTATTTTGTTTTAAATGTCGAAGAACAGGAATTTCAATGAACTGTTGTGTAACCAAACCCCTTCTTGTGAAAGTCGTCGGATACAAACAGTTAATAATTATTCAACTAGTTCACAAATCAAACAAACACTCTTGTAAAGTAAGGAATGTATATGTATATCGATCGAAACTGTCAAAATGTTTTCAAAATATATACTTATGTTACTTCAGTCGGACACGGCAAGTAACTGTCAAAAGACAAATGGCGCGAAATCATAGCGTGGATATTTTCGAAAGCTATCGGGATTTTCATCATTCCAATCTTTACGGCTGAACTCTCAGTTTACAGTCAACAATATCTTATAATTGCGTACCCATTAAAGAATAATTATCAGAATTTCATATGGTTGCATACAAACATTTAAACAGTTATTATTCATGTTATTTTCACCAATTTATGAAAATGAAACGCATGTTAACAAAAACGTGTATCTACAGTCCCGTTGTCGATAATGTCTCCTTATATTTATTTGTTTATTATTGTTATTCATTTTTTTTTCCGCTTTTTTTATTACGATTCCTCTGCTAATCAAAGAGAAGCTATCCTCGTATTATTTTGATACACTGAAAAGTACTGGACAACGATTCTATCGATGATCTGACGTGTACTAAAATGTACTTAACAGTACTAGATTTAACGCTACGCGTTTTTCTTAATTACCTGAATCAGTACTGACTGGTACTTAATCGATCGCGATAGTTAGTGTACTGAACATGTACTGAACAACTGAAAAAGATCTTGACATTTTTCCTTGCGGTAAATTCAGGCATTTAAGAGTTGTTCAGTTTAAAATGACCGTTTCAGTAGTAAAACCCGTTACTAGTGTAACGTATGATTTATATTAGGACAATATTATTTGATGCTTGGTCCGCAGAGACAACAACATATTTATTGTGAAGTTATCAGACATTTCACAGCTTCTTTGTCTCTGAAAACGGACTTTGGTTGATCATTCACACAGTTTTTCAACTTATTGATTCGACGTTTTAAAAGGAACCAGATTGTTTAGCCCATTCTGACAAAGTGTCCAGAAAAAATCTTCTCGGTTAGTTCATGCTCTGGCGTAGTCCTCAATGGAATTCATAGCAAGTTTAAAGTTATGGTTTCAATTGATGTGTTTGGGTTCTCTGGATTAAGGACCAGGAGATTGAATCAATTGTTAACGTGAGGTATTTGGTATACACCCAGAAAATTCAGGTTGATTTTCGTAAGTGTCAAATATGTACCCTATGGATGTAGTCTAGGGAGTTGGTTGCGCTGCAAGAAAATTCTGATAGACAAAAGAGAAAAAATCAAACTACATCAACAACAACTGATACCAAAATTTATCTGAAAAGTCAACTCCATACCTTGAAAATTAATTAACAAATGATGTTCTGTTCATATTCATTGGTATTTAACCATTTTGCAGATTACTATATATTTATCCAATAAAAGTGTTTTTCGCTTCGTGGTATACTTCCAAGCAGGTTTTACTTTGAATGCCATGATTTACTAATTGATGTATTGTACTTTTAACCTGATTGTTTTACAAATGGAATTTATTTTTATTTCTTATTTGAATTTGAATTCAGCGGAACTAGCTTTTGTTTTCTATTATCTAATAAGATCGAACACGAGATGAAAGAGAAGAAGAAAAACGAGATGAAGCCGAGAAAGAAGTTAATGAAAAGCAAAACGAGGTAAATCTTTAGCTCATCTTCTATTTCGATTTTATAACTCTTTGGTTTCATATGTATTGTTTCGTTTGTTATTGCTTCTCTTAGGTCGCTATTCGAATTATGCCTTCGTCGTGTTGTCGACTTATGAATTGTGATTGTCCTTTGATATCTTCTGCTCCTTTATTTTACAACCAACTTCAATTTAACATGGCTAGCAATCCAGCACGACTTTTAGCTGGAATTCCTTTTATAGTTTGAGTTTCAGTTTTATCCATAAGTTGATATTGTGTTCAAGTTAATGATTATTGTTGTGTTTGAATGTGAGTTACACTAGATGTCCGAGTTAATGCTTAATTAAGACTTGTTTGTTACAGTTGTAGGTACTCAGTAGGAGTTAAACACTCATTTAGATTAAATTCTTGTGTCGAGTTCGGTTTTAACTACAGTTTGTTTTGCAGATTCTTGTAAAATGCAGACCAAACAACAGGGACATTGAAAACTTTCAGTGCTTCAAATATCGGTCGAACCATATTGCATTGCATAGTGCAATCATTTAGTTTTATTTAATTGGATATTCTTAATTTACACCCTTTTAAACTTCTGGTAATCAAGTACAATGTAAATACAAAACTTAATTGTCTACGTTTTATTTAACCCGTTGTGGGTCCCTCTTTTATTCATGATTTAGTGTTAATAAGAATCTCTTGTTTTGAAGATTTGTCAGTTTTGTTTGTTCAAAGTAAATAGACAAAAGACAACTTAAACTAACAAAGACGTTAATGTTATGTGTTATGCTGATTTGCAATCTTAGACGGTTGATTCTTAATTGCGAAGCAAACCAAGTTACATTGAGATCTGTTTATTTAAATTTTGTAATGTTAACATCCAAGTAGTACAAGTGAACCAACAAATACACAATGTAAGTTTAAAAGTGAGCACAAAATGACACTTAAAGGGATATTATTATTGAAACTATGAAAAGACCAGAGTGATATGTTGATTTCAATAACCATTCTTATTTTGCTAGAGTGAACAAAATATCAAGGTTATGTGTGTTATGTTAAGTGCCTTCATATTTCCTAGTTAACTTGAATTAAAAGATATTTCCGAAACTTAAAGGTAAATTTTATTTTCTCATCACTTAAACTTTGTTTTATTTTTAAAATTGAAGTAATTTCGTAATACTTTGTATGATTAATATACTCTGATGGCTGGTGACAGTTGCGGGTAATCCAGGGCGTAGGTAAAACAGCTACTGACGTATAATGGATAAAAGTTTGAAAATCAGACGATCTTCACCTGTGCTTTTAGAGAATTCTAGTATGTGTATCACCAGAGACGTATTCTCGTAAAAAAAATGAAGATTTACATTTGTCATTTCAAGGCCTTTTATAGATAACTATGGTGTATTGGTTTTGCTAATTGTTGAAGGCCGTACGATGACCTTAGTTGTTAATATGTGTATCATTTAGTCTTTGGTGGATCTTTGTCTCATTGACAATCATATCAAATCTTCTAATTTTATAATGTACACTTAAATAATACGTAAAGTGGGTTTAGGATGGTGATATGAAATCATGATAAAGAGACTGTAAAAGGATAAAACTAGTGTCCTGACAAAGCTTTGTAAATTTTTCCTGTTGCAGTGAAAATACTTTAGGTGATCTATCTTATTCCTTGCTCTTATTCACAGCAGCCAACGTAAAATAACAAATATACCAAACTCAAGGAAATTCAAAACGGAAAGTCCTTTTGAAAAGGCAAAACACAAGCTCAAAACATCTAACAAATGGAAACCAACTGTCATATTCCTGACTTGGTACAGACATTACCTTATGTAGAAGATGATGGATTAAAACTGTTTTTTTTTTGTGTTTCTTCGTTACATTTGTTTGTTTTATAGTGATTAAGATGATAACACATTGTTGACTGCTGTACCCTATTTTTGACATTTTACCTATTGTGTCTGTTTGTTTTGTTCACACATCGTTGTCAATATAATGGAATTTGGTGCGACTGTCATACAAGTGAGAGGTTTAGCTAGCTATAAAATCAGGTTCAATTTGTTCGATGTGTTTGAGCTTTTGATTTTGCCATTTGATTAGGGACTTTCCTTTTGAATTTTCCTTGAGTTCAGTATTTTGTGATTTTACTTTTAAAGCTAATAAACCTCTCACTTGTATGACAGTCGCATTGAACTCAATCCTTTGCTACAATGTGTGAGCAAAACAAACAAACATAATAAGTAAAACGTCAATAATTGGGGTACAGCAAACAAAACAGTAACGTAATCTTAATCACTATAAAACAAGTAACTTTTCAACAAAGAAACACAAAATGGCGTATAGACAAAGTGCATAAGCAAAACTAAAGACAATAATTCAAGAATTCAAAGTTAACCATAGCACAATTGTGGAATGTATAAGTGCGGACCCACATCATAAGTATATAATAAAAATAGGCTAAACAGTAAAGTTTTAAAATTTACAAGGACAAATAAATAGAACACTTTTCAAGTAATTCAGATGATAAACAACGTTGGTACATATAAATGGGTTGACTGTTTACCATGACTATTTTGAAATTAATGGATTATACTCGCAGTGATTTACAGAAAAAAAAAACATGAAAAGCTGATTCTAGCAAACGAATTGACTTCTTCATCGACATGCGAACATGAATAACATTGCACATAAAGATGAAAATATATCCATCGCACTTCAGCGTTAACACCATCGCACTTCTTTGTAGCTCTCAACAAGATAACGTCACAATGCCACTATCGCGCTTCGGTGTTATCAAAACACACTTTAGAGTAGAACCATCGAACTTCAACGTCAATGTCCCGGTTCGAGGTACCATCGTGGTTCAGAGTCCTACATATACAATACTTGTTATTGTAAGTTATAGATTACCTCGTGCAACACATCCTTTTTAATAAATGTTCAATGGTCAGTTAAAAAACATTTGAATCGTTTACAAAGATTATATTCTTTCAATCCGAAAAATTGTATAATAAAACTTACGCGATAAGGGCATCATTGTATCTTATTCTGATATCCGAAGAATAAGAAATTACTTTGTAAATGTCATAAAATTGATAAAAATGAGTGACACCAATGCTACCACCCTGTTAATCTATAAACTGCTTATCAAATAAATGTTTGATTGCATATAAACATGGAATTATCAAGACTTGAATTATGAAACAAAAAGTTTTGAGTGGGATTCTTTTCATAGACCTAACAAAATATTGACGAAACGAAAACCATGGTTCAATTCACATATTCGTTAATAAATGAGTATATGTAAATTATATGAATATATTTGATTTTACATATCTTTTATTCATGAAGATATAAAAGGATTGAGCATCAGGCACAAAAGCTCTCCTATTATCTGTACAAGGTATAAATCAAATATTAACAACTATATTTATTAAAAAGTATGTAGGCAATTACACATCATTTATTCAAGTACCTTAAGAAATATAAATATCCTTTATAAGTCATTAGAATTATTTATAATATTTGGAAGATACATTAAGCTTTCTTAGTGGAATAAGTAAATTAATGTTGAAGAAAAAGAAATGAGAATAAATAGATAAATGACAATTAAGAAACGTTCAAGCAAAACGGTGAGTGTCACTGATATATTTCTGAACAAATTTAAAAATAGCAATATTCGTATTATACGAAACTAGTTTTTCCAAACAGTAATTAGTCATTATTTATGTCAACATTATTAACATGTTGGATAGCATGGCCCGTGTACCTGTCAACCTGCACCAACCCCGCCGATCTGCGGCGAACAGACAACAGGGACTTTTAACGATGCGTACCATAATTACGTAAGACTGATACGTCGTCGCTAAGGGTTAGAGTTTTTAATTTCAATCCGATCGGAGCACAGGATCATGTTGAGATTTGGAAAGATTGACTTTGAAAAGAGTGAAGCCTTAAACCCCGACATTAACCACAACTCCGAAACTACAAAAGATAAAGACATGCGGTCAAAAATACTGCCCTTTGGGGTCGATTTTCAATTTCAATCCGATCGGAGCACAGGATCATGTTGAGATTTAATAAAGATTGGCTTTGATCTGCGGCAAACAGACCACGGGGACTTTTAACGATGCGTACCATAATTATGTAAGACTGATACGTCGTCGCTAAGGGTTAGGGTTTGATATATGGGTTAGGGTTAGGGTTAGGGTTAGGTTTAGGGTAGTGGACTTTGACGAGGGTTAGTGAGGTGCCCTTTTTCATTTCTGCGCATGTCTGCCCTTTTGTGACTGCGCATGCGTCCGAAATTTCAAAATATTTCTAAGTACCGAGTATGAAAAGTACCTTTGACTTCAATCTTCAAACAGGTGTAGAATGGATTTGAATAAAATTTTCTTAAAGTTAACTGTTCCGAAAAGATGAAAAGGCGATATAGAGGACGGAAACTTATTGGTATCACTGAAGTGTACGGCCGCACTTTCCGACCTCACTGAAGAAACGTTTGTGTGAGAGTGAAGCCTAACCCCGAAATTAACCCCAACTCCCAAACTACAAAAGAGAAAGACATGCGGTCTTCACCATAGTCTTGCTCGTCAAAAAATACTGTCCCTTTGGGGTCGATGTTTTAATTTTAATCCAATCGGAGCACAGGATCATGCTGAGATTTTATAAAGATTGACTTTTTAAAGAGTTAAGCTTAACCCCGACATTAACCCAAACTCTGAAACTACAAAAGATAAAGACTTGCGGTCTTCACCATAGGCTGTCAAGCCGATCAAAGTATAAGATCATGTTGAAATTTTGAAAAGTTTGACTTTGAAAAGTACCAAAAAATCCTAACCAGACCACCCACCCCTCCAAAACTTTGATTTTTGAGAAGTTCGTGAAAAAACTTAATACGAAAATCCAATCAGTTACCCCCGTGGACTTACCCGTTCCAAGATCAAGAAAGGCCTTCAAAATAACGATTTTAACGAATTTTAGGTTAGGGTCAGCGTTTGGGTTAGGGTTAGGGTTTAGATTAGGGTTAGGGTCAGGGTTTGGGTTAGAGTTAGAGTTAGGGTTAGGGTTAGGGTTTAGGGTTAGGGTCAGGGTTTGGGTTTGGGTTAGTGTTAGGGTTTGGGTTAGGGTTAGGGTCAGGGTTAGGGTTAGGGTTAGGGTCAGGGTTTGAGTTAGGGTTAGGGTCAGGGTTTGGGTTTGGGTTAGGGTTTGGGTTAGGGTTAGGGTTAGGGTCAGGGTTTGTGTTAGGGTTAGGATATTAGGAAATTCAGCGAATAATGGGTCGTAGTGTCATTTTATTTGGTGTTATATGGCTGGCGTATGAATATATGAGGGTAAGGGTTTGGGTTTGGGTTAGGGTTAGCCGGATCGTCTTTTTGTTTGTGTGAGAGTAAAGCCTAACCCGACATTCACCCCAACTCGAAACTACAAAGATAAAGACACGCGGTCTTCACCAAAGACTTGCTCGTCAAAAGTACTGCCCTTTTAGGGTCGATTTTTAATTTCAATCCGATCGGAGCACAGGATCATGTTGAGATTTGGAAAGATTGATTTTGAAAAGAGTGAAGCCTTTAACCCCGACATTAACCCCAACTCCTCAGAAACTACAAAAGATAAAGACATGCGGTCTGCACCAAAGGCTTGCTCGTCAAAAGTACTGTCCCTTAAGGCTCGATTTTTAATTTCAATCCGATCGGAGCACAGGATCATGTTGAGATTTGGAAAAGATTGACTTTGAAAAGAGTGAAGCCTTTAACGCCGACATTAACCCCAACTCCTCAGAAACTACAAAAGATAAAGACATGCGGTCTGCAAAAGGCTTGCTCGTCAAAAGTACTGTCCCTTAAGGCTCGATTTTTAATTTCAATCCGATCGAGCACAGGATCATGTTGAGATTTGGAAAAGATTGACTTTGAAAAGAGTGAAGCCTTTAACCCCGACATTAACCCCAACTCCGAAACTACAAAAGATAAAGACATGCGGTCTGCACCAAAGGCTTGCTCGTCAAAAATACTGTCCCTGTGGGATCGATTTTCAATTTCAATCCGATCGGAGCACAGGATCATGTTGAGATTTAATAAAGATTGACTTTGAAAAGAGTTAAGCTTAACCCCGACATAAAATTTCAGTGCAGTACAGTGTATGAAAAGTGCCACTGACTTCAATGTTCAAACAGGTGTAGAATGGATTCGAATAGAGATATTTAAGTAAATGTAATCAAGTAACATTTGTCTTTTATCATTGTACTTATGTCAAATTTAAGGAATGCTGGTTATCCTCAGCAGTGTGATTGCACAAATAATGATTCTGATAAGAACGGACGAAACAATTGAGATTTTAGGTTGCTAGCAATATTTCGTAGTAGACAATGACTAATATAATATTTCATTATCCCATAATTGAAGGTTTACATTTATCATCAGTCCTATAAAACTTTCCAGTCTACCTCTAAATATTCATACACTTGGGGCTTTTGTGTACCTTGAGGAGGACTATTCCAAAGTCTTATACAGTTCATATGTTATAGTGGAAGGAATGACACTATTAAAGTAAAAGCTAGTTCTAGAAAGTGAGGGTGCAAAGTATTATTTCATCCCTCAAAGTATAAGGGTTTGTCTGGAAAAAATATGACTGGAATAACTCGTATAAGTATGCAGGTATCAGTTCATATTTTCGAGAAGCTCGGATTCGTGTTGTGAGTAATTGTCCAAAACAAAATCAACATACTTTAATATAGGTCTAATAAAAGCATAATAAATTCGTAAAAGTGAATTCCTGTCTTATAAATGTTTAACTTGTCGAATTACAAATAAACGATAGCATGCTTTTTTTATAAATAATATCAATAGTGTGTGTTCGATGAAGCTTGTGACTGAAATGGTATCCCAAGATGACAGTGAAAATGTATTTCCTCTACCTCTTCACCATTTACATGTAGCCCAATAAATACAGGTGAATGTTCTCTTTCCCTACTAGTAAATACATTTTTTTCTTTGAGTTTAATTGCAAGGCCCATGATTTTGAACAGTTTCAGATCAACATCTAAGTCATCAATCAAAGAAGCAGCTGCTACAGCATGATCGTTGTCTACAATAACAAATAAGAGGTGTAATCTGCAAAAGTCTAATGTCATTATTAATGTCATTTACTATATCATTTATATAAATGAGAAACAGAAAAAGGTCCCAAAACTGATCCCCGAGGCATACCTGCATGAACACTGTTAAGAGTTAATAAAAGCCTTCTGAAACTACCTTTTGTTGACGATCTGAAAGATAACTGTCTATAAATAAAGGCAATAGTATATACCTTGTTCAAAAGTCCATATTACCGATTATTTTATGACATTATTTAATTAACCGATTAACAGTAGAGTCTCTTGGTTGGAATCCAGATTGAAACTTTGACAAAGGTTATTACTCCTCATATAATTATACGAGTGTTTAAAAGAATATGATTATACATTCTCGTGATCTTTTGTTGTATTTTGAAAACCGAAAGAGTTGCTCAATAAGGAGGCATAGGTTAATTCGAAGTCATAGTAGAGCCTAGTAACCAAACTTCAAAGGCGATTTAAAATTATTTTTTTACATCTTCATATTCTTTTGTATATTTCGCACCCAATCGTGACACTATGGTAGGCAAAAGACAGAGGTAGTTCTTAAAAGATTGTATTTTAACATTCTTATTGCGACAGTACGTACCAGTGTTAAGCAAAATATTTTCTTATGAAATACTGTCCCACAAGACAATATTTTGATGATCATTATGTCTCAGTAATCATTTTCTATATAAAAAAGAACACAATATTTTTACTATTTTTAAATTGGAAGCGTTGAACTATTTGACCGGTCAATAGCTTCCAACTACTTACCCTCGATGAAACTATTTGACCGCAAACGTGTTAATATTTCTCAGAATTTTAACTGCATCTACGGGATTGGAGGATGTTGAGAATCAGCGGGAGTTACGATGTCGCGTTTTACCTACCTATTAACGACAATATGGTTGTGTTTTAAGTTTTCACATTACGAGATTTGATTTAGCGCCGATATGAAGTGTCTGTTGTCTCTTTCCGTTTAATAAGAGCAAAAGTTGCACCTCGGGAACACTTAACTTACTATTCCACCAATACTAAGTCAATAAGTATAACCTATGTATCATGAAATGTTGTCCTCATCTATGTATACATGTCCAGAGAAGGACAAATATTCCAGTTCCATTGTAACCTTGTACCTCCAAATCGCCGGATAGTAAATCTAGTATTTACAAATACTATCAGTAGATACAATTTTAAACATACATAAGTGATTGTCAGTACATTGCTTATATCTATACAGTACAATGCAGTACAATGGAACATACGCTAGACAATTCTTTAATCTATAATTAACCATTTATAAAGTATATATGCAAATTTGAAACTAGCTTAAATGTTAAAATAAATATTAGTTTGAAATTAGAAATACTTACTTTCCAAAACAATGTCAGTAATTAATCTAAAATGTGCATAATGCATGAATGTGTACTTTTTTCTAATTTTGTAATAATTTGATTAAGAAATATTTTCTAAGAGATATAGTTGTTATTCATTCGTTTGATGTGTTTGAGCCTTTGATTTTGCCATTTGATTTTGGACCGTTTTGAATTTTCCTCGGAGTTTGGTATTTTTATTTTACTTTTTCATGGACAGTATTTCACAATGAAATATTGCCATGGTGATGAAGGACAGAATTTCACATTGACATAATGACATAATAGACATTATTTCATAGTGAAAATTCTCATGGACAGCTATTTCAAAGTGATATGCAGTCATGGACAGAATTTCAAAGTGAAATATTGTCCCTGAATAGTATTTTATATGCAATTTTGTCCGACGGATAATATTTCATGAGGGACAATATTTTATGTTACACAATGACAAGAAAGGAAGTTTCGATTAGAATTGAAGTTTTCGGTTTGTTCTCCATACCTCAGTCTCACAGCGTGAATTTGTAGCATACTAAAATTATCGTAGCTCTATCTTGGTCTACCACGAGCAAAGCAACGACATTATGAAGATCTTCGACGATCTGGATAATTTGGTAAATTGAATTCGTCACTTTATGAAGTTTTGTACTGGTATCGGGGTGTTAATGAGGTCTTGTTATTGACTTTAATTTATTTCAAAGTCGTGATATTATATTTCATCTTATGAATTAGGAAGATCGGGGATCTTTTCGGAGCATCCTTTTGGGCATTTTAAAAAAAACTTGTTTGTTTTAAAAATATTTTACGAAACATCACTCAATATATAACAGAAGCAAAACATATCAACAAAATTGGGTATTGTTACATGTATTTAAACTTTTCAGGAAAAAAACACTTAAAATCAATGGCAAATAATGATATTAAATTTACCGGCACAATTTGTATTTTAGTTTTAGTTCATCAAGTCCGACCGTGTTTTGTGCCTGTCAGAAAATTGTAACTTGACTATCTTGGTGTTTTGTTGAAATTCTCGCCTTGCCACACAAATATAGGAGCAAGACAAGGGAATAATTTTAGTCCCTGTCTCCTTACAATATGTTGAAATCATTTGCCAACCTATATTGACCAAACATGTAACCCATTCCCATTGAACACACACCCTTTAAAATTTAAAGTTTGCTGATGATGTAGTTCTTTCATCGTCATCTGAGCATTTGAATTGATAATAGATATGAAAATGTCTGTTAACACCAAAACAAACAAGGTTCTTGTATTTAACAAATCAGGACGGCATAACAATTCTTAAATGTCTCAGGTAAACCAGACTTTAGAATGTGAACACATCCCTAGGGGTAATTAAGTTTTCATACATCTTGGAGCTTCCAATAGTCAAAATAGAACTTTATAATGAAATTTAAAACTTCTATACTACTTCTTAGGAAGAGACCGATTTCATTGAGCCACAACATCTCTAAAATTATACAAAGTCGGAAATATGTGTGATATAACATACAAATGTAGTGTTTTGTACTTCCTACATTTGTCTTTGAAACAATCTTTTTCCACATAAAACGACAACTTTTGAGAAAATATCCAAATTCGGAGACCGTTATCCATCCGTGTTATATACGCTTTACAGCATTCACAGACGACATACTGCCCGCAAAATCAAAGTGAAATTAAGAAGAAAAGATATAAAATATGACAATTAGGCTTATTAGGATCGTGTATTGTATTGTAAGTGCATCATTTTGCTAAATTAAACGATATCCACCCTTTTACTCAGGTGCAAAACTGTCCTAAAATGAAATGAGCGTTGAACGTGTCGAAGTGATCTTCCCCTTTTGTTTGTTTCTTTGTTTCAACACTAGCCCAATTGTATCGCGATTTCGCGGGCATCTTCTATTATTTCAAATTAAGGTAGACCTTTTCACAGGAAAGCCCAAATTCTAGTTCCTTTGTTTTACATATTCATAACCATACAATCGGACCTAACTTGTTGTATGGATCTGAAATGTTTGGTTGTATACCATTAAAGTTACAAAACATATGGATAACTTTATTTCAAAACAACTGAATATCTTGTACTAAATTTTCACTTGAAGTTAACATAAAACATCAAATATGGCACGTGGAGGAAACTATGTTCACTCCTTAAACTTTTGTATGTAACTATGAAAAAAAGATGTGGTTTGATTTCCAATGAGACAACAACTCTCTACAAGAGACCAAAATGACACAGAAATTTACAACTATAGGTCACCGTATGGCCTTCAACAATGATCAAAGCCCATACCGCATAGTCAGCTATAAAAGGCCCCGAAATGACAATGTAAAACAATTCAAACGAGAAAACTAACGGCCTTATTTATGTACAAAAAGAACGAAAACAAATATGTAACACATAAACAAACGACAGTCACTGATTTACAGGCTCCTGACTTGAAACAGGCACATACACACACAATGTGGCGGGGTTAAACATGTTAGCGGGATCCCAACCTTCCCTAACCTGGGACAGTGGTATAACAGTACAAGATAAGAACGAACTATAAAAATCAGTTGAAAAGAACAAAAGTACAAGTGGACGTGGCCAGGTACTTATACATCCCAACAACAAAAAGACACTAGGTACAGATCTGAGAGTACTCACAGTTAACTGACAGCTAGTTCAAAGCCACTAACAACTAATAAAAAATCATGAATCTAAGACTATGAATATAATGAAATAAAAATTGATCTCATGAAAGAAATTGAACCCTTTTAATATTAATCATACTATGGGAGACCATAAACCTATCGCAGTCTATGTAAAATCTAACCAGTAACCTTGGATAGGAAACCTATGACATATACTTTAATTCCTAGATTTAGACTATCCATTTATTAACCAGTCAAACTTGACACAAAACCATATATATTAAAAAAGTAAATTAATCTCCTACAATAAAGTTTAGTGAAATTTGGCCTCACTTTTCATGAATTCGATTTTCCTGCCAAAATATTCAGTTATGATGAAATATACCATCCTTGTCAAATACGTAGATAGGTATTTGTATGTTGTTTTAATGAATAGACTGGTGTCTGCTCTATGTGTAGGAAAAGAACTAGATGATTAACAGAAAAAAATTATGACAAAATGCAGAACTCGAAGGTAAGTTCAAAAGGGAATGGATATCACAACTGACAAAAGCAAACGTGAGACCTCATCAACCAACCGAATAAATGAAAACACCGTCATACGCCTAGCTTGGTACAGGCCTTTCCAGAACGAAACGATTGGTTCAACCTGGTTTTAGCTAAAACTCTCACGTGGATGACAGGTAGAAAACGATGCCGCAGTTTACTTTTTAGCAACACATGGCAGTGATCTGTAAATTTATACAGTGCAGATGTTTTAAAAGTTGTCAAAAGCTTGTATTTTGAAGAGATTATGTACAAATCATGCTTTATAGGACCATCATTTTTTGTCAATATAGATTGAGAGATGGTTTCAATGTTTTCTGAATATATATTGGTCACATGAATGCAGATTAAAACAACAGATGATGTGTATCAATTTAACTTGTTTTGTTAGGCTATTGCTATATGATTAGCAACAAGTTATCTTAAATTAATGTACAGAATGAACAGAACTTGAATGTACAAAACACATTTTGGGATTTATTAAGTTATATATATTTAAACATTCTTTTCAGCTTGATGTACAAATACTTTCTTAAAAATATGAATTACTGAATTACGATGGTTGTTTAAAAAAAAAACAAATGTAGTCTCTCATAGGCAGTTGCCAAAAATGTCCATGGTATTCAGTTGCCAAGCAAAATTCTATTAGGAAAAAATCGCCTTATAAAAATATTATATACATTGACCTTAATTATCACAAAGGGCTACGTTTCATTTGAAATATTATATACTCTTTTTTTCATATAGTTTATTTTATTAAATCTCCTTCATTCGTAGAAGATGCTTAAATTGTGTGTTTCGATGGGAACCCAAAGATTAATAATAAGAAAAAAACATCTGCACTTAGTCTGGTTCATATCCTATTCATTTTCACATTTTCAGGTAAAGATAATTCTCATTGAAACTTAAGTACTCTTTGATTAATACCTTCATTGTTTATTTATAACTAACTAGTTGATGGTTAAATTGAAACAAAATTAAACCCTTATAAAAGGTAAACATGGTTATTAAAGACATTAAAGCTGTTATCTTAATGCTAGCAAGTAAAATGTTTGGTTGGCTTGCTTGCTTTATTTGTATAAATGTTTGCTTAAGCATTATAATTAAGATTGACATCTGCAATCAATAGAATGGCGGAGTTTCAACGTGTGTACAGTATACCAAGATGTGATTATAGTAGTTATCAAAGGTACCAGGATTATAATCTAGTACGCCAGATGCGCGTTCGTCTACATAAGACTCATCAGTGACGCTCATATCAAAATAGTTATAAAGCGAAACAAGTACAAAGTTGAAGAGCATTGAGGATCCAAAATTCCAAAAGTTGTGCCAAATACGGTTAAGGTAATCTATTCCTGGGATAAGAAAATCCTTAGTCTTTTGAAAAATTCAAAAGTTTTGTAAACAGGAAATTTATAAAATGACCACATAATTGATATTCATGTCAACACCGAAGTGCTGACTACTGGGCTGGTGATACCCTCGGGGACGAAACGTCTACCAGCAGTGGCATCGACCCAGTGGTGTAAATAGTTATCAAAGGTACCAGGATTATAATTTAGTACGCCAGACGCGAGTTCGTCTGCATTAGATTCATCAGTGACGCTCATATCAAAATAGTTATATAGCCAAACAAGTACAAAGTTGAAGAGCATTGAGGATCCAAAATCAAAAAGTTGTGCCAAATACGGCTAAGGTAAACTATTCCTGGGATAAGAAAATCCTTAGTTTTTCGAAAATACAAAGTTTTGTAAACAGGAAACTTATAAAATGACCACATAATTGATTCTCATGTCAAGACCGAAGTGCTGACTACTGGGCTGGTGATACCCTCGGGGACGAAACGTCCACCAACAGTGGCATCGACCCAGTGGTGTAAATAGTTATCAAAGGTACTAGGATTATAATTTAGTACAGTGACCTTTAAAAATACTACCAAGACATTACGCAATCTTTGTAATCTCTGTGGAGTAACGAGTAGGGGAGAGTCCCTTTACATGTAAATACATTAAAATTATAATTAAGGAATATGAGGTAAATAAACAGATGAATGTTTTTGTCGCATTTTATTAAATACATATTTCCGGAAGCACTGCAAACTAAAATGTGCACCCGATCAACGCTTTTACAACCCTAAAAGAATTTCTTAAAATAAAACTAACAAGAAACTAAGGTGATATATTATATTCATGGTACAACTAAGTACTGATATACCGTCATGCAGACCAAAAGATAATATCTTCAACAGTTAAAGTGCATAAAGTAATTAATATGAGTTATAATCAAAGGCTTTACTGTGATTTTTTTTTTTTTTTATTAAATTCTGAAAGTTTAGTTTCGTCAGTTCAAAGTAAATATCCACAATGCTTGGCAAAACCAAAACAATTGTTAATATCGCAATCGTATTTAGAGTCAAAGTTTTTAACGATACGAATGTAATGATTTACTTGTTACTTTGTTTAAATTTAAAACAAGGTTTAGAATATGTTGATGAAACAATCACAAGTAATATAGATAATGATTTAATCCATCTAATAAATCATATGAGAATAATATTTGTCATAAGATGTTTCCATTTTACCATCGGTTGTCCTTAACCTCAAGCATAATGTCCAATAAGATTGACGTATAATATAAACAAGCTGAAGCCCAACCTATCTATTGATTGCAGATGTCAATCTTAATTATTATGATTGAGCAAACATTGATACAAACAAATCAAGCAAGCCAATCAAACCTTTAACTTGCTTGTATAAGGATAACAGCTTAAATATAGGACGATATGTGAGTTACTTGTAAATGGAAGGTTGCCCATTTTGTTCTTTTTAATGTATAGCATTGGATTACAGTAGTCATTTTGTGTGGTTATTAGGCACTTTTATGGTTGCTAGGTTGCTATTTAGTATTCCTTAAATGTAAGATTCAACCATAATATGTTACATTCTAATCAATTCAGATGTCTCTTTCAAGAGATGTTCAATCTTTGTTTTAAATTTCTATGCATAGACTACATGTATTGATAAAACGAATATGAAATTGTTTGAAGAGGGGCCAAAATGAAACTTTTCAAACCTTGCGTATTTGTACAATCCACGCCCCACTTTAGGAAGAGTTTTACTGCAGGTCGGAAGAATATTAGGAGTGACCATATTTCTATTTCTCAGTCACCGTCGGGAATTGTCATAATTGAATTGAACCAAAAGATTGAAATTATAGCCAAACCCGGAATCAGAGCTATGAATGAGGAAATACATTCTTTATCATGAATTATTTCTTTTATGACTTTTATAACAGATAATTTAATTTTAAAAATACTTGAAGGTTTATGCCAGTACCGAAACACTGGCTATTAGATTGGTAATACCTCAGAATAAGAACAAACTACATTACTCATGAAAAACGAAATATATTTGGAAATAAAAAGGCTTCAACATTTTTTTTCTAGTTTTAACGTTTTCTGTCAAATATTTCATCTATAATTAAACATGACTATCGATGTTGTCATGTTTATTGCAGATAATTCATCACCACCCATTTATTACACGTAATTACAATTTTTAATTGTTTTTGAAAGTGTCAATAAACTAATGAGCTTGAACAGATGTATCTTAAACTATTCTTAATGAGGCTTTTAGCGTAAGAAATATACATAATTTCATATTAGTTTAAAAGTACATGTTTTAGCACTAGTGCAACATATATCCCAATTCAAACACACACACACACAATTATTGGTTTACTTGTGTAAAAGATACTGCAAAGGTTGATTTAAAGCATACTGAGGACTGTAAAAATAAAAACGAAATAAGAATATAGAAATAAAACTCTTAAATTATTATGAAAACCGAAATTTGAAAAAATAGAAAATAGGAGTAAACTTTTTTATATAAAACTTTAAAAAAAAATAATTATAAAATAGAACCATATTTGAATTCTAATGTATTTGAAGATATGTGTTATATCACCAACTTACGATTTAGTTATCATAATTTGCTGATTGAAAAAGGGACATCAAAATTTCCTTGAGAAAACCGGTTGTGTCAGTCATGAAATAAACAGGATAATTGAGGATGAGAAACATTCTCCTTTTAATTACAGGTAACAATCCATCATATGACCATCTTTTATTAAACAATTAATTGATGCAAATAGTATTAAACATTTTAATGACCTAAATGATGGTGCTAAGATGAAATATATTCTCTGCCCACCAATACAAAACAAACAGAAAGAATGTGTTCCTTTATGAAGCACTCATTAGTACTAAGAGAAGTGGACTCATAGTTGAATTATTAACTATAATACTATATATAGCTGAAGTTTTAGTTCAGTCTAGGTGGGTGAGTGGTCTAAAGCACTGGACACAGTGCAGGCGGTGTTGTCTCGATATAAAAATAACTTCAGTACGAATCCCGTCGAGGTAAGAATAAAATTTGCTTCCGCAAATTTGCAGATTTAACATTGCTGTATAGATATTTATACTTATCATGAATATACTATGTGTTTACAGCCGTGTATCAATTTCACTGGTGATCCAATGAATGGATCTGTCGTAGAGTTGTCAATTGTTTAAACGTACTTATCATTTACTATATATATATAATAAATGTGCTGACATGAATTATCATTGATATGGTTATATTTATAAATTAGCTGTTTACAAAATTTGAATTTTGAAATACTAAGGCTTTTCTACCTCAGGAATAGATTACCTTAGCTGTATTTGGCAAACGTTTTAGGAATTTTGGTCCTCAATGCTTTTCAATTTCGTACTGTATTTTGCCTTTTTACTTTTTGGATTCGAGCGTCACTGATGAGTCTTTTGTAGACGAAACGCGCGTATGGCGTGTATACAAAATTTAATCTTGGTATCTATGATGAGTTTATTATCAATATAATTATTTCTGTGAGTGTTTCTTAAGATCCTTTACGATAGATATTTAGCTAATCTGCAATCAATTCCATCTTCAGGTCTAATGTATCATGTACTGGGTTACTCTAGATTCCACTGACGAGGACAGGTAACACCAGGCCACCGAAAGCTGAATTTTAGTTCAATCTAGGTGACAGAGTGGTCTAGACCGCTGGACTAAGTGCAGGAGGTGTTGTCTCGATATCCCAATAGCACGAGTTCGTATCCCGGTGAGGGAAGAACAAATATTTGCTTCTGCAAATTTGCAGATTTAACATTGTTATGCTAAAATTGAAAGTAATTATGAATATAATATGTGTTTTCAGCCGTGTTTCACCTTCACTGGTGATCCGATGGCTGGATCTGTCGTAGAGTTGTCACTTGTTTAGGTGTACCTATATATATATGTATATATAAGTCTAAAGATTTGCACAACAGTACTAATATAAGATGTTAATTTACGAAGATGATGTTATAAAATCGTGTTGTAATTTTAAAATTACTATATATAAAAAGAAGATGTGGTATGATTGCCAATGAGTCAACTCTCTACAAGAAACCAAATCACACCGAAATTAACAACTACAGGTCACTGTACGACCTTCAACAATGAGCAAAGTCCATACCGCATAGTCAGCTATAAAAGCCCCGAAATGACAAATGTAAAACAATTCAAACGTGAAAACTAACGGCCTAATTTATGTACAAAGAAATGAACGAAAACAATGTAACACATCAACAAACGACGACCACTGAATTACAGGCTCCTGACTTAAGACATGCACATACATACAGAATGTGGCGGGGTTAAACATGTTAGCGGGTCCCAACCTCCCCTAACCTGGGACAGTGGTGTAACAGTACAACATAAGAACGAACTGTAAAAATCAGTTGAAAAAGGCTTAACTCATCAGATGGATACAAATAAAATACATCTAACAAAAACATAGCATGTATAGTGCCTAACAGGATTTTGTGGTGTTGACGAAATTGACCTTAAAACGATCGTATTGAATTTTCATGTCCGACATATTTTGACTTACTGATTTCTTTTGGATGGAATTAATTGTAATTATAACATTATAATGAGACTAAAATTTATTTTTTCTGGTTAAGATAAAAATTATTTACGAAGCGTAGCCGTGTGTATATCGGCAATTTTCTTCGAAAAATGACTTGTTGTTGGACTAAAACGTCTGATTTGTAAACTTTCTTTTTTCGTTCTCAGAAATAGGCCTAGGCTACTCAAAATAATTTATCTATTCTATACGTGGAATATGTTGTCAATTATTACCTTTCATACCTTTAATTTCATTGATTAAAAATAGTATGGACTCATCCAGTGTCCAGTTTAAAGGTCATTGAAGTACCTGTATACATTCATTCATGTTCTGATTTAAACAATAATAGTAGGGTGCCCAATCAACAAATTTGATCGATTTGGTTTAACGGAATAACACACGGCTATATTTTATATCATTGGAAAGAGGAGAACAAATCTCATCGAAATACCGTTGTCGTCGTTGTCTGCAGTGGTCACGGTTTTTTTAAATCAGGGTCAAAGGTCAAAGCAAAATTCCAGGAAAATGCAGAGTCACATTTAGATACTTTATTGCTCCAACATAAATGTGTTTGGAGCAAATAAATACAACTTATTTATAGAAAATATCTTTTGTTTCTACATTTATAACTTATTTTATATTTTTATCGTAAAAATAACTTTAATTTGACATTTTACCTGTAGGGTGCAGATTTGAAATTTTCAAACAGCTGTTAAATAACAGTGACCTTGACCCATTGTAATTTCAAAATTTGAAATTTTATATTCAATTCGTTACAAGTAAGATCTAAAGATATTTTTAGATCTTAACTTTAATAATTTGCCAAAAGCAAAATGTGTTTTACGTCTTTTGATAGTAAGGTGATCGTCAATTTCTAGGTAAATTTCTGTTATTGAGTGTGAAAGCATATATTATTGATTTGTTTCGAAATTTGTGTAACATTAACGTCGAACTTGGTTTAATATAAAGCTCTGTGTAAAGATTTGCTTTACAGAAGTAAAATTAATGCAAACGGAGACAAAAAGGAGGGTTAAAGTTATGAAAACAAAACGGCTCTTAGGAATAGGTTAAACACCCCATCCTACATATACAGATGACTAAATGAGCAACAATTGGCTATAATGTTTACAAGTATTCAAAAATATAATCAGGAGAGGGTTAGGTACAGCACCGATGTATTTTACAAACAATTGCAAACAAAAAGGCGTGAGATACCAAGGGACATTAAAAATTAAAATTGAAGACAAACTGACAACAGCATGGCGAAAACACGAAAACGACGAAAGAAAGAAAAATGCAAATAGAAAATTATGATCGAAGCTAGTATTAGCTACTACGTTCTATGGTTTCCTGTAAGTTTAAAAGCCCACCAACCACGTCAAGGTCAGAGACCATATGTCAATTTTTTAATTTGTTTTAACACATCTTTTCCCACTAGATAGAGTAGATATTTATTGTTTGGAAAATATTATGGACTGCTTAATTTTTAGCTACCAAATATTAATAAGGTACCAACAGACAATTAAAATCTTATACATCGTCATCTTTGTCGTCATCAATGTTTCTAACTGCAACCAAACGAGTATTTACATTTTGACATATATCATTTGTCTGACATGGGCATAAATCTGTACATGATTAGATTTTGTTCGAAGAAAATGCAACCCTTTGAACACACAGATTTCTCCTTACAAGTGCAAAGTAAATCTCGCAGAAATTCGGATGACATCTGACCTTCGAAAAGACAGGATCTTCTTTGCCCATCCGAACTTAAGAGGAGAATGAAGTTGTAGTTTTGCTATGTGGGAAGACATCCAAATATATGTCTGGAGTGAAGCGTTTAGATCATGTTGATTGAAGGTAGATTCAGAAGGGGAAGAATTTTAATTGTAACCAATTTTACTCTCAATTTGTTAAGGTCCCAATGATCTGTTTTGACTTTTGACTTGAGATCATACAACCTAACAACAACATTTCATGGATCATTGGTGTCATTGATCTGTACTGACCTTTCTTGGGTTCTTTTTATTTTTGACTGATCTATTTTTGGTTCTTCGTTATAATGTTGAAGATAAGAAATATATGTTTGCAATATTTGCGACATAGGAAATGCCTTTCTGCCAACAAATAAATCTTCATGCACATCAGAAATGAGTGACCGAAAAGCGGTGTCGTGGTCTAGTATGGAACTGGCGTTGTTTAAGCTTACAGACTTAATTGATGAATCTTTACTTAACAAATAGTTTGTTATATAACCTGAATGATAGACTGCGTTGTCAATAAATGCTTTGTTATCAATCGTTCGAAGCAGCCTTTGGTCATTCTTTTCAAATGCTGATTTTCTTAGATTATACTTACGTCATTTGGCTCTTCTTTGTAGAGCTTTCTGTCTTTTTAAATGTCTTATTTACACACACAAAAAATCAACATCCCAATTTGAAACTTGGCAAATAGATCGAACCTGCATGTTAGGCACATATGTTTCAGATGAAGGTAAATCCAGAAAAGCGCTTCGGACGCATGAAATTATTAAACGTGTTGTTTTCAATTTTTCAACGGCCGCAGGGGTTTGCTCGGGCATACCTAATGACGATTCAGCTTTAAAATAACTGCAGTTGTGTCTGCTAGTGTGAAAGTTATTTCACGAACGGTGGTACAATAATTTGTAATCATCAGTACGAAGGTGATCTAGGTCGGAAACATCATGCAATCAGTTGCGATAATACACTAGAGGTGGTATGCAAATTATTGGAAGAAGAAGAGGAATATCCTAAAATATACATAAACTGTCCGTGCTCCCATAGCCTCAATAAAGCAATTTTAGCTAATTCCTCGCATATTAATAAGCAATTCAGAAGCAGAATCCTGACATATAACACACTTATCCCATTGTATTTTATTTCTACTTCGTTTCGGACTTGATGGACATAATTTAATTTAACAGGGCTGTGAAGATGCGTCATATTCCGGGTCTGAAACGTGACCGAAGGATTTGATTTGTATATTGCAATTATAACCAAACTATCATTTCAATAAAAACAATTAAAGTTATAAAACCAACAACACAAATATTTCATCAAACAAAACAACGATTTTAAACTTATTGGACTATTCAAAACATACAAATCAATCATACAACAAGCAAAAATGAGAAATGAAGTGAGTGACAATCGTCCTAGTTAATGATCTGATAGTGTAAGCTACAAAACGACTAACGGCATGAGATAAGGCGTGTTTGAATCAAGGCAGAAATTTTGACTTAATTTGTGTTTTAAATTGCCATTTTCTTCGCATCGATTAACATTACACGAAATAAATTTGGCCCACGTATTAACTCTGTCTTATTGCTTCAATCAGAATAAAAATCTCATGATAGTAATACGTAATAAATTTGCTTTCGTTGAAAATGTGGTAAATTTCAGCTAAAAAAAATAGTCTTACTAAAATCGTGAAGAACTTATACTTAAATTATATAAATATTTTCAGCTTCGTTATATGAATAATTTGATATTTAAGCTAAATGCTAAGTATAAATTCAACAAATAACACAGAAGGCAATAATTTTATTTTTCGTGTTGAAGATGACCTGTACGGTGCGTTATCTTTGGGTACCTTAAGAAACCACAAAATTTTGAAAAACGTGACCATGGTAACTTACGACGACATTCATGATTGGAAAATATAATGATTTTTTAATAGTTTGCACATAAATTTAGCCGTGTGTTATCCGTTAACTTAAACTCGTTAACTAGAAGCCTTTTTCGATACTGGGCACCCTACTATAAGCGCGTTTGAAAAAATAAACACTTTGAAGGTAAACTAGTTATAACTTAATTTAATCAAATTGCGTAAGATTCAATAACAATGACCGGTCCACATTAGAATGAATAATAGGAGTAAACTGGGTAGAAAGAAAATGACAGATATTCAAAGTTCATTTATTGCAGTAATGAATAAAAATTGTCAACCAAAAGTTTGTCTATAATTTCAAAAACATGTCCTTTCGTATTGGTATAGTTTTGGATCTTTCATTTGCGTATTTAAGGCAATAGAAAGTTTGGGCTTTAAAAGTCTACATAATAATTGACTTTATACAGAAAATACGCACTTTTAGAATATTTATTGTTTCACAAATAATACATGGATACATAGTAAAATCATTTATTAAAACACTGCAAAAAATTCATTCTGATTGGTATAGTATCATTATCATAAACTGCGTTGAAATGAACCTTGATATAGCAAACATCGGATTCCCTCACAAAATGTTATCATGCACTATAATTGTTTGTTTAAAATGTCTCAATAATCACTGGTGGTAAGCGGATGGTCGTAACGTAAAGTTACGGTTAGCCCAAAATGGAGACAACTCTATAGATATTTTTCTTTTCAAATTTTCGTACAGTAAAGGTAAATTTGAGCCAAACCGCTTGTCTCATACACACAAATCGTGAATGCGTTGATATTGAAATAAAATTTGATACATAAAATCATTCGAATTTTGTAAAATAATCATTAAAAATTCGAGCATCAGGGTCGTAATTTAAATTTGTGATGGTCATAAGATCAAGTATAGTATTATGGATGATGGTCGTAACTGACACAAGATGGCCGTAACTTTTGAAAGATGATCGTAACTCGTATTTAGATTTACTTTTATCTGAGTATTTTAAAATTACTGCGCACATAACCATGTTAATAAACTCAGATTTCATATATGGTTTACTGCAAAACAATATTATTTGTTACTCTGATTATGGTATGCAGAAATTAAGTTTAAGAATTATAAAATATACATAATTCTGATGATTTCCAAACGCCCATCTTTTAGATGTTACAGTGAGAACTGATCAACTCGCAGTAAGCCAAATAGAATGTTAGGGTTGAGCATGTATATATTTTCTATTGTACGTTAAAGCATACAATAGTTCAATACACGTGTATTCCCTCATACTTGTTTTTATTTTTTTTATATTTACAACTTTTATTATTTGCAATCATGTCGGCAGATGAAATTATTGCACGTACAATTTTGAACAATCATAAATTCTAATCCATCATTGCAGTTCTTATAAATCATTGGCCTTCAAATATTCGGCTTTTGGTCGTTCCTGATTAAGGTAAATGCAGAAATGCGCTTCGAGTCCTGCAGTTTTAACGTGTTGTTTTTGGTTGGTTTTTATTCGATTGCATGACGATCATATATTGCGTTTTATCATTAATATTAGTATTGGTACGGAAGGATACCGAATCCATGGTGTCGCAATGCAAGGTGTGTTAGCCTCAAAGTAGGATGTTGTTGATATATATTTTACACTGCTACACGCTATACACGCTGAATTTAAGAGTAAGATCAAATATTAGTAGCTTGTAGCCAGAATAATGTTACAAGGTAGAACATAATGTACAGCAGCAACTATCACATACATATGCAGATTGAAAATACTGTTAATGTAATATGTTTATGTTACATAATTTAATCAGCTTTGACAAGACCAGCATGCTGAGTTGAAGCATAAAGTTCTACCTTTAATATAATCCTGGCTTCAGGCTACTCATATATTTATGCATTTGATTTTATTCTTAAATTCGGTGTGAATAGCGGAAAACAGTGTAGAATAGGTATCAACAACCTCCTACGTTCGAGACCAACACAACGTGCATTGCGACCCCATGGATTCAGTATTCCAACCCATGCCAAGAAATCCTCGCTAAAAATCCGTTGGACCTCATACGGCACTCATGAGTAGTTAACGATTTCTGACCTGCATGTACGTGTCGCTTAAAACACGTCTATGATATTAATCATCCGTGTTATTTGCTCTACAAGATGTTTACATATTTTCAACGGAGGCAATTTGGCAAGGTACCAATAGATGTATTCAGGATTTGCTATAACCACGGGTAATAACCATACCTGAACTTCGTCAATGACTCATTGTACAGGGAATAACTGTCAATTTAATTAGGTAGACTTTACCAAATGACAATACGAATTATAAAAATCCAGGCTAAAATAAGGCGTATGTTCTCTAATTCAGGTATGCACTCATGAATTCGCGGTTATGGTCTAGCCTCGATAACGACCTCCATAACCTATCAATATTTTTAGCTTATTTGATTACTACTTAATGCTCTTCCGATTTATAGTATCAATTTTAAATTGTAGATTTTTTTTTTAATTTTACCTCAGTATATCCTCGAATAGTTTTTAAAAGGTGTTTTTTATACATGCACAATCTAAAAAAATCAGGGTACTGTTATTTCATATGATGTACAATTTTTAAAACACTTTTTTAAATCATTTATTTTGTAGTGAAAATGATTTGATACATTTCGTGCTTTTTATTCCTAACTAAGGATGATCATAACCGGAGCTATGTTCCTTGTTTGAAAATGATTTCTCCACTTTAGAGAAATATTCATTTTGTTATTGAATTTAACCGCTTACAACTATTTGCCTCTAGGTTTATTTTATACATTATCTTGTAAGTAGCAGTGACTGTTCATTTCATTTCGTTTTGTTTCGTTCGATTCGTTTCACTTTTCTTCCATTACTAACTTTACCGGTACCCATCTTTTAACCCCTTTTAGTTGTTATTATTTGGTGAAAATTCCAAAAAAACTAAATTTGAAAAGGTTTTAAAATTTTGAATTGATAAGTGTAACACGGACCAAAATTGCTTTATTATACGTTGTATGTAAATAAAACATTTCTTTTCAGACCTATAAATGGAGTTACGATCATCACAGATTTGCCTTACGACCATCCTTCACATTTTGTTGTTTAGTTACAACCATCATGCTTGAATTTTTAATGACTATTTTACGAAAATTCAAATGATTTTATGTATAAAATTTTATTTCAATATCAACGCACTGACGAATAGTATGTATGAGACAAGCGGTGCGGCTCAAATAAACCTTTACTGCACGAAAATCGGAAAAGAAAAATTGACCCTCAGACATTTTCTTTTTCTTTTTTTTTTTTTTTTTAATTTAAAATTTCTTAATTCCATCAGTTGCTTGTTACATTGTCTTCAACAAGTCCAAGCACCTTGTGAAGAATAAGTATAATTTTCAATTCTATTATATTAATTAATAAAACATCAATCTAATAAATGTTTTTTTTACATTAACTAAGAATTTAACTTCTTCTAACTTCTTTGTATAATACATTCGTTTTGTAAATTCTCTAATGAATAGACAAAATACATCAAGTCCTTTCATTTTCTGATCAGATACATAGTAGGATTTATAAATTGAAAATTCAATAATAGTAATAAGATAGTTAAAGCCAAAGTAATATTTATCTGATATTTTATAACCAAAACAATATCTTTTAATGTGATAGCTTTTTCTATATTTACTTTTGCAATAAATTATGAATTTTCTCAAAAATTGTTTAAAAAGAACATGATATAAAATAATGATGATAATCTTCTTCAGTAAAGTATTTGTTACATAAATCATTGTCTGTTACCTTCCATCTAAACAATAACTTTTAGTAGGTAATATACGTTGTAAAAGTTTCCATCGATACATCTTCAATTTATTTTCTTCTAAATAGTAAAAAATAAAGTTGTACAATGGTTTCAAATGAAATTCTGTCTGTAATGGTAATACATTTAACAATACATTTATACCAATCGGTTTCACAACTTTTTCTTTACTAATCTGTTATATAGTAACTTATCTGACAAAAAGAAATGTCAATATAATTACCACTTATTGACAAACATTGTCTTTTTACATTGACTCTACTTCTTGTGGAATTCTCTGATCTAAGACATTGTAACCAATCTTTTGGAATTGCGTTTTTACGGATGTTAACGCAGCTATCCAGTTGGATTTATTTTCTACTTTTGCAAAATTACATCTTGTGAAATTTCCCATTTTCATCTAAAATATCATTTATATAAATCAAATTCCGTTTATCCAATTTTTGAAAAATAGACTTTTGTTATCAAATTTAATGTATTTATTCCCCAAATAATTTGTCTGTCCTCTTCCTACTTTCATCCAGCTTTTTAATACATTTTTATAAAATTTTGGAATATTAGGTAGATATTGATCAACTTTATTATAATCCATATTCATATAAACTACTAGGCAATTTTTCCTAAGCCTTGTAAATATTTTAAAGGTATAAGTTGCCATCTGGCAATATCTGTATTTAAGATTCTACCTATCCATGATGCTTTTAGTGATTCAAAGTGACTTTCAATATCAATCATATTCAAACCCCGTTTTCATAACTACCAATCATCGTATTTCTTTTAACTTTATCTGGTTTGTCATTCCAGATAAATTTAAAACATTTTTTTCTATTTCTTTTTCTATTTTCTGGAAATACACATGAGCTAGCTAAAAAAGTGAAGAGTGGTATAATCAAAGATCTGATGATCAAAATTTTCCCTAACATCGTGAGATTTTGCTGTTTCCAAAGAATAAACAATTTATCCATTTTCTCTATTTTATTTTCAAAATTTAATTTCTCACATTCTTCATTATCATGTCCAAAATAAATTCCTAAAGCTTTTACAGGTTTATCTGTCCAGTTAATATTTGCTATTTTGTCTTTACTGTTTTTGAGTTTTCCTATCCATATCCCTTCTGTTTTATTTTTATTTATAATTAATCCCGAATAAGATCCAAAGATTTCAATTTCATTCAATGCTAGTTCGATGTCATTTTTATCATTAAAAAATAAAGTTGTGTCATCAGCTAATTGGCTTATTTTAATACAATGTGTTTTCCTATCAAATTTTATCTGAAATCCTTTTATATCTTTGTTATTTCGAAGTCTCAGTGCCAATATTTCAACGGATATGACAAAAGTAGAGCAGATAAAGGACACCCTTGCCTTATCCATCTTGAATTCTTTCACATTTCTGAAATCAACCCATTATTAATAATAAATGTTTGAATATAAGTTTTAACCCAATTTATGAATGATTCATTGAATCCAAAGTGATATAAAGTATCTAACATAAATTTCCATTCAAGAGTGTCAAAGGCTTTTTGAAAATCGACAAAAACAATAGCCCCTTCTATATTATATATATCTGCATAATCTATAATATCTTGTATTTGCCTTAAATTGAATCCAATAAATCTATTTTTATGTATCCAGATTGATCTGTGTTTATGAGTTTTGGTAGAACTTTTTCAGTCGTTGAGCTAGTACATGGGACAGAATTTTAAGATCTACGTTTAATAATGAAATTGGTCTATAATTTTCTAACCCTCAGACATTTTCGGCTAACCGTAACTTTGCGTTACGACCATCCGCTTACCACCAGTGAATAATACAGGTACGTTTTGTCTATTGATTTAAACCCAAATCTTGAATTTATAAATATAAAACAAAACTCAATACTCAATAGATGTGACTGTGTATATATATGTAGGACTCATAGGTGCAATGGGGACGCTGACGTGCGATGGTCATGCTGAAGGGCGATGGTCTATGCCGAAGTGCGATGATCCATGTGTATGTATTAAGAGAATACCAATATTCATCGTACGTAAGGGGAACATTTTGTAGATTTCAAAACTAAACAAAAATGCAACGGACTGTTAACTTTCCCAATCCACCAATTCTCCCCGTTTGTATTATTATTAAAAGTTTATAAACCCTTGATTAACCGAAAACCTGGAAAACTGTTTCTAACATACAAATTGACTTCAACATTGACATGAAAAGCTCTGAAAATGTTATTTGTGTAGACCCTCGCACTTCAGGGTTACTAATATCGCACTTCAGCGTAGCTATCAACAAGATAGCGTCACAAAACCACCATCGCATTTCAGCGTGATCAAAACGCACTTCAGTGTCAAACCATCGCACCTCAGCGTGACCATCGCGGTTCAGAGTCCTACATATGTACATCCCAAATTGTCAAAATGAGTGTAAAATAAAACTGCTAGTATTTCTTATTGATGTCGTTTGTATGATGTACATATAGTTACTTTTTCCAAAAGCTTTCCCGAACCTGTCACTGGGCATCACAACAGTGAATATTCTGTTTCATCACTAGGTTTTTCATGCGGTAAAAGTCATCAAGTTTGTGACCCGACTTTCTGAAAAACTTTGTAACTGGGAAAAGTAGCTTCTTAGAGATATCACTCCTATGGTCATTGAAGCGTTTGTGTAAAGGCTGCTTTGACTCCCAACATATTTGAGTTCACAAACTGAACATTCTAAAAGTAAATAACATTAATACTTTTGCAGGTCACATTGCAAAATATCCTATAGTTATTTTCGGTTGCCAAACTGTGAAAAGTTAATGGTGATGCATCTGTAGGTAGCATATGAAGCCTTTATCATCACACGAACGACATTCACCAGAGGTACTTCTCGGATCAGACACTTCGGCCCGCACCAGCAGGTTTCGCAGACTATTGGTTTGCCTAAAAGCTATCATGGGAGGCTCGAGATAAATCTTGGATAGTTTGAAAATCATTTCAACTGTTATCAAATGCTCACGATTGACAACGTAGCTGTTTTTGAGAGGTGGGTGGTAAGCAAGAGCACCCGGAGCGCTTTTAATTTTTTTATCTTTGTATTCTAACATTTTACTCCTACGGATAGTTTCAGCTTTCTGTGTTCTGTGTTTATAGCTCCTTCTCTTCAAGTGGATTTCGAGTTGATTCAGCCGTTTTTAGTTGTTTCTGTGTCTGAACATATTTGCTTGACTATGAGTGCCTTACTGTACGGGATGCTCTTAGTACAATGGGCAGAACGACAACTTTTAGGGACATGTATTGGTGAGTATCAGTATGCTCAGAAAATATGTCCGTGGATATAATGCTATCTGTTAGGAAGGTGGAAGCATCAAGGAAGGTGAGTTTGGATCAAGAGTAAATTTGATACTTTGATGTAGGTTGTTGGCATGAGTTATAAATGTATCAAAATCCTCGTCACTTTTATTCTATTTAGTATGCACATCATAAATCTAAACCAGGAAAGCGGTTTGTCTATTTCCTATTATGACAGTTTTGTGGGTGTGAATTCGCATTGCTATAAGACGTGTCTCGGTATTTGTACATTTAGCATTCATGTATTTAGTTATGATGTTTTATTTGTAACTCTGGATAATGTTTTATGTCTTATCGTTTGTAGTTTTAATTATATTTTTATTTTCTATTCGTATGTAAAAGTAAAGATTATTAATCAACCAGTTCATTTTAAGGTTTTAGTTTAAGGCAACTACATGCGCAGGATTTATTTGTTTTACACAGTTTGATTTAGAAGAAAAACCGATATAGTTAGATAAAACAATTTTACAATTATAACACAACTCTATATTAATATTCTTGTAATTGTTATAAAATACATCCAATAACAAAATTGCAAACCTAATCTCGATTTATATCAAACTTTTAGAAATTTATCTGTGACCTCACTTTTGTGGCGTTGATACATTTGTGTGACGCATAGTTCGTAATTCTATTATGCTGTTTTTGTGTAATGTCGAAAATTAATTTTAGGTATTCGTTGTTGTTCTGTGGTGAACATGTCAAAATGTACTATTATATTTATGTATTTCTCTTTCCTGAGTGATCTTGCATTGATGTGTACCATATTCCTGTCATGTAATGTTGTCATTTTAGCAGTATATTTAACATTGCCATAAAGCGCGAGGTTTGGCTAGTCACAAAACCAGGTTCAACCCACCATGTTTTCTTAAAATGTCCTGTACCAAGTCAGGAATATGGCAGTTGATATCTAATAGTTCGTTTCTATGTATATTGCATTGTCGTTTGTTTTGTTGCACTTCAGTGTTTCTGTTGTTTTGTGTTTTCCTCTTATAGTTGATGTGTTTCCCTCGGTTTTAGTTTTCTCGGTCGATTTATGACTTTTGAACAGCGGTATACTACTTTTGCCTTTGTTGAAGATTTAAGGACTTTTTACTTATTTGCCTATAAATATTTTGCCATATGATGGAGCCATTCTGGTACCCGTAGAAGTTTCATTAATTTGTATATAGTGATCTCCATCAAAGGTGAAATTGTTGTTCTTTAGTACCAGCGTGAGCATTTTGACCAGGCATTCAGTAGGTGGAAATTTTACTGGTCGGATCCGGAATCCCAAACTTCTTTAATGCATCAACGCCATCTGCATTTAGAATATTCGTGTTTAGGAGGTGACGTCCATAGAGCCAGGTGTTGTGTCGGAAGGAAGAGGAATAGGATTTAAGGCCTGCATTTTCTAAGATAATCGGTTGTGTCTTTGAAGTGAGATGGTAAGTCTTCAACATGTTGACGAAGATGGAAGTCAAGGAATTCCGAATTGTTTGGACGACAGTTCGCTGGTGCGAGCTGATTCGAGGAGTACTTCCGGAGAATGTCGTTTGTCTGATGTAAAACGCTGCAAATGGTGCCTATAGATGCATCACTCATCAACTTTTCACAGTAAGGCAACCGAAAATAACTATAGGATATTTTGTGACCTGCAAAAGTATGGATGTTATTTACATTCTAGAATGTTCGGTTTGTGGCCTTCAATGTGTTGAAAAGGTTTAGGCCACTTCTCCCAGTTAGTCAGTATTTCAGACAGTCGGGTGTACATGAAAATCCTAGTGATTAAACAAAACATTCACTGGACAAGTTCGGGAAAGCTTTTGATAGAGGAACTAAATGTACATCATCCAAACGGCATCAATAAGAAATACTAACAGTTTCATTTACACTCAATTTGCCAATTTGTGATGTATATATACACAGTCAAGTATTGAGTTTTGTTTAATTTCACGATATTCAAGATTTGGGATTAAATCAATACACCAAAACTTACCTGTATTATTGAGCTATTTTACACAAATAATTATTAGTGTATATAATGTGCGATTCCTGAAACGCCATTTTACTGTATCCGTTACGAATTTCTACTGTTAACTGATAAAAATCAGACGACAAATTCATGATGTTTGAATAGAATAAGAAATTATATATAATATGTACTGTTTTATAAATTCATGATATAGGTAAGAGATGCGGACGGGTTTTTATCGCGCCTACAACCATCCAGTTCTGAGATTGATACAAAATAGATAAATACTAAGAATAGTTCACGAATAGAGTGTGCAAGAGATATAAAAGCAGCAGTTAAGTTTCATTTGCACAAAATGTACCTTTTAACATAATTATTAATGTTGTATCAATTAAAACAGGTTTTGTCATTTAGCTTGTTAATATTAAATTAACTTTCACTATGTTGTTTTCGTTTTGTGATTCATGGTTACTATCGAATAACGATACTAAACTTTCATTTTCACTGTAGGAGCGATTATTTTCTATTGTATATGCGATGCATTTTCACAGAAGGAAGATGATTAATTTTCATCATATTAAGTCTTAATTCAGCCGACTCTCTAACAAAATTTATGAGGTCAGAAGAACTGATTATATATGCATACTTTGTATGTTAAAGTCTGAGGTATTATATATATATATATATATCAATAAATTCCGTAAAGAGCATTTATTGCTAATATAGTCAACGCCATTTTCCCTAATTGTTTGTCCAGATCTACATGTAGGTTGGCATTCATCCTTTCAAATGACACGCAATCATTGAATACACATATCTTGGACAGTTAAGCCAATCTAAGTCACCCAAAAGCAAAGTTTTTGGTTTTGGTCTAAATCTACATCACATACTAATAAAACGTCATTAGAGCTATTTTTCTAATGCTTGTAGTTTAAATGTGTGGTTGGCCTGCTTGCTTTGTTTGTTTAAATGTTTGCTTAATCATTGTAGTTAAGATTGAGCAGACATTTATACAAAAGCAAACAAGCCAACCAAACCTTTAACTACGAGCATTAAGAGAACAGCTTTAAATGATGTACAACAAAGAGCGTACAAAAAAAACTATCTTCATTTCACGATTGAGTGAGTGGTAACGTTTTCATCTCGCACAAACAATTGCCTTACATTTGACGCTTGATTGACTGGATAATTGACATTTGATATGCCATTGTGTATACATTTTATACATTATAGAAAGCTCGAGCAACAATCGAGTCACCTTGATTTATGTTTCAATTTCTTACAAATTGTTGTAACAAATAAGCAAAAACGTAATTGTAAGATTAAAGGCCATATTGAATACAATTTATTGTTACATGTTTCAATGGTTCTATGCCACGGGTAAAACCACCGTACAGTTGATTCCGGACGTTAATCACTTTATCGCGAAGCGAGGTTGGTAGATAGACCGTCCTCATATTTGCACCAAACTTATTGACGTACTGTTAATTAAATATTCAATGTTTATGAAAACAAAGTTTTCTGCTCCTGACAGCATTGTATATTATTTATATTACATGATATGCATAAAATCACATAAGTTAAGATGTCCAATCGTAGTACTAATTTATCGTAAGACGTTGGAGAAAAATCCGTCCGTTCAGAACAAGTCTTAACTGGAGAGTTGTCTCATTGGCAATCATACCACATCTTCTTTTTATATTAAGTAGTTTTATGCATATCAACCCTGACCTCAGAATTTCGGCACTTTATGATTCATTCTCTTTGTAGTATGTTTGCTTTCGTTAGTACCGTTCGTTGTAAATTCTTGTACTTTTCGTTGTGCGAGAACCTATCAATATGGTAGCAATATGTATGAAACGGCTCGACAAATTCCAAATTTTTTAAGCGAGTACTTAAATAAAGGCAATAGTAGTATACCGCTGTTCAAAAGTCATAAATCGATTGAGAAACTTTTGAAAGGAAAATTCGCAATAAAAATACGTTATATTCGTGGATATTCTGTTCCAGTATAGTTTCGGATCCATGACACACCAATAGCAAACTCACCAAAATATATGAATATGCATGATATGAGCTTTTATCACCCTAAGACAATGGGATGGAACTATGACAAAACACGCAACGAACGTACAGAAAAAAAATGGACGAACGGTACAAAATACACAACGTCCGTAATCAACCCGTGTATATTCAAATAAGCATCTACATGAACGATTAGCTTGCAATTCAAATTGTAAATATCATCAATATAAAGTCATTAAAATACTATTTTTCAGTTGTTGCATGTCGAATTATCAAATAAAACAACAATGGAAATTCATCGCACCTCCAAAATTCCACATCAAAATGATTGCATCACATTCAAAGTTAAAATGAATCGCATTCAGTAATCAATTTTATGGATTCAGCTTTAATTACACTTTTTGGACTTTAATCCTGTTATTATTCGTTAAAAGTTATAATCTAATGAAGGTGTGTTAAAAATACATTCAAATCAATTATTTTGTATTTTCAAAAGTAAACAAACGCAGTTTTTCCCATCATCCTTTGTTCTACAATAGTAATACTCGCATACGGCAGTGAAAATGAACTAACTTTTTCTCACTTTATATACTCTAATTAGAATTGTTAAAATTAATGGCACTGACGTAGGCTATTTGTTAAGCCGACATATTTGTCAACACGGTTTTATAACTAAATATTCGTATATAACCATCTTTTCTAGTACCGTTTTGCAAATCTTTAGACTTATATAATGTTTTCCTTATATGTGCAGTATCGTTTATTCTAGACGATCCGGTACATATTAAATTTGATGGTTGGTCCTTTTATACTTCTATATCTAGATATAAAAGTATATTATATATTATATAAAAGTAAAATCATAAATTATCTTTCTTGGACACAACTATATCTATAATGAACGGTGTCATATCAACATAACTCTACTGAAAACCAACAGTATCTTTCTCCCAAAAGCTGTTAACCCAAACACTGTACAAAAAGTATCGCGTACAGTCAAGCTCTCAGAGGAAAGCGAATTTCCTCCTCTGTTGAGGCTGTCCCTAAGTGTCAGGAACTTTGCGGATTTTTACCAAACGAGGTTGTAATAAAATAGACATAGATAAGGGGTTTGCGCGTGCTAACAATAACAGCCGCAATGACCTATTACAGTACAAACTGAAGAGGCGAAGCAAAATAGTTCCGTTTATTTTAACATACAATACCGCTTTTGCTAACTTTTCCCGTTTGATTTGTGACAATTGGCAGATTATTGTTTCTTTATTATTATGAGGCTGACTTCATACAGGAACTTCTTAGGATGAAAATAAGAAGTTAGCAATATCCTGTAACTTTACTTTCCGCTATATAGATGATGTTCTCTCACTAAATAATTCAAAATTTGGTGACTATGTTGAACGCATCTATCCCATCGAACTAGAGATAAAGGATACAACAGATACAGTTAAATCTGCCTCATATCTTGACTTACATCTAGAAATTGACAATGAGGGTCGGTTGAAAACAAAACTTTATGACAAACGAGATGATTTCAGCTTCCCAATTGTGAACTTTCCATTTCTATGTAGCAACATTCCAGCAGCGCCTGCATACCAAATATATATCTCCCAATTAATACGATATTCCCGGGCTTGTATTTCTTATCAGGATTTTCTTGATAGAGGGTTGCTGCTTACAAGGAAGCTATTGAACCAAGAGTTCCAAATGGTGAAGTTGAAATCATCCCTTCGTAAATTTTACGGACGCCATCACGAGTTGACCGTTATGGAATAACCGTTTCACAGATGATATCGATTATGTTTCTTACGTCGTAACTACAATCCCTTCCCTTTACATGAATGTGACCTACCGAATTAGACTATTTATAGGGTTTGTAATAACATGAGCAACACGACGGGTGCCATATGTGGAGCAGGATCTGCTTACTCTTCCGGAGCACCTGAGATCACCTCCAGTTTTTGGTGGGGTTCGCGTTGCTCAGTCTTTAGTTTTCTATGTTGTTTCTTGTGTACTATTATTTGTCTGTTTGTCTTTTCATTTTAGCCATGGCGTTGTCAGTTTATTTTCGATTTATGAGTTTGACTGTTCCTCTGGTATTTTCGTCCCTCTTTATTGCCAAACACCCTAAATTATTCAAGATCTTTCCAAAACCTCCTGTCTTAGCTTTTCGGAGACCAGCAAGTCTGCGAGACTTATATGTGAGTGCTGATGTCTCCTCTAAAAAGCACTTCAACTGCAGGATGGTGCAAGTCGTGTGGTAACAGACGATTTCTGACTTGCCAACAAATACTGAATACTCATTAACTTGCAACTCCACTTGGTCCGTATACACTATATATTGCAATGTAACTTGCAAAACCCAGAATTTTGTATACATTCGTCAGTGTCGATGTGGCATGCGGTAAGTTGGCGAGACAGAACAGCCATTCAACAAACGCATGAATGGTCATCGAAGTGACAAATTGCAAGCCCGTCCTCCCGTAAGTCGTCATTTGAGATCACCTGGGCACGCCCAAACTGATCTCAAAAACCTTGCCTTTACTATCATAGACCACAACGAGGGTAAGTCTAAGGCCGACAGACTTGCTTGGTAGAGCTTTTGGATAAGAAAGTTAAGATCAGATTTCCAAGAGGGCATTAATGAAAAACATAGAATGAGTCCATTCCATCACTTGTTCCTAGTAACTTAGGCTTCAAAACAGGACTCTTACAGTTTAAAGGAATTTATTCCTCCTCCCCAACTTTCATTTTGAAAAATATTACCAGTGTATTGATTCGTGATAATTTGAATGCCAAATGGGATTAATGAAAAGGTGTAGTTCTAATTTGCGCATTGCTTTTCATTTGGGTTATATTTCATATTACTACGCAGATGCTGTTGCTTTTCCTTTACTTTTGTCTATTCTTAAATTCTAGAATCATATACCAGTTTAAATCGAAAGGAGTTATTAAATTGGGATGTTTAGGTACGCAGCCACGTTCTATTACTTAACCTGTTTCAAAATTAAAATATTTTTTATCATTATCAAACTGCTGAATTTTAAGAACTATACCCGTTTATATCGCACATCACTATTTTTGTTAGTAGAATATCTATGCTGTCATTTTGAAATTTTAGAATTGTACAAGCTTTGTTGTGTTCTGTTTTAATTGTATAGTTTCAAGATTGTTATAGTTAAATCAGAATAGATTGGTATGATTCATTTTACATCATAATCATACTGATGAAGAATATCTGTTATCCGAAATATATAACAATTTGTTCATGATTTTACTTTTTGGGTGATGTTGTACCGTTTAGTAATTATATATATATATATATATATATGTGTGTGTGTTTTCATCCGTGTATCACCGTCACTGGTGATCCAATGGATGGATCTGTCGTAGAGTTTTCACTTGTTTAGAAGTTCAGAATAATTATTTCTGTAACTGCATCTTACGATCTTCTATGATAGATATTTTAGCTAATCTGCAATCAATTCCATCTTCATGCCTTATATATCATGTACTGTGTTACAACTCTAGATTCAACTGACGAGAAAAGGTAACACTAGGCCACCGAAAGCTGAATCTTTAGTTCAGTCGAGGTGGTCGAGTGGTCTAGAACGCTGAACACAGTACAGGTAGTGTTGTCTCGACATCCCAATAGCATGAGTTCGAATACCGGCGAGGGAAGAACAAATATGCATGAATTAGTTTGTTCATTATAATAAAACATGCTTTCTTCTTGTCATTTATATTATACTATGTTTTATTCTTTTTTAGTCACAAATCATATAAGTTGATTTATTGTTTTTAGGTTTTTTATTCAACAACATATTGCTTTGCTTCCGTTTTATTACAATAGATTTTGTATATTTTCAAGAGTTAATGAATGAAGAGTAACTTCAGCAAATATTAAAGATTAGTTCATATTCTATGGAATGAGATAATACTAAGTAATAATAATACGTCTCTTTTCTGTTCTTACTGAAGGGTAAACGAGATAAAGGCTCAAGCTAAATTGTAAACTACCAAGTTACTCCATCTTGCATGACAGAGAGACTTAAATTGCATTTAAATGTGTTGAAATAATACAAAGGGAACTTCCAACATCAGTTGAAGAGGATGTGCAATTACATAACGTATGCTAGGGTTTAATGGTGAAGGCACAAATAATATGGTTGATCATTATGCCAATGTAGGAGTCGGCTTGCATTTTGTCGCAGGCCGCGGATAAAAAAACTTCAACTTTGATAAAGTTGCAAATCAATATACTAGTTTGAGCAAATAGAAAAGTTTCAGTTTCAGTTAATTATGTTTGTGTTGAATACAATTAGGGTAATATAGCAATATTCTGACATGGAACATACTTCTTTTTATAAGTATTGGATATGTTTTGTATGGAAAGCCGACGGTGTCAAAATCTAAGTTCGTAAATTGTCAATTTGTAACTTGTAATTGTGAAATTTCAAAATGCTTAATTCGTTAATTGTCTATTTGTAATTTGTAACTGTGTAATTTGTACATTTGTGATATGTATATATGTAATTCGTGAATTCGTGATTTGTCATTTCAACATTTGTATACTGATCAGTAGGTGCTACATTTGTGATATGTTTATTTGTTATTTGTAAATTGCTAAATTGTTCATTTGTATTTTGTAAATTTGTATATGTCAATTATCATCTTTGCTTTTATGCTATTCGTAAAAGAGTATTAACTTGTATAAATAACTTTTCTAACGCGATGATTGCAAAACGGGTGATTTGTTCATTCGACATTCATTTTTGCTACGTGTCGTATTATGATAACAGATGGCGCCGCTGTCGGACTTTCGGTATCTTTCAGGAAGTTACCAGTTTCGGAGTACAGATAACGTGGATGAAGACAGGTAAAATTTTACAAGTGTAACAAATAATACTGAAGTATAAAACCATTTGGGCTCTGTGTCAGGGTTATTATTAATTTGTCTGACCAAAACGAAGAAGAACCCTAACACGGTTCTTTATTAGTGGAAATAGTGACCAGATAGGAAAAGGGGAAAAGGGACACCTCACCTTCACCTTTTCTTCGTTTTGGTCAGATATATCAGTAATAACCCTGACACAGCACCCAAATGGTTTGTATACTTATATATTATTGGGTAATTTGTAAAATAATTCACTTTTCTTCATCCACGTTATCTATGCTTTGACGAAAAAACTGAAAGTCCTACAGCGGCGCCTCTGTTATTATAATACGACATGTAGCATAAAATGAATGTGCACATTTTGAATGAACAAATCACACACTTTGCAATCATCGCGCTAGAAAAGTGTCAAATTACAAGTATAATAAGCTTTCACAAATAGATACTTATTTTAAACATCTTCAAATTTACAAAATACAAATGTACAATTTAGCAATTTACAAATAACAAATAAACATATTACAAATATAGCACCTCATCATCAGTATACAAATTATGAATTGACAAATCACATCATGAATTACAAATACACATATAACAAATGAGCAAATTACACAGTTAAAAGTTGTAAATTTACAATTAACGAAGCATTTTGAAATTACACAGTAACAAGTTACAAATTGACAATTTACCAATTTAGAATTTTGACCCTGATGGCTTTCCATATTTATGAAGGGCATAGTTGAACATTTTTTAAATAAGGTTTTGTATTTAGTCAGTCACTTTTGTTATATCATTTCACTGTGGCCCATTTGTACATCGTTGGTTTGTTGAATCCAAAATCTTATATTTGAGAGGAACCGGTGTGAGCTTGTAATATTCCACTATTCCAAGTTCCCCATAGGTACCTCGAATGTATAAGATAGCACACTCACTCTTAGTCCCATCATCACTCGATAGGAGGTCATAAGTAGAGCATGATCGCTATGTGGATCAAATGCACAAGCATTGGTGATTGAGTAGTCATAATGTTCATAAAAAGTACATACGAAATATACATAAATGGGAGGGAGGGTAAAATAAACAGCGACGAAAAAAATTGGAACTTGATAGTAATTTGTCTCATTGGATATTTACCATATCCCTTACTTTATGTGGAGTCATAATAGGGATGATGCAGTATATCATAGGGTCTCGAGATTTGCACATGTGATAAAGGTGTGTCCATGTCAAACTTTAGGTTAGCCCCATCACGATGGTTTTCAACAGAAGTTCATTCGTGTTTGGATATTATGGCATATGAAAATGATATTGATATAATTCAAATCAGGAAGTTTCATTAACTTTGAATATTATCGAAATGTTCGGATCACTTTCAGGCGTAAAGCTTAATCGAAATAGAGTAGAGGAATATGGTTCGGCAATTTAAAGTCCTGCAAAATAAAGTTGGAAACAATAAGTGGACCCAAGATCCGAAAAAATTTTGGGAATATACCTTGGACTTAATAAAATGAGTGTAAAAATTTATCTCGATGCCACTGCTGGTGGAGTTTTATTCCCCGAGGGTATCACCAGCCCAGTAGTCAGCACTTTTGTGTTGACATGAATTATCATTGATATGGTCATATTTATAAATTAACTGGTTAAAATAGTTATCAAAGGTACCAGGCTTATAATTTGATACGCCAGACGCGCGTTTCGTCTACATAAGACTCATCAGTGACGCTCAGATCAAAATAGTTCGAATGCCAAACAAGTATAAATTTGAAGAGCATTGAGGACCCAAAATTCCAAAAGTTATGCCAAATACGGCTAAGGTAATCTACGCCTGGGATAAGAAAATCTTTAGTTTTCGAATAATTCATACTTTTGTAAACAGTTAATTTATAAAATGAACCATATCATTGATATTCATGTCAACACCGAAGTGCTGACTACTGGGCTGGTGATACCCTCGGGACGAAACGTCCACCAGCAGTGGTACGACCCAGTGGTGTAAATATTTATCAAAGGTACCAGGCTTATAATTTGATACGCTAGACGAGCGTTTCGTCTACATAAGACTCATCAGTGACGCTCAAATCAAAATAGTACAAAACTTTAAATGTTTGAAATACTAAGGCTTTTCTACCTCAGGAATAGATTACCTTAGCTGTTTTGGCAAAACTTTAAGGAATTTATGGTCCTCAATGCTCTTCAACTTCGTACTTTATTTGGCCTTTTACCCTTTTTATTTGAGTGTCACTGATGAGTCTTTTGTAGACGAAACGCGCGTCTGGCGCAAGTACAAAATTTAAATCCTGGTATCAATGATGAGTTTATTTACAACTACTGGGTCGATGCCACTGCTGGTGGAGTTTTATTCCCCGAGGGTATCATCAGCCCAGTAGTCAGCACTTCTATGTTAACTGTTTACAGAACTTAAAATTTTGGAAATACTAAGGCTTTTCTACCTCAGGAATAGATTACATCAGCTGTTTTGGCAAAACTTTTAGGAATTTATGGATTAATGCTCTTCAACTTCGTACTTTATTTGGCCTTTTAACTTTTTATTTATCAGCGTCACTGATGAGTCTTTTGTACACGAAACGCGCGTCTGGCGCAAATACAAAATTTCAATCCTGGTATCTATTATGAGTTTATTTGTAACTACAACATGTACAATACGAAATATCTGAAAAATAATTAGACTGGAACAAAAGAAATTTAACTATGTTAGGTAAAAACTCTTTTAAATCATTAATCCTACCGAATATCACTTATGTTGCTTCAGTAACCGAAATTGATAAAGAATACATAGCAAACTTTAAAAAATATATATGTAGTTTTATATGCAACAATAAACCATAAAAAGTTAATAAAGAGTTATAATAAGTAAAATTACCATGCTGGTGGGCTTTATATGATAGACATAGATAAATATATAGAAGCAATAAATATTAATTGGGTAAAAACTCAATATTGATAAGACCTATTACCCAACTGGAAAGTCTTACCAAAATTTTACTTTGATAAATTTCGACAAGCATTCCTTATATTCAAAATGAACTTTAACAATGTTAATTTTATTAATAAACTAACAGAAATATTGATAACGAAGACCTATTACCCAACTGGAAAGTCTTACCAAAATTTTACTTTGATAAATTTCGACAAGCATTCCTTATATTCAAAATGAACTTTAACAATGTTAATTTTATTAATAAACTAACAGAAATGTTTCTACAATTATACTTAAAAATAGCCATATCATTGATAAACTCAAAATCTGAAAAGAATCAGATCAACTATCATATAAACAGATTAAACAGCAAATTATA
Source organism: Mytilus coruscus (assembly GCA_017311375.1). Taxonomy (NCBI): domain Eukaryota; kingdom Metazoa; phylum Mollusca; class Bivalvia; order Mytilida; family Mytilidae; genus Mytilus; species Mytilus coruscus. The sequence continues at coordinate 3,222,832 of CM029598.1, read as the reverse complement.
TGAAGCAATAACAATATCAAATTAAACGGCAAATGTCTCATTTTCAAAAACTGAATAAACAGTAAAATATTATTTTGGATCAACTATCTTGCCATGCTAATTGGATTTCGGAATCTTCAAAATTAAGAAGAATCAATTCAAACAAAAGTTGCTACTGGCTCCGAATTTTAATTTAAAGATAGAAAAAGGAAAAATGGTATCAATTAAAAATTTCCTCCAAAGACACATGAGACATTTATATTTCCGTCCGAAATAGATATTATGAAAAAACAATACGATTTCAAAATGGGACGAAATGTTTAATTTAGAAAACTTTTCTCTTTGAAAATGAATAAAACTCTGTTAAGTAATATATGTAATGTCATTGAAGATTATGAACATTTATTTTTTACATGCACATTTCTGAAATCATTTTGGGATCAGATAAAACTATTACTCAATAAACTTAAAATAGGACATCCTATAATATCACTTGGATCACTTTTGTATGGATACAAGATATACGATACAAATTATTACAGTATTAATGATTTACTAACAATTATACTTTTACTATATACACAGGATAGTATATATCCAAACAAAAACAGTACAAGTTAATGTGTTTGAAATTCAAAAAAAAAAAAAAATTTCTTCAAATGTGAAAACTTCCATAATTTGGTTGCAGAAAATCAAATTATCTTCTTAAACATGTTAAACTAAAATTTAAAATATATCATATAATCTTCTTTTTATTCAGTTGCGTATTATTATTAGCTAAATTATTATAAATATTGTGCACTAAAAAGTACTAACCTTACCAGTGATATGCTACATACTAACGTTAACGAGGCCGAAATAAGGTACCGGTACTTTATGTATCTCTAACAAACGTAAGATTCAAATAAAATTATAAATAGTCTTGTTTCAAGTCAGGAATATGGCAGTTGCTATCAGATAGTCTGTTTCTATGTATGTCGGCGTTTGCTTTTGTTGTAGTTCAGTGTTTCTGTAGTTGCGTTTTTCTTTTATAGTTGATAAAATTGAGAATGGAAATGGGAATGATGTTTTTCCTCGGTTTTAGTTTGTTACCCAGATTTGTTTATGCTTAATCGAATTATGACTATTTAACGGCGGTATATTACTGTTGCCTTTATTTGAAAGAAGTGGTTTATTGATATAAAATGAGCAGTTTACAAGTAACAGTTAATAAATATGCTTAATATGGTTGTTGAAAACGTATTCACTGTCTTAGATTTATTACATTCCATCTTTGACTAAAACCATTCACTCTACTTCAAAAAATAAATGCATATTAAGTCGATACTTTAATATGTATACCAAATGTTTAAAGAAAACTTATTCATAATTCAGTGTTCACTACTTATTAAGGAGTAATACCACCATTGATTTTCCCTATTAATCTTTGATAAATTGGCACTTTTAAAAAATGTGCAGAATTTATCATTGTTTAAAATATAGAAATACTTGGCATGAGTAAATGTTTATCCTGTCGAGTACTACAGTAAAATTTCACATGACATCTCTTTGCATATAAGATAATAATCATCACCGGAAGTAAACCAATCAAATTATTTACCCTTGTTTTCCTGTTAACAAGCTTTAGTAACTATGTCACCTGAAGTTTCCAAAATATGTTTTAGAAACAGCAAATAAAAAGAATGGTGCTTTTAAACACCAACGATATATGCTTGTGACTCAGAATTTTTTCTGCAAAGAAATGCAGTGTTAATTTCCTTCAACTGTCAAAATCAAGGGAATATTTTTTGTTCAACCCTTTTCGTATGCATTACTGTAAAGTTTTGTCATAATCATTTCAACAGTTTAAGAGAAACTTAGTATAACGTAAGACGACATCTACAGCGATTTGAGCAAAATTTCTTCTAAAATCCAAATCACGCAGCATAATGATAGAATATAGCGTGGATCAATAATATCACCAATAAATGATCTAATATTCATCTCATCTGCATCAAAACAGTTGAATATGATATAAAAATGACTCAAAGATGATAAAACCACTAATGTACCTCTTTGTCTTTTTATAATAAATCCCATATGGTCCATTTATACCTCTTATTCCTCAAAATGTTTACTTTTTGGGTTAATAAATCACAATTTTGGGGTAACTTTCACATATTTATGTAATAAATGTGATAATTAATGAGCAACTGAGGTGTTCAAGCTGAATGAACTATCCATATAAAAGTTTACTGACTCCATGGAGGTTTCAATATTTATAGTCCTTACATATAAAACTTAAATTTAAGTTGCGTTACAGAGAGGGACATACAATTGTTCCCTTTCAGTAAATGTTTTTTTTTTTTTTGTTACTGCTTCCAAAATACTTTATTTTCTTATTATTGTATATTTCTTAAAGATTACCTGGGAAACAGTTGTCTTGTATAGCCAAAAATATGAAATAAGGAGAAAAGTCAGAAAAACTTTGAGTATGGCTGGCTCTGTTACACATATTTATGTTATAGCCATATTCCAAGGCAATTTCCCTAAATGTGTTTTTGAGACTCAATCCACTCAGAATATTTCAAGTTTGCTGTATTTGAGTGAAATAGCATGGAATTAAAAACATGAGAGTGCCTACAAAGTCAAAGGTGCATATGTAGCTTCATTTTAGGATAAAAACTACTTTTGGGTTACCTTTTTCCCATTCTTTTATACAGAAAGAATTCATATCATAGAATTAGACCGTATGCTTGCTTCCCAGTCATTTTTGGGGGTTCTGAAAGTTAATTTTTCATCGCATATTTTGCATCTTACGGAATGAGGCATTCATTAAACACGTTAAACAAGGATGATTTCGCCTTTAATTTTGTCTCTTATCTACAAGTAAAGGCACTACTACTACTACGATAAGAAACGTCGGGTTAAATTCAAAGGACAATAACTAATTACTACATCAGTTTTGATGCGAGATAGTTGATTGGTGAAAACATCGTCATAATTTATTATCTGAATTTGTGTTTGAATGAATGTATCAGTATATCAAACTTTCACATGATTCAAACGACCATAGTGTTTATTTAAGACATTTGATAGGTTATATCAGACGGATATTTAATGCATTCAAGGAAATATTGGTTATACATCAATGAAACAGATTCACAACTAGTACAAGTTTTGTCAACTTGATATGTTAACAAAGGATTGTGACAGCTTTTCTACTTAAATATAATCAAGACATTGCCATGTTTAAGAGTGTTTCAACATCTTCATTATAAGTTAGATTAATTATGTCCTTTGTGGCGTTCATGTCAATGAATAATAGGAGGGTTAGACACTTTATGCGTGAGGTTAAGGAAAAGGTGGTGCAAATTAGATATTTCATAGATTTTGCGATATCCAATCTAGTTCCGTGAACGATTATAAATTCGTCATTATGCCACTATTTAGTTGTTTAAGTAAGATAGGATGGAAATTTTACTTCTGATGTATTTATTTACTGTTCAGTAGAATAACTGTACTGTATAGAAGTTGTAACAGCTAAGGCTAAAATATGTCTTACAATGTGAACCCTTTCCCACTCTTAGAAAATCCGTCATAACCACACACGAACACAGTAAAATAACATCAATGCACATTTTAATTGTATATAAACATTTCTTAGATTCCGAGTTTAACGACGGCAAACCGCAAAACATAATATTTCATGAAAATGGAGAGACCTACATATGCATAGAAAATTAAGATATATATATAATTCGTCTAAACATCAGCCCAACAATGTAAGATCTGTAAATTTGCTTTCGCAAATTTTTGTTCTTCCTCGACCGGGATTCGAACTCATGCTACTGAATAATCGTGACACCAAATCGCCTCGACAAATACGTTCCTTTAGTATATATTATATATAGTTGCTTGCTAGTTATTTAAAAATAAATCATGTTTTTTTTTTTTTTTCCTTGTTATGATACATATTCAAAGTATCATTGTCTGGTCTCGAAACTATATGTATTCAACAATGTTGTTATGTTTCAGAGTATGTTGATTTTGGTTTGATTCTATCCATTGCCATCGAACGGCCGATGAACTACCCCGTTATGGATACTTCGATCCTCCAATTATATTAGTTTTCACAGGAAAGGATAAATATAAAAGGTAATACAATCGTAGAATGTTATTCTTCACTTCTATCGGAGTTTTGTGAAAACTTGACTTATTACCCGTTCTTGATTGGAACGTCAACATAGAAATATTTGCCAATTAGATCAATCCATAGAAGATATCATAGAACAAAGTCACCGTACCACTTTAGAAAATTAGCAAAACACATTAAATAATGTAACCTATAATATGTGAGGGATAAAAGATACGAAATAATGAGAAGAACTAAGTTTAGATTCCAATACGCAAAACATATGTCCATAGGCAAAAGTTGTCATGACTTTGATGAGATTGATAAAAGATTTAGGATTATATACTAGTGTATCCTTAGATCATAAAGGATTCCTTATTGTTTGTTTGACGAGTGAAAAAAGTTCATGCATGTTTAGGACGAGAACAAATAAACAATAAAATGATAGGTAGGTCCTCCAATAGGGTGTCGTCCGATAAGATGGGTGAACATTTTGGAAAGCAACTTGACAATGAGGTTATGAAGATAGATACAGAGTAGGCAAAATGATATTGTTCGAGCCCTTAAAGAGTTGATGCAAGGGTTCTTAATGTGCTCTGCACTCTCTCAAAATGAATCATCGAACGTCACATCCCTGTTCTGACTGGACACCAGGTGATACATCCTTCTAAGCCAACCTTTGGCAAAGGGTTTATTGCCGGTCGATAGAAGACCACGGGATGACCACAATTGTATGCCTCAGTCTACTTTTGTGGAGACGTGGATCGATTGCCAATAAGACAACTGTCCACAAAGACAGAACAACAACAAATTAAAAATAGGGGTTATGATACGGGCTTCAACAACGACAAAAAACATACCGTATATTAAGCTAAAGAAGGCCCATTAATTGTCTCTATAATTGTCATGAGAGGTAGAGAAACGTTGGAATAAAGATGACATATATATTGGAGGTTTATAATCTATTTATATCTTCTCAATAGTTATTGTCAAAGTATCAAACATGGCAATTGCTGATTCTTTTATTTATTTTTCTGTAGGAAGATTTTAAGAAGAGAGAAAAGGAACTTAATGATCAAATAGACCAAGTTCTTGGACTTCAAAGCAAACATCATCATCTGCACAACAAGTTTTATCTGTCAAATACGAAAGGCAGTGAAGAAGAATTTAAGAAGTTGCAATACGCAATTTACGAGACTTCACAGAAAATGGAAAATTGGGGTAATGCTTTTCCGTTAAAATGGGTTCTTTTAGAACATCTGATTGAAATAAATAAGAACAATGGAAAAATATCATCAATTTTACCGACATGTTCAATATGGCTAAAATCCTGAAATCAATATACATGAAGAGGATGAATTGTTGTTGTTTCTTCGATTTCAGCATAATGTAGGGAACATTATTTTTTTTGAAAATATACAGGATTTGATCATATTGAGACCTCAGTGGTTAGCAGATGCTTTCCGATGTTTAGTCTCAGATAGGTTTGATCACAAATTGTACCACAGTGAGGACTGGACACTGTTTAAACGACAAGGCAAAATAAGCGAATCGTTAATAACAGAACTCTTCAAATTAAAAGGTGCATATCAGTTTTCAGGACAGAAATATAATTTACATAAAGTAATGGAAACACTTGACATATTGATTAAAATTGAGAACTCAGGTTATTATATAATGCCAAGCATGATGCCGTCTTCCACGTTTGATGCTGTATGTGCAAAATTTCTTACCGGAAAATGTCAAAGGACTTCCTGGCTTTGTTTTAAATTTGAGTTTCTCCCACCTTGTTTCTTTAACCATCTATCTGCCTGGTTTATCAGAAACTACTACTCTAGCAACGTCGATGGTGGTATTGCTTTATACCGTGGCATTTGTATGTTTGACATTGATAAATCTGGTTGTACCAAGATTCTGGTTACCATGTCGACTGATACAATTGCTCTTCAGATTGTATCGTTTTCCGATCAACAGGAGGGATTTGGGAGCACGTGTAGCGATATATACAGTAAAGTAAAACAACTTATTGAAGAAATAACAGTGAGGTATAAGTTGAAAATATCTTTTGAACTCCGTTTCAATTGCAGTGATAGCTATTATCATCAAGATACATTACCATATGAGGGATTACCAAGTGAAATGGAGTGGTTCTGTGCTCAGCATGGGACAGCACACCGATGTGATTTGATATACTTGCCTTGGATGAAGAATGAGGTATGTTTTTTTAAACGACATACTTATAAATCGCTCAGATTATCATTTGTATTTCTCAAAGTCTTAACACTGTCTGGATTTTCGCAGCACATTCTTACCAGTCTTTACTCAGTCTGGATACATATATTCTCAACTGTCTTAATGTATTATGTACTATCGCTATTTTGTGTATTTTTCCTTTGATCTTTTTGTGTTAATTTTTTATAAAATGCTACTCGCTTGAGAAAGATAATTATCGCTAGAAACTAAAGGAGTACGTGCCGTTGTCAATTTAAACATCAACGACTTCATAAGCAAAAGATATAAACTGATTATCAATAGTTTATCAAACTCGCTGATGTTTCACGACCACATCTCATTTCAGGGCTGTCACCCGTTGATGAGATTGTAGCTGACAAACACCATCTTGTTTGAAAAACCATCGATAATCTATAAGTACACAAATGTATCCTCCGCCTCTCTTTTCTCTCACAGGGACTTTCAAGAGTTCATTTTAAAATGCCAAGTCCAATTAGAGAAACCCAATTAGCATGGTCTTTTTTTTATCGATTCAGTGGTAATAATAGCGTTAACATTAACGGTACCAAATTTACTGCACCAGATTCGCATTTCGACATTAATGTCTCTTCACTGATGCTTGAGGCCAATAAAATTGAAAATCCAAAATCGTATACAACGTTGAAGAGGTGATTAAACCAAAAGACCAGTAGGGAAGCCAAACCCGGGAAAGGAATCAGAGCAATGCACGAGGGAGATACATTCCTTAATTTAAAATGATTTCGAAATTTTATATGAGCAATTTAAATAAAAACAATATCCGTATTTTCATGCAAGTATCAAAGTACTAGCTACTGGGCTTATGATATCCTCGTGGCCAAAATGTCCCAAGCAGCAGATGTATCGATCCAGTGGTAGTAATAAATAGATGTCAATCCGTTAACATCGATCAGTCATTATAAGTTTGACTGTTTGGTGATGTGAACTTGACTGATCGGTGATGAATTAATGACTACTGACTGATCGCTTAAACAGTAACGCCTAAGGATGCAAGTACTGTATGTGCAACAAGTTTATATGTAGATCTTTAACAATATCTTACAGGTTATATTTTGTATAACCCTCCTAATTGGCTTCCTATTGCAATTATCATACATGTTTTATGTTCAGTAGAACATTATGTATAGTTTAGCTACAGTATAATTATGTTGTTTTTACAATTAAAAATATGTTTTTGTTTGTTTTCAGTTTAAAAGGACTCCAGGTGACAGAGTGAAAATAAGCACTAATCAGGATGACCAAAATCCAAGTAATGTCAATGTTTACATATTTTCCTTTCGCATCTTTATCTTTTATATAAAAATAGGAGATGTGGTATGATTGCCACTAAGACAACTATTCACCAAAGTTCAAATGAAGTGGATGTGAGCAATTAAGGGCAACCATACGGCCTTCAACAATGAGAAAACCCATACCGTATGGTCGGCTATAAAAGGCCCCGACATTAAAAATATGAAACAATTCAATTGAGAAAACTAACGGCCTAATTTATAACAAAACAATTTACGAAAACAAATATGACCGAGATGAACCAACGACAACCACTGAACTACAGGCTCCTGACTTGGGACAGGCACATAAACAATGTGGCGGGTTAAACATGTTTGTGAGCACTCAACCACCACCACCCCTTTCCCCTTCTAACTTGGGACAGTAGTGTAACAGTACAACATAAGAACAAACTATAAAAATCAGTTGAAAAAGGCTTAACTCATCAGATTGATACAAATAGAAATACATCTGACAAAACACAGAGTGAACGTGGACGGGTACTTATGCATCCCAAAACAAAAGACACTAAGAACAGATCTGAGAGTACTCGCAGTTATTGACAGCTAGTTCAACTAAAAAATCATGTATCTAAGACTAAAATATCAACCAGTACACATCCAACATCCAATGGATTTAGTGTAAAGACGTCACTAACAGTCAGAGAGAAAATGACCTTGTGCAATGCCAAACTATAAGTATCGACAGATTGTAGTACCGTGAAAGTATATATGTGTAATATTTAGAATGGTTTTAATTTACTGATAACAAAATCTCGAAAATATGTGTACATCCCTGGATATCAATAACATTAACGGTGTGAATTGTATTCCACTACATGCGCATTTCGACAATTAAGGTTTCTTCAGTGATGCTCCTTGCGAAACCTAATAGAAAACGTTGAAGAGTTAATAAAACGAAGAGGAATCAAAACTTAGGCCAAAACCAGACTAAATGTTACGGTTTGAGAGTTCCTGATAAATGAAAATCAAGAAAAGCACTTCGGACAAAAGAAATTAGAATAGTTTTGTTTCATTTACTTCCACTGGGTTGATACCTGTGCTGCAGGGTGGACTGTTTAACCCCAAGCTCAGTATGCAGTGCTTCGGTGTTGACATGATATATGGGTCATTTTCAAAAATGTCGAGTTTTGAAATTGCAATATTGATTTAAAGTAACTAATTCAATCAACCCTCTTCAAAAGCAAATCAAAACAAACAATACTTATGGAACAACATATGAAAAGATGCAATCTTGATAATGTTATACAAGAATATATTGAAACATTTTTGATAGGTGGTGCAATATTTTGTCTCTCCTGTTACCATTTTCAAAATAAATTTTGGGTTATTTAGAAAAGGTTGCTTTTCGTAGCCAATAAGATGTTTTTAAGAGTAAAACTTCTATATATTTTCATTCTATGTAATGATAGATTATTTGTCAATTTTCTATGTTGTACTGAAAATGCCTCTAAAAATTGGTTTTCACAGGTTATAAAAATAACCACCAGAAATGCAAGTCTACGATAGCAATAGATAATGTTCAGCATTTTTTTGTCTCTTTCTAATAAACCCAACATCAAGTAATTCCCTCGCAAGTTGGTTTACTTTTGTCTTTATTTTATTGGTAACAGGAACGTACGTTAATGATATATCACCATATTAAGTTCTATCCTGTTACCTTTTTGTCTATCCTGTTACCCTTTTGTCTATCCTGTTACCGATAGCAGTATTGCATCTATAAATGATAAATTGCAAAGATTAAGACGTTTCAACTTTGAGATGAGTTCAAGCAACCAAACATTTCATTATATGTACAACTATATGCAATTATAAACTTTTAAAAGACGTTTCTGTCAAATATTGTCTATCATGTTACTGTAACCATAGTAACCATAGTAACAGGATAGACATACCAGGAAAGACAAATTTCTTTTTATGACTGCTGTTGTGAAATAACTACTCCCGTTGATGAAGTGATAATGTTTTTCTGTTGTGATTTTGGTTTCCAACACGTTATTGTACTTTTACAAGTATAATATTGGTGTAATTAATAAATATGTTGGTAACAGCATAGACATGACAAAAGGGTACGCACTAATTTTTTCACTAAATGTCTTCAGTTTTCTTTTTCTCTACACTGCTATGCAAGAAACGTGATTTGTTACATGTTTAGGTTGCATTGCGCTTTTGAAATCAACATGGATCTTATCTTATCAAAATAAATTGAAATCGTGTATATTATTAATGTTCTGACTCATAAATTCTACTTTCATTTAAACACTTACAACTGTATTTTCCAATAGAAATAACAAGTTTAGCTTAGGTGTACCGAAAATTCGACATTTTGTTTTAAATGAACCATACAAGACATCTTTTCTAAAATTCCATGTTGATCAATTACGAAATGTCTAGACGAAACGAAGGTTCCAACTCCCTCGGGCAAAGTTGATTGATTGATTATTGGTTGCATAACGTTCAGTGGCAAATGTTTAATGCATTTTCAGGACGAGAACAATAAATACAATAGGTAGGTCCTGTAACAGAGGCCGTTTGGGATGAAGGTCGGGAAATTTGGACTGCCACTGGGAAATGAGGGTCCATTAGATAGGGACATAAATTTTGCCTTGAAACAGGCCATCTAAGGACCCATCAGATAGTTGTTGCAAGGGTTCTTAACGTGCAGAGAGCGTTGTAGTTTCTCTACACGTGGCATCTGATCTAACGTCCCCATTCTGACCGGACGTGGCTGCGTACTTGGACATCCCGCACAGCCAAATTGACGCTCCTCTTTGACAATGGTTGTATTGTTGGTCGGAATAAGACCCAAGTGACAATATTTCTATTCTCCAGTCACCCTTGGGTTTTTGGTTTTTTTTTTTGTTAAAATGAAGGCAACAAACTAAAATTATAAGTTTGGTATAGTTGATGGAGTTTTGCTTACCTCTATTCAAAATGAACAGAATAAGTATGAATTTAGTAGATGTGGTGTATTCGTCAATCAGACAGCGAACCAATGACAAAGCAAAATTTTACGTGGTAATGATACGCGTACAGCTTTCAATACAATACACTTTCAGAAGGCCAAAGTCTGACTGAGTTAAGATAATTTCTTCTATTATAACACATCAACATAGGCTTTCAAAGATCAGCAACCTATATTATATTCACCAAATGATAAATGCACTAAGATTTGACAACAACAAAAAAAAACGACTGACAAAGTTCGTGACCTCCGACAGGCGGAAAGACACGATTGTGTTCTCCGGAAGAGAAGACAGTTCCTGCTCCACATATGGCATCCGTCGTGTCGCTCATGTACCCGGTGACATTTCGGTAGTTCACATTCGGGGGAAAGGGGATTGGATAGTAGTTACGACAATTAGAACATATCCGTCGATTCCTTGTTAATGAATACATGGTAATAAGAAATTGTTGTGTGCAATGTACTTCTGGAAAGAATACAGGGAATAGCATTTCACTAAAATGTCAAGTGTTTAAGACGGAGACGAAGTATAATATGCAAAAAGTACCGAACTTCGTGCTGCCGAGGAATATAAATGATTCTTATGTTTTAACGAAAAATCTTAAAATGTCATTTCATATATGATTTATAAAAGCATCAACACTCTGGATTCAGAATGAAAATAAACTCGTGTGTCCCAATAGAAAATATGACGTTTTTCAAAATGATATTTTGCCTCCATAAGCCTCACAGTGTCAGTGTGCGTTATTTAGATGAGTGATTCTTAGATTGTTGTTTGCCGAAAATCCACAAAGCATGTTTGGTAGAGAAATGTGCTTTGCATAGCAACAGGCCTTTACGGAGCCATTAGGAAAAGGTTTACGCTTATAAGAAATATCAAAGAAATCTAACCCCAAGTGTTACTGGGGAAAAGGAATGTGGTCGCTCTGTCTTCTTTCGACCGCCAGTAAAACCCTCTGCAAAGTAAGAACGGCGGGGTATTTGGGACTTTGACAGCCACGAAAACGAAGACATTTAACGTAGGGTAAATAATTTGGCTAAACAAAACAACCTACGCATCCCCAATAACTGTAAACATTGTAATGTAAAGCTGCAGAAGTCGTGTCGTAACCCTACAAGGATCATCATATTCAACGTCCCCATTCTGATCAGACGTGGATGCGTATTTATGCATTCCACAGAACCACTGTATGCTCCTTTAGCTAAACGCTTACCCTCACACGAAAAGGTTTGTATCGATTTCCCTATCATGGTTAAAGGTGAGCTTCCTTGCAAAACATGTTTATGGCGGTATGGGCTTTGCTTATTGTTGAAGGCCGTACGGGGACCTATAGTTGTTAATTTCTGTGTCATCTGGTCTCTGGTGAAGAGTTCTCATGACCAATATGTAATAAAACTAAGCATTGGCAACCACAATCCGCAGAAAAAGCTTTTCTGAAGAGTAAGCTCATAAATGATCGATTGATAATTTGTTGTTTGCTTTACGTTCAGTGGCAAATATTTCATTTATTTTCAAGGCGAGGACTAATGAAGAATACATTTAAAATGTAAGTATTGAAGAGTTAGACAATTCAAATTCCTATTGTAAACCACTTTTCTAACCAATAAAACTGATGTGTTTCTACTTTATTAGTTTTGACAAGTTTTTCCAAGCGTGTTTGTGGTTTTTTTTTTTTTTTATCAACTGGTTCTACGGTTTCCGAGTTTTAAGGTAGAAAAGAGATGAAAAGGACACACTTAATTCGTATGTTTTCTTTTCAAAACCGTCATATGCTAAATAAAATTCAAGGCAGTGAGGATCAGCGGCTCAACATGGGATTTGGGTAGCTGCAGCCGCGATGTCCAAAACACCTCCTATTCATATACTAAAAATATTTATTGAAAAGGAAAAACAGCATATATAAAGATAACTTATCGGAAGATATCAATTACTGACCCATTTACATTTTTCCTTGGTAAAATGGCAACCCATTGATAAATTTGACATATAAAAAGGGACCTATTCCAGCGACACGTCTGTGAAAACCTTCATATTGGAAGACCCTCCCCCCGTGATTAAGGCAAGGAAGAATTTTTTTTATCTTGCACACGTGATCTAATTAGGTAGTGTGAAACAAATTTATTCACCCACTGTAATGGCATATCTAGTGCATGATTATGCCCAACACATGTCAGTTTGTCAATCTCATAATTTATACACTTTTCTGTTTTCGTTTGATTGTGTGCTGTGGTCCGATCGTGCTTAAAAGTATGACAAAATACCAAGTCAACTTCAAAAGGGGAAGGTCAAGGATAATTACATTCATAGAAATCGTTATCATCTGAAAGAAAGTTAGAGGTCGTGAAAAATTCAGTATTACATAATATAGTGCACAACATAAGAAATGTTATAACATTCAGTTCCCTTTGGCGGTAAATTGCATTATAAATAAGCTATTAATTTGATACCTCATTATTTATTTCAGAAAATATACCAAACAAAGAATAAGGATTCGCTCAGGAACAAGCATCTGTCAAAACCAACCTTCCTGTTTCTGTCAATTTGGGTCAACAGTTGAATATCCAAAAGTCAAGGAATGAAAATCAGAGCATTTTAGCTGTATCAAAATAGGCAATGCATTATTATATCACTGTATGTAAATATTGATGGCGAAATCAACATTTGATTGGTTTCGACGATCCCACGTGACATTGAACAAAACTTTTTATTCTACTGTATGTAAATTTATATTGATAGGTTGAGACAAATCCATGTGCCATTGAACAAAACTTCATATTTCCTCAGAAATGTCGGTACTACCTCGTGTTACGTTACGCGCGGTTAATGTACATAACGTTTTAAACGTTTTTTTTTTTTTTTAATAGCGATAGTATAGTCATTACTGTGTTCAAAACTATTTCAGACGTAAAAGCAAATAGAGAAAAATTGAATTGGTCATTGACTAAATGATTACTTTTGATTGGTATGGCGTATCAAAGTTTATGTCGTGTTTACTCAATGAGATGTAAAAGCGGATATGAAACATTTGTACAAAATTTATATTTTATGTTAAAACTTCATGAAGTTATAAAAGTATAGGCAGTGGAATAAAACATTCATTTCCTTTCCCTCGGGATATATGGTTTTCTTGGGTGAACAAATCTTCATATCTCACTCAGGCACGGGAAATAAATGTATGTAATATTCCCCTCTGTCTGGACTACCTTGTGCGACGTAACGTGTGATTAATGTACATAACGTTTGAACAGTTTTTTTGGTTTTTTTTTCAAATAGCGATAGTATAGTCATTATTGTGTTCAAAACTATTTCAAATGTATAGAAAATAGAAAAACAGTTGAACTTGTCATAGAATAAATGATCGTGTTTAGTTATAAAAGCGTACATAACAAAATGTATAGAAATTTATATTTTATGTTCAAGAAGTTATAAAAAGTTTAAGCTCTGATATAAACACATTTATTTCCCTTGGCTTAAGGAGACATAAAGTTTTGTTCACCCTCGATAAGTCATATTTCCCTCGGGCGATGCCCTCCGGAAATATGATTTCCTTGAATAACCGACTTACCATTTTTAATCAAGACGGTACTGATATTCATAACATTCGTTTGCATTTTCAACCATATTATACAAATATCATGATTTACGTTGTGTGACAACATATTGTGAGGGGAATGTGTATGTGTCGAATGAAAATAACATCACTGTAGTAGTAGCATCTGATGATAGTGTGATGATGTTGTATCTTAGATTAGATAGTTAACCATAGTTACATTTCGATAGAAGCTTTATTTTATGTATATGTATATACTTTGATGAAACATAGAAAAGAATAGGATATTTGGCGGATAAACCATGGGTGAGGTCAACTGTGAAGGGTGTTCCAAAAGAAACTCTAATGCGAGTAGTGAGGCACTTTTGAAGAACACCCTTCTTCGCGAATGGTACGGCTACCATTGTCGTTTATAAACAAGCGTGATTGCTTGATTATATTTATTAGTCATACGTCTATGAAGACGAAGACCTGTTATTACGGTACTTGGAAATTCGCGACTGTAGTCTCTTATAAGATACTATTACTTTAAATGTAATAAAGAACAGGTTTATGTCTGTTAAGAATTTACGAACTTGTACAAGTTGTAGCCTTACAAGTTATACCATATTGGACAAGTGTTATAGCTTGTAGGGTACATAATTGTACCAAAATGACAAGTTTGTTCCTGACCCAGGACAATTTTGTAGTAGTACTAGTTGTATATATAAATATATATAATTAGAATAGTTAAACATAGTTCATTATAGAACGCAAAGGGCAGTTGTACATATTTTAGTTTTATCATGGAAGTATTATATTGTCAATATGATACTTCCATGGTTTTATGAATAAAGTTTATATGTTGGATAATTTGTTAATAGAACATTTCGGGTCCAGTATCAAAGGGACCTTGTAAATAATAAAATAAACACGCTTACCCTGTATAGACGTTACAATAGTAAATAATACAATAGTAATTTCTAACTGGATCAGATGGATTGAACTGATGTGTGGAATTTATTTTGACCAAAAAAGAGACTAATCTTCTTGTTAGTAATAAATATGACGGAAAGCCTTTTTTTTAAAAGAAACGAAAAGAAATGAACACTATTAGTTATTAGGATTTGGATTTTTATTATATTGAGTCATTCGAAATGGATTTTAATTGTTTTTGCTCTATCTACTGAATACAAGTGTAATTAATTGTGGTTTATTTGACCGAATTACTACAATGTTTTTTTTTTAAAGTTCCATATATTATATGCAATGGTTAACATGGCATCCACCATTTTCTACATAAGGAAATGCCTGTATAAAGTCAGGAATATGACAGTTGTTTTCCAGTCGTTTGATGTGTATAAGCTTTTGATTTTGCCATTTGATAAAGGACTTTCCGTTTTGAATTTTCCTTGGAGTTTAGTATTTTAGTTATTTTATACCGTATTCCGAAAATAACTGAATGCATTTTTTGTGTATGTATTATATAATCGTCGATTAACTATTTTTGTGTGACGACAAAACAACTTTAAATGAAATTTTCCAAATTTTGCTTAGGCCCAAGACGTGCAGTGTTTTGTTTACTTCAACTTGTTGGTTATGTTGTGATGGTTGGTGCGAAAACTCAAAATATATCAGTTCATCTTCTAAAACTCCACAAAACCTGTTATATGTATATATTATTAACTTGGCTTGTTTAGAATTTTTTTCATGTGTTGTATGCTACTTATGTGTATGTAGTGTTTGCATTTTAACCCAGAGTTGTTGTTTTTTTAATAAAGATTAATATAAAAATTTTAGTCAGATATATGACCATGGTAATAGTCTTTCTTGAAATACATACATTGTATACGGATGTTTCATAAATTAGAAAATTTAATGTGTCACTTCTTTCGTTCGTCAATTCATAACCCTAACCCCTCCCCACCTCTAATCTAATATTTCACATTCTAACCAAAATGAAGGCTAGTTAAAGAAAGTCGAAGTCATATGACACAAAACTCCAAAGACACAAATAATAAAAAAATGTGGCATATTCGTCAATGAGACAGTACCCTAACGACACAAATAATAAAAAAGATGTGGCATATTCGTCAATGAGACAGTACCCTAACGACACAAATAATAAAAAAATGTGGCATATTCGTCAATGAAGCAGTACTGCAGGGACAAAAAACATTAAAAAAAGATGTGTCGACTACGTCATTGACATAGTACTCCAACGACATATATTTAAAAAAATCGTGACATGAACGTCAATGAGACAGTATCCTAACGACTTGGATAATAAAAGAGATATGTCGTGCATGTCAGTGAATTCTTCAATGACAGAAATAATGAGAAATAAAAGTTTTGGCATATACGTCAATCAGAAAGTACCATAACCATGATAACGACTCGAATAAAAGAAAATACGCGTCATATACGTCAATGCGACAGTACACTAAGAACACATATCATAAAATAATGTATAAAATAAGATATCGCATATATCCCAATGATACAGTACACAAACGACACAAAGAAGCAAAAAAATGTGCCAAATTCGTCAATGAGACAGTACCCTAACGACACAAATAATAAAATGTGGCAAATACGTCAATGAAACAGTACTCCAGGGCCAAAAACATTAGAAAAAAAGATGTGTCATATACGTCATTGACATAATAATCCAACGACATATATATTTTTTAAATGTGACATATACGTCAATAAGACAGTACGCTATCGACTCGAGTAATAAAAAGATATGTCATGAATGTCAGTGAGTACTCCATCGACACAAAAGAAAAAAAAAACAGATGTGTAATATACATCATTAACATAGTACTCCAACATATATTTAAAAAAAAGTTGGGGCATATATGTCAATCAGATAGTACAATAACTACTCGAATAAGAAAAATATGAGACAGTACTCCAACGACACGTATAATAAAAGAAAACAATGTGTAAAATAAAATACCGCATATACCCCAAGGAAACAGTAATCAAACGATACAAAGAAACAAAAAGTGTGGTATATACGTCAATGACACAGTACCATAACGGCACAAATAATAGGAAAAAATGTGGCATATATGTCAATTAGATAGTTCCGTTACGGCACAAATTATTTTAAAAGTTGCATATACGTCAATGGGACAGAACTGTTACGGCACAAATAATAATAAAAATGTGGCATATACGTCAATGAAGCAGTACTCAACGGACAAAAACATTAATAAAAGATGTGTCAAATACGGCATTCACATAGTAAGTACTCCTTACGAAACATATCTAAAAATCGATGTGGCATATACGTCAATAAGACAGTACCCTAACGAATCGAATAATAAAAAAGGTATGTCATATATGTCGGTAAGTAATCCAACGACACAAAAGTAAAAATAAAACAGATGTGTCGTATACAACATTAACATAGTACTCCAACGACACATATAGTTAAAAAAGTTGGGACATAAACGCCAACCAGATAGTACCATAACAACTCGAATATCGAATAAATTGCGTCATATACGTCAATGCAACAGTACTCCAACATATCATTAAAAATGTATATAATAAGATACCGCATATACCCCAAAGAGACAGTTACCAAACGACACAAAGAAACAAAAATGTGGTATATACGTCAATAAAAGAGTATCCTTACAAGGCAAATGGTTAAGAAGGTGGATAATGTATCATTGAGGCAGTATCCTTTCAAGGCAAATAGTGAAAAAGGTGGCTTACGTGTCAATGAGGCAGTATCCTTACAACGCAAATAGTAAAAAAGGTGGCTTACGTGTCAATGAGGCAGTATCCTTACAACGCAAATAGTGAAAAAGGTGGCTTACGTGTCAATGAGGCAGTATCCTTACAACGCAAATAGTGAAAAAAAGGTGGCTTACGTGTCAATGAGGCAGTATCCTTACAACACAAATAGTGAAAAAGGTGGCTTACGTGTCAATGAGGCTGTATCCTTACAACGCAAATGATGAAAAAAGAAGGCTTATGTGTCTATGTGGCAGAATCCTTACAACGCAAATAGTGAAAACGGGTAGCTTACGTATCGTCAATGAGGCAGTATCCTTACAACGTAAATAGTGAAAAAGGTAGCTTATGTGCCAACGAAGCAATATCCTTACAACGCAAATAGTGAAAAAGGTGACTTATGTGTCAATGAGGCTGTATCCTTACAACACAAATAGTGAACAAAAGGTGGCTAACGATTCAATGAAGCAATATTCTTACGACGCAAATAGGGAAAAAGTTGATTTATGTGTCAATGAGGCAGTATCCTTACAAAGCAAATAGTGAAAAAGCAGGCTTATGTGTCAATGAGGCAGTATACTTATAACGCAAATAGTGAAAAAGGTGGCTTATTCGTCATCGAGACAGTATACCTATTACGCAAATAGTGGAAAAATTGGCTTATGGGTCAATGAGGCAATATCCTCATATCGCAAATAGTGAAATAAGGTGGCTTATGTGTCAATGAGGCAATATCCTTACAACGCAATCTGTGAAATAAGGTGGCTTATGTGTCAATGAGGCAATATCCTTACAACGCAATCTGTGAAAAAAGTTGGCTTATGTGTAAAATTAGGCAATATCCTTACAACGCAAAAAGTGAAATAGTTGGCTTATGTGTCAATGAGGCAGTATCCTCATAAATCAAACAGAAAAACACGAAACACATCTTAAAACATGGGTGATATTTGGTGCCGTGGAAGGGCAGATCCTGATCCACTAGTACCATCCGTTGTGTTACTAATGGTAGGTACACACTCGTTGATGAACTTCATTCGCTGACGTCACAATCGATGAAAAGAGGTGGAATGGTTGTGAAAACAATGAATATAGATGACAAAAACATTAAAACAAAGACAATTATGATATTTTTAGAATGCTTGTATTTATTGAAACCTGTAATTTATATTTAATTTTTAAAGTAAAATATTACCTTTACCAGAGGTCGATCTATAACATTGTTCTAAAATATTTGTTTTCCTGTGTATCTAACCTTGTACAAAGATATTTGGTGGGGAGTCTACCAACATACAAGTGGAAAGTTTAGCTAGCTACAAAAACAAGGTATAAATTTTTTTATGTTTTTTAGAAAATGCCTGTACCAAGTCAGAAATATGACAGTTGTTTTCCAATTGTCCGTTGGTTGATATATTCGAGCCTTTGATATTGTCAGGTTTGAAGGAGTTTTTGGATTTACCTTGGAATCCGTATTCTAATACTTAAAGATAAACGTTATAATAAACCAGTAAATAAGTCTGAATATAACAAGATTTTTTCTTATTAGAATGTAATTTACTTTGCAACATGTGCAAAGACGTACAATACTAAAGGAGTAGCCTCCGCTTGTCTTAAACATAATTGATTTGGCTGGATATATTATCAACTAGCCTTGACTACTACTAGTATGACCACCTTGGTTTGTTTCTTGTATCAATTATAAGTTTAGCCAATCAAGTTTTTTCCAAATAGTTGTTTTCTGGTTTCCATTTTTTTTTTATATAAGGGGCAACAGCAGTGTACCAATGTTCAAAACTCGTATTTCAAATTTTAAACATAAACAAGGATCAAAACATTAAAAGTTACAGTCGTCTTTTTAGATGGTTACAAAAGTTGAATAAACTCATAAAAGAATATAATATTTGTGCTTACTATGTACTTAGTCGTGCTCTGTTGGTGTTTTTTTTTTTAGTTTTCTTTCTACCTTTCCTGTAAAAGTACAAACACGTGACTCTACAGAAAAAGAATACTTAACAAGTGCCTTATTGGTTTTTCGCTGTTTAGTACGACAGATCATAGGTTCAGAATTTGTTTTACAATCTTAGTAGGGTACATTTCTCAACTTTGGAGTTTAGTACTAAAACTGAACAGAAAAGCAGCTACAAAGATCAATTGTTTTGAGTTTCACATCATAAGGTTCACTTTAAAGCTCTTGATACTTATAATAATGTACGCAATTTTTCATTTAACAATTTGTACAAAGGTGAAATTGCTTTGTACGCATTCGTTAAATGTTCAAAATAATTCCGTGTGACAGGTGTATAAAACGTGACGGATTCTTTGTGTGTCTGAATGTACCTGAATGTTTCGCTTCGGTGACTATCACTACATTCTAACTCACTGTCAGCTTTTGCACTCTCTTTGTTCTGATACATTTTCAGTTCATAGGAAATCCAATAAAGGTTTCAATGTATACGGCACCTGAGCGTTTGCCCATCTTGTCACTATAATTATTTACATAAAGTTATAAATTACAACAGCAGCAGCTGACAAAACATTTATTGTGAAGTAATTAAAATGTCTTTTGTGCAGAGTGGAAGTCGATATTAACTATCCTTGCAACAACAACAGTGCTGAGATGCAAAACATCCCGTTGAGCTAAATTATGCAACCGATATAACCAGAAGACATACACTCACACGCATGCGCACATGGAACACTTAGAGTGATATGTAATCATTGTTCATCATTGGTTCTTACGTTGTCTTGTTTACAGGCATCTCATACTCATTTACCTTACGCTGCTGAAATGAAAAATAATTAATTTCTAGTTTTTTTTAGTGGTCATTCTGTGAATGGCATTTTCCCGATATTTGACAGTTTATTTGGAGATTGACATTTTAGACTTCACTATAAGGGTAGTATATTTATTTTAGGTCAAACATATATTTGTCCCTTCATTAAGAGCTATTGATACTGATATTGTTGTACTGTTATATCACTGTCCCAGGTTAGGGGAGGTTGAGATCCCGCTAACATGTTTAACCCCGCCACATTATGTATGTATGTGCCTGTCCCAAGTCAGGAGCCTGTAGTTCAGCGGTTGTCGTTTATTTATGTGTTACATAATTGTTTTCGTTCATTTTTGTACATAAATGAGGCCGTTAGTTTTCTCGTTTGAATTGTTTTATATTGTCATTTCGGGGCCTTTTATAGCTGACTATGCGGTATGGGCTTTGCTCATTGTTGAAGGCCGTACGGTGACCTATTGTTGTTAATTTCTGTGTCATTTTGGTCTCTTGTGGACAGTTGTCTCATTGGCAATCATACCACATCTTCTTTTTATATATACAATCATCATCTTCGTCATCATCATAAACATTACGTAATCATTTCTAAAATATATTTATACTCAACCTTTACCTCTTTTCTATCATTTTTCCTCGGTTATAGTTCGTAATGTATAGAATGCATAATTCGCTTTACATTCATGCTCATATTGTTATATATTTTTACAAATTCTTCTGTGATAAGAAGGAGGCCTCGGTGGCCAAGTGGTCTATGTAGTTCTACTACTGTAGTCACTTGCCAGTCAACACTGAGGTTGTGAGTTCGAACCATGCTCGTGCGGGTGCACTCGACTCCAATCTTAATTGACTAGGATTGTCAGTTTTCCTATCGAAGGTCGGTGGTTTCTCCGAGCACCCGGCTTCCTCCACCAAAAACTGGCCGCCACGAAATAGCCCAAAAGTGGCGCTTAAAAGTGGCGTTAAAACAACAACGATCAATCTGTGATAAAAATGTTTTACTTGGGTCGAATCCATTTTGCTTCAATATAAAAGTAAAACAAACAAACAAACATGGAGGAAAACAATCGGAACTTCATTGATATTTTGTTTGCTTAAGAATATTTGTTGACTGCTTCTCCTTCCGGAGCATCGTGTAGTTCACTTCGGATTTTGGTCCCTGAAATTCAATCTTTAGTTTCGTGTATAGTTTTGTCGACTGTTCATTGGCATTCAGTCTTTTATTTTATATCTGTGGTATCTGTCATGATATCAATTATTCAAGTATTTCTACCCCCAGGCATAGATTGCCTTAGCCGTATTTGGCATAACTTACTGGAATTTTTAGTTTTTAAAGGTCTTCAACTCTGTATTTTAGTTGCCCTATCAACTGTTTTGATTCGAGCTCCACTGGTTAGTCTTATGTAGACGGAATTCTCGTCTGTCATACCAAAATATAAGTCTTGTATGTTTGATGAGCTTTTTACACCCCTACCCCTTTTTTTCTCAATCGAACATTTGAAGGCCAATGGTTTATACGTACCTGGATAATTGGGAATGTTTATGAACACAGGCCACACAAGAAGACTAGCGACAAAAATATAAGGTTAACTTTGACTGAAGGAGTTGGAAGCATATTATTTTTAATAATTTCTTACTTTATTCATGATTGTTTCCTCGACATTGTTCATTCACACATGCTATGTTCTTCTTTGTTTTCGTATGTGTTATTTTCTTATTATTATGCTTATAGTTTGTGTATTTTTCAAATCTAAAGTGAAAAAATGTTTATTTTCATTGTTCATATTTTAATGCATTTACGTTGATTATTGTAATTACGTGTTCTGCTATTGAATAAATTTCAGACATCAAACCACTATTTATGACTAAAATCATCAAAGACCCATCGAAACAACATCCGATACAAAATTTAACAACACTTTCAGATATTTGGATGATATATTGGCTCGCAATAATGACAACTTCAGTATGTACACTAAAGAGATTTATCCTGCTGAACTGACTTTAAATAAAGTTATTACTAACAATGAACACTGCCCTTTCCTGGATTTTGATATCTATATCTTTAACGGGAAGCTTAATACCAAAATTATGATAAAAGAGATGATTTTCATTTCTTATTGTTAATTATCCATTTTAGATGGTGACGTTCCTTGTCACCATCTTATGGGGTTATATATCTCAACTTGTTCTATTCGCTCGTGTATGTATACCCCGATATAATCTTACAACTGATTACTCACTACGGGTAATAGAAACACATAAGGTCTATTAAGGTGGCTGGGGTGTCTTCCTCCATCTTGGATTTTGAAGTAACAGATAACAATTGGTCTAGATCTTTAATGAAATGTGCAAATTTTGAGCGTAGTATGAAATTCATGTGTAAGACTTTTCATGTTAATATAGAAAAGTATGTGGTTTATCATATTTACGGCTGTTTTTTTTTTTTTTTTTCTAAAAACACATTATTTTGTTTGATTCATTTTTTCAACTTTGCCTCATCAGGGAGATAACTCAGATAAAGTAATTTTATGATAGAAAGTGTTGTGAATTTTCCTATTTTAATATGTTGCAAGAAAACAAGTCTGGTGACCCCATGTTTTCTTTTTCTTATCTGAAAGCATGTTATAATAGCTATCTTCTCACATTTTATCTTAAAATTCTACCCCAATCCACCTTAAATCTTATATTAATAGGTGATCAGGTATCCAGTATGTTATAAGGATTGTGACAAAGGAAATTGCCTGTTTTAATTTAGTGTATTATGACGACGATTATAAGTAAAAACCTTGTTGAGGTCTTGCAAATTTTCATAACGTATTCATTGGGCTAAGTATATCAGTTTACTATACGGAAGTCGATCGGAGAGGATCCACATTGTACTTTACAAAGGAAAACAAACAAATGGCTTCCAAAACAAAGCTAACCCAATTCAGACATTGTTATCTTTCTGAATCTGAAATAGCTGTGACACAGTCTCCATTACAATGTCGTCTTGGTGAAGTGTATAGAAACATTGCAGACACATAATAAAATTGAGAAATGGAAATGGGGAATGTATCAAAGAGACAATAACCCGACCAAAGAGCAGACAACAGCTGAAGGCTATCAATGGGTCTTCAATGCAGCGAGAAACTCCGCACCCGGAAGCGTGCTTCAGCCGGCCCCTAAACAAAATGTATACTAGTTCAGTGATAATGGACGTCATACTAAACTCCGAAATATACACAAGAAACTAAAATTAAAAATCATACAAGACTAACAAAGGCCAGAGGCTCCTGACTTGGGACAGTGCAAAAATGCGGCGGGTTAAACATGTGTGTTGAGATCTCAACCCTCCCTATACATAAGAACACATAAAACACATAAGAACCTACAGAGGAAAGCTTATCTTACAGAAATCTTTATAACTGCTCTTAAATGGCAGTGAACGAAGCGCACTGAAGATTCTGTACATGCTGTATGTACTCACGGAATTCACGTGGACTCAATCGCAGTTGTAAGTACAATGTACTGGTAATGTGTATGAAAAGTTATCCAAGTGATATACGCGTAGCAATTACAATTTGTGTCTCAGAAAGAAGAATAACACGCGGCTACATTTATTTGCAAATAATTGTTAATTAGTCATGATTGTAGTCGTAAGTTGTCATGGTCATGATTTTCTAAATTTCGTCTTCTTACAGGGTACAAATATACTGTCGTTAATTGGTTTGTTGATCATACTATTAGGTCATTAAATAGGATAGTTATCGCGCAATGCACATCTCCGTTTTGCTTGTAATATGGTTGATTTATTTATTTTAAATGGTCACTTATGTTTGTAGATGGTTGTTTTGTTCGGAGGAATGTTTCGTGTCGGCTGTTTATAACTTTAATCTTGTTTATGTTTTCTATGTTGTGTTTTGTGTACTGTTGTTTGTCTTTTTGGTCTTTTACTTTCTGCCATGGCGTTGTGAGTTAATATTCGACTTATGAGTTTGAATGTCCCGTTGGTATCTTTCGCCTGATGTTTTTGGTTGGTAATTGCAGTATAAGAATCAAATCGTTCAAAGCAAATATTTGTATCGATGAAAGAATTTATAAAAGTTTTAAATTAATTTATTCTAACGAAATTCCTGACAGAAATATTTATCAGTTTACATCGATTACAATCATTGAAAATCTAAAACATCACTACATACATGGGCATATATAGGTAATGACTTGGGACATAATCACACCATAACAAGGCGTCAAAGCAACATGATCGTCCAAAAAAGGATAATTTACAATAAGGAACGATCAATCGTCTATTTGGTACAAATTCATGCCCTTGCAGGCAAATGATATATGTCGAATATAATTTCATCATAGATACCAGGATTAAAATTGTGTACGTCAAATGAGCGTTTCGATTGCGTGCGTCTGCTTTACACATACATTGTAATGATTGAAATTATGTTGAAAGTCTTAGAGAAAAAAGTTATACAAAAAACATATCATACAATTAACATTATCAATGATCCATGCACTTGTGATAAATTCAGATGAACCCTGTCAGACAAATATGTGCACCTTGCTATCATTCCATACACAAAATATAGTGGACCCACTGCTTATAGTATCTGATAAACGGACTTGACCAGAAAAACGTAACCTTGTTTACTGATCCATGAAATGAGTTCAAGTCCATATTAACTCTACCGGACACCTTGCAGCCGTTGCATACACCAAAAATAGTTTACCCACTGCTTGTAGTATATTAGATACGGACTTGACCACGAAAACCTAACCTTGATTAATTATTCATGAAATTAGTTAGATGAACCCTGTCTATCAGATATGCACACAAATATAAAACCTGCAAGGATACCAACTACTCGTAAAAACATTAAGTTATCCTAAATATCATAATAAGTGAGACATTTTTTAAGCAGACGGTAAAAAATGAAAATGAGGTCAATGACAATGATCATATGAAAGACGGAACTTCATAATAAAACGTAAACAAGGTATGAAGCTTTCAGGTCCTTTACCCCTTTTAGTATAAAGCCGCCGCCGTCGGATTGAAATATCTATGTCTCACATTCTGCGACTTGCGTCGCATCTATGTTACGAATCTGATATAAAAATTCCCAAATTTTGAAAAAGTAATGGATCAGGGTCACTGTTATATAACAGCTGAATAAAACTGTAAATTTTCGCTCTATAGATACAAATTGCAAAATAAATATCAAATTTATCTAAAATGTAAAAAATATATGTATGTAGGAGTGACAAGTTATATAAATGTGACTCGCCGTTATCATGTAATTTTTGCTTTGCTTTTTGATCCAAATTTAAGAAAAACTTGACCGCTGCAGACGACGAAATCCAACGATATAAAATACGTTATAAATCGAGTAAAACAAACGCATATCAGCATCAAAATGCATTGAACCGTAATGTGTGAGGCAAATCTAAAAAGAAGGAACATTTGCCGTTCATATCAGCCAAGAATGACACAATACAGAATTGTAAAGAGGACAAAACGGTAGACTGAACACACCTTGAATCACCTGTTATCAAACATTTTGTGTTAAAGACAAACATTCTTTTTATAACTTCTTCCGTTATTTCAAAGATGCAAAACTTGTTAACAGCTTACTACTCTACTATAATATTATTCATAAAAATTTATTATTTCAGAAATGAGAAGCATTAATTCTTAAACAAACTCGGTGACAACATCGAGGATGAACATTTGAAATCCGTTAAATACTGATATGCTGGGACAAACTAAACCTGACAGTAAAGCAGCAACGACGAGAAAGATGTTTCAACGAAGGGTTTAAACTTTACCAAAATAAGTGAAATTGTATCATACATTTTGTGGATTCAGTTGGAATATGTGTGTGAAACCAGTTGAAGATCTGATAAATAACTGATTTGTTTTATTGTTTAGATGCAAACACTAATATACTACTCTATTGTACTATACATTATCGTGTACTATTTGTTTAAAACTTATATTTTATAAATTGAGACAGACGATACTTTAGGCCAATCAAAAGTCTTAATAAACACATTTAAGATCATCTTTCTCCGAGCGAGTTGCATTCTTAAATTTAGTACAATACGATAATCAGAGACTGGAAAGTGACAATATACCTGCATTTGTAAATCCGGCTAGTAATGACCAATATAAACCCTTGGAGACTTCTCCTCTGATCATATGCTAAGTGCAATATCGAGTGTTCAATACGTGTTTCTGACAGAACCGATGCACAAAAGAAGTTTCGGAAACAAAATATATAGAACAATAAAGAGAAGCAAATCCTTAAACAGGCTTAAATAGTACTACCACAATCATGTTAGGAAACAACTGATTCGGGGTTTATATTACAGTTTTAAGTACAAGTCTGTAATTTATAAACTGAAAAATTAACAATAGTACTGTATCATTTAAAACATATCAGAACTGAATTATTTTGTGCATGTATTGAGGCTATGAAGGACCAAATATAGTTGACCTATTCAAATACCAAAGAAATTAACTTGATCACGACAACTCAACAATGGAATATGAGATCAGGGTCAAGTTAGCGCGTAAATCGCTTTCAGATCGCCCGACATGGTTTATATGTATTACCCAACTTATTGAGATTTTGTTGTAGAATTCGTTTATCTATATCATAAAACTTTATCAGTGCTAATATAATAATGTTGTGCCGTTTGAATAGTACATTACATGATGCAGCAAGTATTATCGTTATTGACCAATGTGTAAAAAGTAAGATAACAAAAATACCGAACTTCGAGGAAAATTCAAAACGGAAAGTCCATAATCAAATGGCAAAATCAAAAGCTCGAACACATCAAATGAATGGATAACAACTTGGTACAGGCATTTTCTTATGTAGAAAATGGTGTTTTATAGCTAGCTAAATCTCTCACTTGTATGGCAGTCGCATACAATTCCATTTTGACAATGATGTGTTAACAAAACAAACAGACATAATAGGTGAAAATGTAAAAAAAGGGTACAGCAGTCAACATTGTGTTATACTCTTAAACACTATAAAAACAACAAATATGTCAACAAATAAACACAAAAAGGCATATGATCAAAGCACATAAGCAAAAATGAAAGACAAGAATACAAAAATAAATGTGTATTTTTGAAGTTGATAATGCATTGTTATTAGTAAATAGGGTATACGTTATGTATAAGGACTATGTTATAGATAATTCAAATGTAAAATGTTTTTCGTCGTATAACACACCGATGTGTGTGAGGATTGATTGAAATACCGTAGCTGTGATAAACGATAAGAAAACCTTTAAATATAATGTATCTGTCTTGTATACCGTCAAAATGTGATTTTCGCCAAAGATGTACAGGAAAGTGTATCACATTTGACCAACCACATTTAAAGGGATATTCTTTTCTTATACGTTTTCGTCAGTCGAGTGGTTCAAATAGTTCATCTGCTGTATCTCTAGCTGTCAACACTGAGATTTTTGGTTCGAACCCCACATTTTTCAGGTTCGCTCGATTCCAATCTTAATTGACAAGGATTGTCAATTTCCCTGCCGAAGGTCGGTGGTTCTCTCTGGAAATTCTGGCATCTTACACCAGATTCCTATTAAATGAATTAAATGTTTTAACAACCTGTATTATGCATTTTACTATGGCTTAATAATGACCTTACACACGAGTCGTTATTTTATACCTTTAAACACATTGCATTGAAACTTGTTACTGTCCGAGTTGTTTCTTCCGAATATTCGTTCGTTTTGAAAGTAAATAACTCCGTATAGGTATATACATTGACAATAGCAGGTAGTTTGCTATTCAAAATGAAAATGAACCAAAATATATGCAATTAATTCATTAATTTATGCTAAGCTGACGAGTCAAGCCATTTCAGGGCTTGATAATTTAGTCTTATGTTGCAACCCATTTCAGGGCTTGAGGGTTTAGTCTTATGTTGTAATGTTACAGCGTGTCCAAGGTAAAACGGATGGGATGCCAGTCCTAAAGAGGGACGAAAGATACCAGAGGGACAGTCAAACTCATAGATCGAAAACAAACTGACAACGCCATGGCCAAAAATAAAAGACAGACAAATAATAGTACAGATGACACAACATAGAAAACTAAAGACTAAGCAACACGAACCCCACCAAAACTGGGGTGATCTCAGGTGCTCCGGAAGGGTAAGCAGATCCTGCTAAGTCAGGAGCCTGTAATTCAGTAGTTGATATTGGTTACTTTTTGTCATATTTATTTTTCGTTGACTGTTAATCATCAATGAGGCCGTAAATTTTTCCTTTCATTTATTCACATGTAATTGATGGGACTGTTAAAGGTGACGTTACGGTTTGACTATTGCTCATTGTTTAAGGATGTACGTTGATTTATCAATGCTTAAATGCACGTTATTTAGATTCTGATAGATAGTTGTCTCATTTGCATTTATACCACGCCTCCTTAGTCTATCTGCACTACTCTTAAATTAAGGAATTTCAATATTAATGAAACCATATAAATAATAGATTTATCAGCAGTAACATATATACCCTCCGTCTGCCAATTTATTACTTTCACGCTCCCGCATGCTCAAAATTTACTAACGTCATTGACAAGGGGTGTGCTACTGAAACACAAAAGTGATCCAATATAGGTAAAAAAAAAGTACGACTGAAATCGCCACTGTATAACTGTTACTGTCACCATTATGAAATGGTTGACAGATTTGCTATGTCTGTGTCTCAAACTTCAACGACATGGTTTCGCCGTCTTAGATCTTTAAATACCAGTATACACCTCCGACCCGTAAATTAAACAATTGTTTCCTATTCCCAATTGTGACATTTTGACTCTCTAAGGATTCCTATGGTGGATAGTGTAGATGCATCCAGTCTTGCTCCTTTTGGAGTCAATGTGTTTCCCTCATTTTGTTTTTAATTTCTTTTATCTAATGAATATAAGATATTTAAACACCGGTAAACCACTTGGTATGATTATACCTTCGTTAACATATGAAAACAGAATTCTGGATCACAGCACTTACAGTCATATCTTGTCATATAAGTATATCAACAACAATAATCTCGTAATGAAAAAAAATCGTCAAAGATAGCAGGCCTATAATGCTGCACCCCTGAAATAATATAAAATATGCATTCATATTTATGTAATCATGCTACTGAAAACGTTCAATTTATATAGCAATATTTTTAAATTTTAAGTTTTCATTCATTTTATTTGATCAGTTGATAAATTTGTTAATTTTGTTACTAGCGCTGAGTCGGTAACTATTGGTAGATCCAGCCTAGGGATCGTGTTTTGGAATTGACATGAAAATGCGGATATTGTTTTATTTAAATTTGCTGCTATAATTTGTTAAAAATCTGTGTAAATTTATGAATTTTTCTACCTCATGCATAGCTTTGTTTCCGTTCTCCAGGTTTGACTTTAATTTTGACACGTTTTTGTTTTAACAGCTTTTGGTGTTTGTATTAGGTTTTGAGTTTCAAATATGTTGACCTTACTGATGATAATTGTGCTACAAAAAGAGTTGATATCGTATATGTTGCTATAGTTTACTTACTTCATAAATATTTGAAAAACTAAAATTAAAATCGATGTTTATTGTATAGCTGTCTTCTAATGGTGTTTGTGTTTATAAACTCCTTCTTAAATGTATGTTTCAGATTTATAAATACAATTTATTATATATAAATAAATCTTCAGTAGGATGGTAGTTTTACCAATAATATATAATTCATATTTTTGTATATTTTTTTGTATTTTTGTTTCTTCATGAACAGGTATCAACATAATTTATCTTGTGGCACAATAATCAAGCAAGTGAAATAAATAAGCATAATAAGCAAACTATGGTATAACAGTATGAAATCTATAGATTAAGTATGATAATAACATTTTCATTAATATAATAAAAGTAGTAGTAGTAGTGCAAGAACATATAATCACATACATGTGGTATAACAGTATACATATACACATTAAATATACACCTTTGTTATTCTGCGGTTTACATGTTGTAACGACTATTATATTATTTATTTGTGCATTTCTCTGTGCTGAGTGTTCTTGCGTTTGTTTGTTCTGTATTTCTGTCACGTAGTGTTGTCATTTTAGCGTAATGTTTTACATTGCCATATAAACGGGAGGTTTGGCTAGCCATAAAACCAGGTTCAACCCACCATTTTTTCTTAAAATGTCCTGTACCAAGTCAGGAATACGGCAGTTGTTATCAAATAGTTCGTTTCTATGAATGTTGGCGTTTGTTTTTGTTGCACTTCAGTTTTTCTGTTGTTCCATTGTTTTCCTCTTATAGTTGATGTGTTTCCATCGGTTTTAGTTTGTAACTCGGATTTGTTTTCTCTCAATTAATTTATGACTTTTGAACAGCGGTATACTACTGTTGCCTTTACATATACACATTAAATATACAGACATAAATATATGGATTTGCACCATTAAAATCTAACCAGGGGTACCAGTACAATTTGTGTTCTCCCACATTCAAATATTTTGAGGAAATATGTTTTTCTAAAATCAAGTTTTCTTTTATGTAATTTTGAAGTCTTTTTATATGAGGATTTATATCTTGCATCTTGGATCTGTAAATGAAGTACTTAAATAACTTTATTTTTGATAAAATTCAATTTATAATTTTCATAGAGGCCAAAAATGACAATTTCCATATTTATTGGAATTTCGACATGCGCTATATCGAAAATCCAAGATTTCAGATTGTGCCAAATGTCAACTACAATATGACAAACCCAAAGTAAATGTTCTATAGATTCTGGGTCTTGCTTGCAAAATGTAAATAAATTACAGTTTACAAAGTTCGTTTTAATGAGTAGAGCGTGTGTACCCAAAGGATAATAAATAATTCTATATTCAAACCAACATAACTTAGTGTTTTTGAAACCTTGGTTACACAAAAGAGTATTTTCCAATTTTCTACAACCTTGTTTAGAATACATTCACATTTTTTTCTGTTATTCGGTATGTCACATTCGTGAAAAGGGGACGGGATTGTAGTTACGACATTAGGAACATATCCGTTATCATCTGTGAAACGGATATTCCATAACGGTCAACCAACTCGTGATGGCGTCCGTAAAATTAACGAAGGATGATTTCAACAACCATTTGTAACTCTTGGTTTAATAGCTTTCTTGTGAGCAGTAACCCACTATCAAGGACATCATGATAAGAAATACAAGCCCGGGAATATCGTATCAATTGGGAGATATATACTCCATATGCAGGCGCTGCTGGAATGTTGCTACATATAAATGGAAAGTTCACAATTGGGAAGCTATAATCAACTCATTCTGTCGTAAAGTTTTGTTTTCAACTGACCCACATTTTCAATTTCTAGATGTAAGTCAAGATATGAGGCAGACTTAACTGTATCTGTTGTATCCTTTATCTCAAGTTCGATGGAAAAGATGCGTTGAACATAGTCACCAAATTTTGAATTATTAAGTGAGAGAACATCATCTATATAGCGGAAGGTAAAGTTAAAGGATACTGATAACTTCTTTTCTTTCTTCCTTAGAAGTTCCTGTGTGAAGTCATAATAGCCTGTTTGTTTTTCTCTCTTCCAATGGCTTGTAACCACTTTTTGGAGCCCATTAAACTGTAGAAACATGGGTATGAAAATTTACATTTTTTTTAAATTATATTTTGTGTGGAGGTAAATAATTGTATCCATTTAAATGTTGACTTAAATAGTCTTCTAACCCTAGTAAGTGTTAACCCTTTAATAATATTTCTCAAATTAATCATTTTTAGGCCCCCTCTGTAGTATTCTTGACATAGAAGATCCCGCTTTATGATGTCAGGCTGGTCATTCCAAACGAATGAATAAATTTTACTATTAAGTTGACGTATCATATTATCATCTGGACCTGGGATTGATAGGAACAGATGATTAAATTTTGATATAATTAGCGACGTTATAATTGCTATTTTACCAAACGGGTAAGTGACTGTTTTGACCATTTTTGTAATATTTTTTTCTATTTCCGGAATTCGAGGAGCATAATTTAGGTTTAACATTTTATCTAAATCATCACAGAAAGTGATACCCAAAATTTGAAGGTACAGGAATCCCACTTCAGTACCCACTTTACACATATTTTGCCTTGACTGTGTCTTTTACTACCTATCCATATAACGTTTAACGTTGTTTTCAAAATTAATTTTCAGTCCTGATATCTCAGCAAAGACTTGTAATAAACGGAGAGATACATCCAGTGAGGAAGGCGACCCATCTAAAATAAGTAATGTGTCGTCTGCATATTGAGACAAGATATACTCTGAATAATCTATCGTAATACCCTTTATCTCATAACTATTTCTTTCTAAAATGCCGAATATTTTTGCACATATGCCTCTCTC
This sequence comes from Mytilus coruscus, assembly GCA_017311375.1. NCBI lineage: Eukaryota > Metazoa > Mollusca > Bivalvia > Mytilida > Mytilidae > Mytilus > Mytilus coruscus. Next base: position 3,189,727 of record CM029598.1, on the reverse strand, counting down.
CACACGGAAAAAGTCTGACAGACAACAGTTCTGGGTGACAGTTGATGTAATATTATTGTAAAATATTTTTATCCAATTCATAATGAAATCTCCAAAATTAAAATACTAAAGTGTGTCAAAGAGAAATGTCCATGATATAGAGTCAAAGACCTTCTCAAAATCAATGAGTAATGAAATACCAGGGATATCATTTTCTTCTGTAAAGTGTAAAATATCATATATCAGTCTACAGTTCTCCCAAATAATCTACCCGGAATAAAGCCTGTTTGAACAGAGTCAATAATTTTGTTTAGAACTGACTTTATCCTCTCAGCTATACAACTAGAAGCTAGTTTGTATGTTGAGTTCAAAATTGTAATTGGACGCCAATGTTTTAAGAACTGGTTTGACTTGCCTTCTTATGAATACATGTGATAACCCCTGCCTCTGTGTGACAAACATGCCCCTTGTTGATATGCATAATTAATTGACCTCAAGACAAACTTTCCAATGTCTATCCAAAATACTTTAAAAAAATTCAACAATAAAACCATCTGACCCAGGACTTTTATTTTTTTTCGCCCTTTTCAAAGCTTGTGTTAACTCAGTAACGGAAAAGTTACCTGATAAGGATTCTTTTTCGCTATCTTTTAATTTAGATGTCCAAAATGGTAATTCCCTTGTTAAGTTTACTTTTTAAGACATTCTTGTATTTTGTAAAGTTTCTAATAAAATATTTTGATTGTTTTAAGATTTCTTTTGATTTTACTACAGTATTTTCATCGATAACTAGTTTTTTTAATAGTTTTATTGACAAAATTTTTGTGTTTCTAAATTACATAAGAAATTTTACACTAGTACTATCCGTCGTCTTACTCATGGTTAGTACACATTCGGTGATGATTTTACACTAGTACTATCTATCGTCTTACTCATGGTAGGTACACATTCGGTGATTAATTTACACAAGTTCTATCTGTCGTCTTACTCATGGTAAGTACACATTCGTTGATGAATTTACACTAGTACTATCTATCGTCTTACTCATGGTAAGTACACATTCGGTGATGAATTTACACTAGTACTATCTATCGTCTTACTCATGGTAAGTACACATTCGGTAATGAATTTACACTAGTACTATCTGTCGTCTTACTCATGGTAAGTACACATTCGGTGATGAGTTAAATTCAGTGATGTCACAATGTTATTTGGAAAATCAGAAATATGATATAATCAATTGTTCCGTTGGTTGCTATATTTGAGCATTTAATTTTATCAGGACTTATATTTATTTATGTTGGAGTTCGATATGTGTTGTTAATACACTTTTCTTGGAAACACAACTTCAAAATACTGGTGGATTCAGTTGAAAATGATGCCAGGCAATTGGTTAAACGCAAAAAGAGGCTCTGAGGTCGTTGATACAAATCAGAATGAAAACATCTGAATGGGTCTATGAATACACATGCCACATCGATCTTTAAAAACCCTTATGTTGCAAAGCATCTGTCCCACCTTCAATACCAAAATTTTGTTGACCACGCAGATAAAACCCTTAAAAACATCGTTTGTGTGTGCAAATCACATTACATAAACTGCCTGATAAATGAATAAGGTGTTACAAATTAACTTGGAAACTCAACATATACCCACAAGACACTTACCAAGGAGGTAATCCTGAATAATCATAGGTCTTTTCAAATTTCTTTTGGAATTTCCACCACAAATGAAGAACTCGATCTTCCTTCACTGTATCGGATACCTAAATTTCATAAATTTCCTTAAACACAACGTTATAATGCCGGGTCTTCCAAGTGCTCCACGAAAAATCTTTCTAATTTATCAACATCAAATTTATCAGCAATCAAAGCCGGGCTTCAAAGTTTTTGTAAAACTACATATTCTAGAAGCGGAGTGAATCAGATGTGGATACTAACAAATTCCAAATATATGTACCAGTGCGTAAAATCTTAGACTTTCTCATATTGCATTAGTATTAAAATATTTGACTTTTCTACCCTTTATACTAGTATTTCCAATTCCGAACTAAATCACAAAATAAAAGATATGGTCCTGCTTTGTTTCATAAAAACAGAATGATCAACGTAGATACAAGTATCTTGTCAAGGGAGGGATAAATCGTACTTTTGTAAAAAGAAAAATAACTCTGATGCAAAACTTCACTGAAACTGACATTATCAAGATGTTTGATTTCTAGATTTTCAACATATTTGTTACGTCAGAAGAACGTGTTTTTCAACAAACATTTGGAAACTGACTGTGATCCTCTTCTTGATGACTTGTTCCTTTATTCATATGAGGCTGACTTCATTAAGGAGCTTCTAAGGAAGAATAAAAGGAAGCTAGCATTTTACCTTCAACTTCACTTTCCGGGATATAGATGATGTTCTCTCACTAAATAATGTATAGTTTGGTGACTATGTTGAACGCATCTATCCAATCCAACTTGAAACAAGTGATACAACATGTACAACAGATACAGTTAAGTGTGCGTCATATCTTGACTTACATCTAGAAATAGACAACGTGGGTCGGTTGAGAACAAAACTTTACGATAAAAGAGAAGATGTCACCTTCCCAATTGTGAACTTTCCATTTCTCTAAAGCAACATTTTAGCAGCACCTGGATATGGAGTATATATCTCCCAATTGATAAGATATTCCAGGGTTCATTTCCTTGATAGAGAGCTGCTGCTCACAAGGAAGCTATTAAACCAAGAATTCTTAAAGGTGAAGTTGAAATCATCCCGTCAAAATTTCACGGACGCCATCATGAATTGTTTATTTCACGGGTGACGACGGATATGTTTCAATTGTCGTAATTACAATCCCGTCCGCTTTCCCCGAATATGACATACCGAATTACACTTATCACCCGGTTTGTACTTAAATGAGCAACACGACGGGTGCTGATGTGGAGCAGTATCTGCTAACTCTTCCGAAGCACTTGTGATCCCCGGTTTATAGTGGGGTTCGTTTTGCTCAGTCTTTAGTTTTGTATTTTGTGTTTTGTATACTGTTGTTTGTCTATTTGTCTTTTTTGCTTTCTGCCATGGCGTTGTCAGTTTATTTGTGATGCTTAAATGTCCCTTTGGTATCTTTCCCATCTCTGTTAAGTATGTACGAAGATTTTGTTCGTGTTAAATATATTTTATAAATGAAAATTTCTTTTGTACATTGGTAGTTAAATGTTCATAATGATTCCGTGTTACAGGTGTATAAAACGTTATGGATCGTTTGTGTCTGAATGGTTCGCTTTGGTGCATCTTTCTACATTCTTATTCATTTTAAGATTATGCACTCTCTTTGTTCGGGTACATTTTCAGTTCATATGATGATATCTAATAAAAGGATGGGATGAATAGGTAACTTAATTTTCTGCTCTTCTTGACATTTTATATTTGTTTATATTAACTTAAGACATTGCCCATATAATACGTTTTACATGACAACAGCATCAGGTGACAAACAATAATTGTACTTGTTAATCTTGTGGCAAAGTAATTAAAATGTATTTGGTGGAAAGTGGAGAACGATCTTTACAATCATGGTATAAACACATACACTAGCACGTTTTCCTTGTAACAAAAACACGCTTTAAAAATATTGTATAATGATGAAATAATAATAAGAAGAAGAAAGGCAAAACATTGTCCTTAATAAACTGTTGACACAGAGATATGTCTCGCCTGTTGTCATAAAATTCCGAAAATGACAATCTGATGGACAGCAATATTGCTTATCAATTTAAAGTCGCTGGACCATGATCTTGTAGGCAGGGCCTAGAAATGTCTCGACAATCTTAGACGTACTGATAGTGATGCAATTTTGTACAAAATATAATTGATTTGTCACAAGTAGTTCTAATCAAACTGACTTAAGCAGAAAACTTAACATTGAAAATTGCTAATTAATTCAAAGTCACTGGACCATGACCTAGGGGGCAGGGCCTCAAAATAGTCATCAAACAGATATGTACTGATAGTAATGCAACTTCATACAAATTATCATTGATCTATCACAAGTAGATCCTATCAAAATAACTCAAGCAGAAAACTTAACAATGAAAATTGCTTATCAATTCAAAGTCACTGGACCATGTCCTAGGGACCAGGGCCTCAAAGTAGTCGTCAAACTGATATGCACTGATAGTAATGCAACTTCATATTAAATATCAATGATCTATCACAAGTAGTTTCTGTCAAGCTAACTTAATCTTCTTTTTTATATTTAAGCAGAAAACTTAACAATTGTTTACGCCACCGCTGTCGCCGTAGCCAGAAAAGCAATCCCTATGTCTCGCTTTCCACGACTTTCGTCGCAGGCGAGATAAAAACTTAATATTTCATTCAATAATTATCAAAACATACACACACACGCACGCGAAACAATAAAAGTGATACTTAATGTGTAATCATTGTCCAGAATTGGTTCTAAAGTTGTAATGTTTACAGACACATCATTTTTCAAAATCCTGGATCTGCATCTGGACCTCATTTATAGTTCGTATCATATAAATATATTGTTCGATTTATATGCAATCTCCTTCTTTTATATATTTTTTTAAGAGTCCATTTTGCTTAAATATCATATGGAATGACTGCTATATTTTTTTCTGTCTTTGAAGAAATAACATAACAATTGTGGTGCACTCTGAATAACCTAGTGTACACCACAATGTTTAGGTATTTCGAATAGACAGAAAAAGTTTACAGTCAGTCCTTCTAATTCAATTCTAAATTCCATTTTTAAGGAGTAAATCATGAAAAAACGTTAATGACGTCACGGTCACATGACAAAATTATGTCTATGAGCTGAAAGACAAAAACTTTCAGCCAATCAGAAGACGTGTTACATGTAATCCAAAATTAGATTATTAGCAAATAAAATATTTTTAAGCAAAACAAACCAACTTCGGTGTGAAAACAATCGGAACTACATTGATATATTGTTTAATGCAATACACAAGTGTTTAAACATGTTAAACAATATAAAGAATGTATGTTGACTGTTTGTTTCCCGTATTGAACATAGGAGTTCACACCGGGTTTTGGTAAGGTCCAATACTGTCATTTTAAACTATATTTGCCTCGGTATTGGCAGTGTTAATAAAATGTTTATTTAATTCTGTTTTCAATGCATTTAAGTTGAGTTGCAATTGTGTCGTCTGCTGATGATTACATTTCAAAGTTCACTCGGCTAGTGGCATTTATTTAATCATGTACATGTTCCAATTGTTCAGTAGTATTGTGTTAGTCACACTGCATTGTATTGTTGGTGTCCATGTGGGATTTCATTTGAACTATTTTCGGATCTATAATACAGCTAAACTTTAGAACGGCCAATATAGCATATTAAACTTTAGTCATAAGTAATTATCATTGCGGTTCCCAAACCGCGTTACACATTTCATCCTCATAATAAAGCTAACTGTGGACTGAAAAAGTGCCAATGATCCGACTCCTTTGTATTCTTCGCTGGTGTCAAAACAATATCATTTAGATTTGTAACAAAGAAATGATCTCTACTTAATCTTGTAAACAGCTTGTAATTATATCAACGTATTATAAACTTGGCTGCGTGACAATACAGATACCCCGATATAATCTTACAACTGATTACTCACTTCGGGTAATAGAAATACATAAGGTCTATTAAATCTTATATTTAAAATAGAAACTATATCGTCATGGCTCATTTAAAATCAATAGATATGATCGGGTATCCAGAATATTAAATAGATTATGACAAAAGGAAATTGGCAGGTTTAAATTTAGTTTATTATGACGGCGATTATAAGTAATATGACCTTGTTAAAGTCGTGTAACTTTTCAGATAAGTGTTCTATTTAATAACTTGTTCATTGGGCTAAGTATATCAGTATACTATACGGAAGTCAATCTGAGAGGATCGACGTTGTACTTTACTAAAGGAAAACAAACAAAATGGCGTCCAAAACAAAGTTAACCCAGTTCAGACGTCGATATCTGTCTGAATCTGAAATATCTGTGATTCAGTCCCCAATACCATGTCGACTTGGAGAAGTGTACAGAAACATTGCAGACACATATTTCAATGAACCAACCAAAGAAAACCTACCTCACCATAAATCTTTGGAACTTGTGTTTAGTGGCAGCGGACGAAACATACTGAAGATGTTATACATGTTCTATGTACTCAAGGAATACACATGAAATCATACTAAATTGTAAGTATTGTAAGTAAGAATATGTATATCAAATGTCCAGTACGAGTAAAACTAGCAAAGCATGATACTGCTAGCACTGCTAACCTCGCGAATTTTGGAAGAAACCGTCACCCGAAAGTTTGGAAAGCCATAATACATTAAATCGGTTATATCATTTTTTTCTTAAAATGTCCTGTACCAAGTCAGGAATATGGCAGTTGTTATCAAATAGTCCGTTTCTATGTATGTAGGCATTTGTTTTTGTTGCAGTTCAGTGTTTCTGTTGTTCAGTGCCCATGAATATAGTGGTATCTTTCGGGAATAAAATGTTATGTTATTACCTTTTATTTAGTCTGCGTCTTTCTTTTATCTAAAGCATAAACTTTGGTCACACTTAAACACAAAAAGACACAAAGCCTAAAGATATATCGGACAATGGGTCAGACTGAACACGCCTAGTAATACTTGCATAATGAAGTTAAAATACCTGTACAAACTTCTACTTTTTTTTTAATTCATATTATATATTAAAGCTACACAACAATACTACAATAATTTTTTTTTCTATTTCAGAATTGAGTAATATTAAACCTAAAAGAATCTCAGTGTTATCCTTTACAGTAGACGTTCCGAGAAAATGGATGTAACTCGTTAGAAACTGCTATGTTGAGACAAGGTTTACACAGCAGTGAAGAGCAATGATTTCAACAACATTTGAGAAAGATGTTTTAATTTACCTTGGAGTTCGGTATTGGTGTTAATATTTTTCGACGAAGTGTTCAAACTAATAGCAAAATGACTAAAATGATGTGACATTGTTGAGATTCAGTTGGAATATCGTGTGAAGCAATTGAAGAACTGATTAAACCCAAAAACTAAATTTTGTAATCGCAAATAAATTAGAATGTTGCATTGTGTGTTTTCCTTCGTTAATCCATATCTTTAATATAACATTCATTTATGACTGAGTGTTTTATATATTCTTCCATTGGGTAAATACCTGATACTTATGTTTCCAACACAGCTGATATCATGTCCAGTTTGTGATGAAACTAGTTTCATTCCGAGCTTTAATTTAAACTCTGTTGGCAGGTAAGTGTCCATTAATGGTTTCTGTTATTCCATTCTGTTTATTCATTTTCCCTCTTCGAGTGAATTGTAAAGGGTTTTGTCATACACAAACATAATGTCCTGTACCAAGTCAGGAATATGGCAGTTGTCAAACTGGGGACAGATTAGTAATCAGTAAAATATTAGATAAACCCATACCAAGAGATCTAACAATTGGAAAATATTATGCTAAAATATTTCATCCTGGGCAACCAGAATTTAGCCATTTCAATAATAGCCCAAATTCCACAAGTTTAAATGAGAAAATATGCCATAAATGTTTGTTAAAAGGGCATATTATGCAACATTGCCCTAATGACTGGGTGTGCAAGTCTTGTAATGAAAGTGGCCATAGAATGATGGAGTGTACAAAAGGCTTCTCTGAAATTGAGAATGTACAAGAAAATGAAGTGAATGATGAACACACACACAGTAAAGTACCATCAACACAGGTACCTATACATAGTGATGTTAGTGATAAAACTGTCAAAATGAAAAACACCAGTAAATCAGACAAAGATGGACAAACTATGAAAACACAACAAAAACTGTAAAGATTGTTGATAGTGATGCTCAAGAAAAAACAACCAAGTCTCAACAGTCCATGGACAAATTTGTTAAAACACCTTCAGGACAGATTAGGCCAGATCCAAAAGCGAGAACACCGCCAACACCACCAGAAAGACTTCATGACCAAAACAGGCACAACAGAACGCAAAAGAAACAAAATACAGGGAAAACTTAAACATCTAAGACGAATATAATAAATGAAAACAATCATGTCAATATAAATAATTTTATCTTATCCAAAATATAAAAATTTAAAAATTATGAAAAATAGTAAGCTCAAACTGAAAGAGTTAACATATGTACAACGATTTTCAAAATCGACATACGTGTATAAACTATTTTGGAAACAATGTATTTTTTTGCTGTATGTTATGTTATGTGCAAGTTGTGGAAATGAAGTAATACGAAGTGAAGTAACACGTAGTTATGTGATGATATTAATATATGTAGACAGAAAAAGTGTGAACTCAAAGTATAAACAGCTGGTTTATGTTTACATATTATATAGGTTTTTCCCAGTACTATTTATAGAAACGAAATGTCTAATTCAAACATTTAAAGTTCATAAAAATATTGCCAAACCGGTATTTACTCCAAACAGTGAAATCGTTTACACAGACATACTAGATATAGTTTTTAAAAATACTTTTCTGTGTTCAATATTGTTAATAAAAGATATATATTCCTTACCTGTTGTGCAAAAACATCCATTCAGCAAAAGTAATTTCCATGATTTCCGTGCAAATGTTTACACACATATTTCTACCAGTTTCACAGATTCAATGTGTATAAATGAAATTTGTATATCCAATCCAACAATTTATATAACAAGAGAACATTATGAATATCTTTGTTGTAGAAACATAGAATACAATTACACAAAAAATGTTCAAAATAATAATCCATGTGTATCAAACAGCATGTATGTACAATTAAAAAAAATAAGTATGCGATCCAGCATTATGATGTTTATAATTATTGCTATTTCTTTACAAGATGTGTAAACCAAATTGATATATGTGTATGGAGAAAATGGATAGAATTGTAAACTTTTTAATATGTTATTTGATAACACAGTAAAATTGTGCAGCCTTAATGTAAATGGCATGCACTCAAGAGAAAAACGTAACAGGGTTTTGACATGGTTAAAATCTCAAAAAATATCAATAGCCTTAATACAAGAAACTCATATTGACTTAGATATTGAAAATGAAATAAAAAATCAAACTAACTTTGATGTTTTTTGCAGTAATGGTACATCAGCAAGCAGGGGGGTCTCGATATTTATAAACAATTTATTGAAGTATGAGATTATAAATCATTTTACAGATAAAGATGGAAGGATTGTTTTATTAAACATCCAAATTAATGACACAATTTTTTCAATAGTTTGTTTATATGGACCAAACAACACAACTGAAAGAAAGTCATTCTTTAAAAAGGTGGATCTCTTTGTGAAAGAAAATGGTATTGGAATCCCAATAATTGGGGGAGACTTTAATGAAACATTAAAAAATATTGATAGAATAAGTGCAAGTAACAATCACAAAAACAATAAACCAGTATCAAGCTTGAAATCGTTGTTAAAAGATAATAATCTTATTGATATTTGGCGAGTTATGAATGAAAATATACAACAGTTTACTTGGAGGAGAAAAGATAAATCTCAGGCGAGTAGAATAGATCTAATATTGATTGGTAGCAATTTAAGACCTCAGATAGATACATGTAAAATTAAACCGGCAACGATTCAGTGTACTGATCATCTGAGTGTTTGTGTAACATTTAAAACGGGGGCATCAGAAAAAGGACGTGGATTTTGGAAACTAAATAACTCTGTCTTAGAAAATAAAGATTATCAAAGTTTAATTAACAATTTGATTACTAACTTTTTAAATCATTACAAAAATAGGGATACAGACTGTCGGATTTTTTGGGATATATTAAAACTTGAAATTAAAGAAGCCACTGTAAAATATTGTAAATCAAAAGCTAAAACCAAAAGAGAAGTCACACGCACCTTAGAAAAAGAATTACAAGAAAAGATGGTTGAAAGAGACCAATTAAATTTGTTAAACTCTAATTTGGATAATCGTATTAAAAATTTGGAATCAGAACTGAATAAGATTTATGATGATAAAGCCATTGGTGCACAAATCAGAGCCAGAGAAAAATGGGTTGAATTAGGAGAAAAAAATAATGCGTATTTTTTGGGACTTGAAAAGCAAAGGCAAATTAAGAAATCGATAAATAAGTTATTAGATGAAAAAAACAATGTTTTAAAAGATCAAAGTAAGATTTTACTTGAAATTAAAAACTACTATGAAAAATTGTTTTCATCTCAAAATCCTAATGATACATTATCTCAAGAATACATTAAAAATACAAAATTAGAAAATAAATTAAATGATGAAGAAAAACTATTGTGTGATGGTTCAGTTACGCTTGAGGAGTGTTCTGAAGCGATAAAAAATATGAAATTAAACAAGTCTCCTGGACTTGACGGTCTAACCGTAGAATTTTACAAAACGTTTTGGGAGACGCTTAAATATTTACTTGTTAAAGTATATAATAAGGGTCATGAAGATAATTTATTGACTTACTCGCAGCGGTCTAGTGTTTTGTCGTTAATATTTAAAAAGGGGGACCCATTAAAATTAGAAAATTATAGACCAATTTCATTATTAAACGTCGATCTTAAAATCTTGTCCCATGTACTAGCTCAACGACTGAAAAAAGTTTTACCAAAACTCATAAACACAGATCAGTCTGGATACATAAAAAATAGATTCATTGGATTTAATTTAAGGCAAATACAGGACATTATAGATTATGCAGATATATATAATATAGAAGGGGCTATTGTTTTTGTCGATTTTAAAAAAGCATTTGACACTCTTGAATGGAAATTTATGTTAGATACTTTATATCACTTTGGATTCAATGAATCATTCATAAATTGGGTTAAAACTTTGTATACTGATATTCAAACATGTATTATTAATAATGGGTGGATTTCAGAAATGTTTAAGAATTCAAGAGGGATTAGACAAGGGTGTCCTTTATCTGCTCTACTTTTTGTCATATCCGTTGAAATATTGGCACTGAGACTTCGAAATAACGAAGATATAAAAGGATTTCAGATAAAATTTGATAGAAAAACACATTGTATTAAAATAAGCCAATTAGCCGATGACACAACTTTATTTTTTAATGATAAACATGATATCGAACTAGCATTGAATGAAATTGAAATCTTCGGATCTTATTCCGGATTAATTATAAATAAAAATAAAACAGAAGGGATATGGATAGGAAAACTCAAAAATAGTAAAGACAAAATAGCAAATATTAACTGGACAGATAAACCTGTAAAAGCTTTAGGGATTTATTTTGGACATAATAATGAAGAATGTGAGAAATTAAATTTTGAAAATAAAATAGATAAAATGGATAAATTATTTATTCTTTGGAAAAAGCGAAATCTCACTATTTTAGGGAAAATCTTGATCATCAAATCTTTGATTATACCACTCTTTACCTTTTTAGCTAGCTCATGCGTATTTCCAGAAAAATATAAAAAAGAAATAGAAAGAAAATGTTTCAATTTTATCTGGAATGGCAAACCAGATAAAGTTAAAAGAAATACGATGATTGGTAGTTATGAAAACGGGGGTTTGAATATGATTGACATTGAAAGTCACTTTGAATCACTAAAAGCATCATGGATAGGTAGAATTTTAAATACAGATATTGCCAGATGGCAACTTATACCTTTAAATTATTTACAATACTCAGGAAAAAATTGCCTAGCAGTTTATATAAATATGGATTATAATAAAGTTGATCAATATCTACCTAATATTCCAAAATTTTATAAAACTGTATTAAAAAGCTGGATGAAATTAGGAGGAGGGCAGACAGATATACCAAAAACCTTTTACGAAATTAGAAAACAAATTATGTGGGGGAATAAATACATTAAATTTAATAACAAATGTCTTTTTTTCAAAAATTGGATAAAAGGTAATTTGATTTATATAAATGATATTTTAAATGAAAATGGGGAAATTTCACAAGATCTAATTTTGCAAAAAATTGAAAATAAATCCAACTGGATATCTGAGTTGACATCCCTAAAAAAGGCAATTCCAAAAGATTGGTTACAATGTCTTAGATCAGAGAATTCAACGAGAAGTATAGTCAATGTAAAAAGACAATGTTTGTCAATAAGCGGTAATTATATTGACATTTCTTTTTTGTCAAATAAGTTATTATATAACAGATTAGTAAAGAAAAAAATTGTGAAACCTATTGGTATAAATGTATGGTTAAATGTATTACCATTACAGACAGAATTTCATTTGAAACCATTGTACAACTTTATTTTTACTATTTAGAAGGAAATAAATTGAAGATGTATCGATGGAAACTTTTACAAAGTATATTACCTACTAAAAGTTATTATTTAGATGGAAGGTAACAGACAATGATTTATGTAACAAATGCTTTACTGAAGAAGATTATCAACATTATTTTATGTCATGTTCTTTTTACACAATTTTTGGAGAAAAATTCATAATTTATTGCAAAAAGTAAATATAGAAAAGATTTCACATTGAAAGATATTGTTTTTGGCTATAAAATATTTGATAAATACTACTTTGGCTTTAACTATCTTATTACTATTATTGGCTTTTCAATTTATAAATCCTACTATGTATCTGATCAGAAAATGAAAAGACTTGATGTTTTTGTCTATTCATTAGAGAATTTATAAAACGAATGTATTATTCAAAGAAGTTAAAAGAAGATAAATTTTTAGTTAATGTTAAGAAACATTTATTAGATTGATGTTTTATTTATTAATATGATAGAATTGAAACTTATATGTATTCTTCGCAAGGAGCTTGGACTTGTTGAAGACAATGTAACAAGCAACTGATGGAAATAAAGAAATTTAAAAAAAAAAAGGAATATGGCAGTTGTTATCAAATATTCCGTTTCTATGTATGTTGGCGTTTGTTTTGTTGCACTTCAGTGTTTCTGTTGTTCCGTTGTTTTCCTCTTATAGTTGATGTGTTTCCCTCGGTTTTAGTTTGTAACCCGGATTTGTTTTCTCTCTATTGATTTATGACTTTTGAACAGCGGTTTACTACTGTTGCCTTTATTTGCTATCGTCTGCTTGTTAGTTTTACTAGGCAATGATCTGACCTCACTGGATGTAAATAGTTCTAAGTAAAACAGCTACACCGCTGCAAATTGTCCGTGGATTGAAAGCTTAGTTTATCATACATATTATATTCATCTCAAAACACATGTCCATGCCAAATAATTGGTCATTAATATTACATTTGACTAAAAGATCTCTGGCATTGATGGAACAGTCAAAATTGTCAACGGTGATCTCTATCCGATGCATTGGCATCTTATTTGTAAAAAATAATACAACTGATTGTCTACCAGGAACGGCACCTATTCTGTCATATGTAAATTATCGATTTCATTGTGTTTAGCATGCATTTCTGTAATATTCTTCATCAGCAACGCACGAGACAGTAAGCTTGGAGTGGCACCAGTTCTCGCATATGTGAAATATCGATGTCATTGTGTTTAGCATGCATTTATGAAATTGCCTTCATCAGCAACGCACGAGACAGTAAGCAAAATACATAATATGTTGAAAAGAGCCGAATTCCAAAACAGGCCGAAACAGGACAAATAAAGGCAACAGCAGTATACCGCTGTTCAATAGTCATAGTACGATTAAGCAAGAAAAAATCCGGGTAACAAACTAAAACAGAGGGAAACACATCAACTATGAGAGAAAAAAACAACGGAACATCAGAAACACTGAACTACAACAAAAGCAAACGCCAAGATATATAGAAACATACTGTTTGATAACAACTGCCATATTTCTGACTTGGTACAGGACATTTTAAGAAAAATGATGGGTTGAATCTGGTTTTATTGCTAGCAAAACCTCCCGTTTATATAGCAATGTTAAAAATACCGCTAAAATGACAACACCACGTGACAGGAATACAGTACAAACAAACGCAAGAACACCAGAATCATATAAGGCCAACATTGCTTCGGGAAATGCATTTATTTTAGTGGAACTTAATGATCTGAAAACTTACAATTTAAACTATCGTTTTAATTAAACCTAACCTTAAGCACTTTCAAATGAGTGGATGGGTAAAACTATCGTTTTAATTAAACCTAACCTGAAGCACTATCTAATGGGTGGATGGGTAAAACTATCGTTTTAATTAAACCTAACCTGAAGCACTTTCTAATGGGTGGATGGGTAAAACTATAGTTTTAATTAAACCTACCCTGAAGTACTTTCTAATGGGTGGATTGGTAAAACTATCGTTCTAATTAAACCTAACCTGAAGCACTTTCTAATGGGTGGATGGTTAAAACTATCGTTTTAATTAAACCTAACCTGAAGCACTTTCTAATGGGTGGATTGGTAAAACTATCGTTTTAATTAAACCTAGCCTGAAGCACTTTCTAATGGGTGGATGACACCAACAAGAAATGGCATTCTACTTTTTATTACCGTGACCAGCCATGAACAGTGGTAGAAATATGAGTGTGTAATATTGATATTAAGAAACTCATTAGCTTCAAGCTCCCTAAGTCAAACTGATTATTATGTATAGGTCAGTTTTTGTCATATAACTTCCCATGTTTCTACCATGGTTTTCGAATGTTTGGTTGAAGTGTTTCTTTCACAAATACTGAGTGTTTGGTTACACATAAAATTGTACCAAAATCCCATAAAACTAATGTAAGTGCGGGAATTATAAATGTATGTTCTTTATTTAAATATTATAATTATATTTCATGCACAATAGATGTTTATTATAGTTATGAAGTGATACATGCTGCAGCTATTATTAGTAGTAACCTGGTGAACATGGTGAATAAGTAATGACTTTTGATTATTATGCGTACAATAGTTTGAATACGTTTTTCATATATATATATATAGACCAAAGATTACTATAAAAGCAGGTAGTTTTGCACCCATATGAAGCGAATGAACCTACATTTGGCATATCAAACCCCATTTAACAGAAGGGATCAAGGCTTTGTATATATATTTATAGGTAACATTAGATTATTACCTCATCGTATTAAAAGGACGGAACAACCGAAAGAAACAAACAAGGAAGACATTACAATATTAAACGCAGAACAAATTATGAAAATTTAAAATCTACGTTTAATGATTTTTATCTGAGTAACTTTAATTTAATGAATATTACATTGTATTTCTATTTTGCTGTTCTTATTGTGATGTCAAGCAGCTTGGTTATCCCTTGATTTTTGCACTTTTGTCCTTAAAACAAATAAATTGAAATATGGAGTGAACGTTAATAAGAAAGCAAACTCAATCGACAAAAGACATCTAGACATTATGTCAAGTTCTAATTCGAGACGAATCCAGAAACAAAGTGAATAAATTTAACAGAGACTAACAAACCTCCAAACTTAACTACAATGGTACACAAATCCTGATATTTTTTCATTTAATAACCGTGTTCAAATATTAAGGTAGAACACTGTATATACTGATTTGCATGTATAAAAAGTAGTGAAAATAATCGGAATCGCATGAAGTTCCCCAACCGAAGAGAGATCCGATACGTATAAACCAATAAAACTATTACAATGTGCTAGAGGTATCCGCGGACGATATAGCTGCAATCTTCCAAAGGATGAAGTTTGTTTTATGGTTGCGTAAAAAGCGCTGATGATCCCGACATACTATAATTTGTTTTTTAAGATTCAAACATCATTGGCGGGGTAAAAATATAAGACGTATAGGACACAGTTAGCAATAAACGCGGTTGACTTAATATTAGTCTTGTAAACGGTGCACAAAATTTACGCCTGGTAGCTATGATGATCTTATGACAGATTTACGAGTAATATATCCCTTTTCTAATCTAGTTTGGTTATTTAATAAACATGTAGTCATATACAAAAATTGTTTCTACATATGAACCAAAATTTAAATAAAAAACTTTCATCGTATTTATATAAATATTGCCTTAATTTATTTTTAGATTTTAAGTTTATAAGGTGTCATTGAACTATCCACAAACAGACAATAATGGCATGATATACTTGATAAGAAGGACCTGTGTAT
Organism: Mytilus coruscus; assembly: GCA_017311375.1. Taxonomy (NCBI): domain Eukaryota; kingdom Metazoa; phylum Mollusca; class Bivalvia; order Mytilida; family Mytilidae; genus Mytilus; species Mytilus coruscus. Next base: position 3,173,684 of record CM029598.1, on the reverse strand, counting down.
TTAGGTCATATTTATAAACAAACGACATGTGACTATCTACTAACCTGGTGATATAGTGAACTACGCATTTGTTTGCATGTTATGTTATTAAACATCACGTGATTTTCAAAATGAAGGTTTTTGGTTAGTAATGTTGATTGACTATATGGTTTCATACGGTCAAACATATGTTATAGAATAAAAAAATTAAGAATGATTTTAAAAGTTTACGTAAATTTATGTAACTGAATTTAATTATATGGAAATAAACTGTCATGTACATTTACTCCATATCCTTTCACATTTCGATAATGCAAATGTTGAAATTAAAATAGCAATGACTTTTACAGTTTACGTTTTGTATATGTAGCTGAATTCAATGAACCATGACTGAAGGTACATGGCTAAACAATCCCCATGGAAATGAAATGTGCCAATGCTAATACAACTGCATACCAAATACCATTGACTTATCATAAGTACTTCCCTTTAAACAAACCTAAACACAAACTAATACATGTAAACTAAATAAAATTTCAGTCAATAGACCATAACTGAGGGGGCGGGGCCAAATAATCTCCATGGAAATGAGATGTGCAAATGCTAATACAACTGCATACCAAATAGCATTGACCTACCACTAGTGGTTCTCCATAAACTGACCTAATCACAAACTATAAGCAAAAGTTTCAAAGTCAATAGACCATGACTGAGGAGGCCGGGCCATATAATCTCCATGGAAATGAGATATGCCAACTCGTACAACTGCATACCAATCATCATCAACTTACCGCTAGAGGTTCCCCATGAACTGACCTAATCACAAACTAATATATTTAAACTAAGCAAAATTTCAAAGTCAATAGACCATAACTGAGGGGGCGGGGCCAAATAATCTCCATGGTAATGAGATGTGCCAATGCTTATACAACTGCATACCAAATATCATTGACCTACCACTAGTTGTTCACCATAAACTAGACCTAATCACAAACTTATACATTGTTGACGAGCCGTCGCCGGAAACAACATACCTATGTCTTTTTGACTGAGAAAAATTAAATCAAATGATTCATAAAGATGTGGTGAAAACACCAAGGAGCCAACAACTCAAAGACAAAAAGACATCATTTGGTATGTGTATGATATTAAATAATAAATCATTCACTATGATGCCTACTATGATCACTGATGACTATAAAACTGTTCGGTTATGAAGTCATGTTATCAAGTAACTTAATTTGTTAAAGGACATTAGCTACGATTTAGAATTTAAAATACGAATCGTTTTGTTTCAAGTATTAATAAAAGTAGAATTTTGAAATAATATTTCGTTATAAGCAGTTAATTTGGCACATAACTGTCAAAATAAAGATGCGGGGAAACATCAATTATCCGACAACCAAAAGACAAATAATAAACATTAGTTGGTATGTGTATGGATGAATGTGGATGTTGTAGACAAAGACAAATAGGAATATATATACTGTAAATTCAGAATTATTGTGAGGTTTTTAAATTGCGAACAATGCTACTGGATGAGTATCGCATAAAAGAATTCGTATTCTATAATCCGATACATTTGTCTGTATGCATATTTTCCAGAAATCGCAATAATCAATCTAGCATTTATTTCCATTCTTCATAAATCGCAATAATCAATGCACGCAATAATTTCTGAATTTACAGTATACTACGAGGCCTTCTATTGTTCACTCATAACCTTAAACCTGTTCGGTTTTAAAGACATGGAATCAAGTGTAACTAAATTAGTTAACGAATACGGAAATATATCTTATGGTCAAGTACCCACATACAAAACATCTACATAATATAAAGGTGGTTGACATTATTTCATCATGCCTGATATTTAAAATTAGATCTAAAGGACTTTAAAAATAGCTCCAGTTTCCGTTAGATGAGAATAAGATGATATAAAGATAGTTTATATACCAAGGTGACCTCACAGAACACAAATACTAGTAAGGAAATGAACACAGTAGGGCACACAAGACGCAGAGAGAAAGCAGGTATCAATTTGTCTTTTCTTTATACGATGTATAACCTGGCAAACGAGTCTCACTCATGTACAACGCAATAGTCACGATCAATAACATTAAAATTTCAATAATTCGGTCAAGTAGATAATTGGGATCTTCTTTTTTTAAATGATTCTAAAAAGGGACACTGGACAAATTTAATATGAAATCATATGTAAAGTTAAATCAAACAAATCATATTAGTGACTTTATAAGCGTTGTTCATTGTTTCCAATTTTTTTAATGAAACGGCTTTGAGAATATCTAATAGATACGATGTCGATATTCTTGTCAATAAAAATGTTGAATATTAACACAGCATTAATACGAATAAGATGTTGTATCATTGCCAATGAGACAAATTTCCCTCAAAGACCAAAGGACGTTAAATTAAGGGTAACATGTCTAAAACAATTAAGTTTAATTACAAAACGAATGCCCTTTGACAACAAATAAATATGACGTAGGTGATGAAATAGTCACAACGTAGTGTCTTATATTTAAAGATAATACACGTTTTTAAATAATGACGAGGAAAAAATAGTTAACAAAATATTTTGCTCTAAGGTAAATTCAAAAAGGGGGAGGTTCATCTAAGGTAAATTCAAAAAGGGGGAAGTCCATAAAACCTGACAAAATCAAACGTTAAACTATATCAACCAATCAAAATGTAGCAAACTAAAGACTATCATTCAAAGTGTTATATATAAAAATAAGATGTGGTATCATTGATTTCCAATGAGACAACTCTCCACCATAGACCAAATGACATAGAAGTTAACAAATATACGTCACTGTACGGCCTTCAACAATGAGTTTGTTTTATCTTGTCGATGTAACAGGTCTAGTTGTTATTAAATTTACATGATTTCAATTGATTATTCTATGTAATAAAAAAAAGAAGAAGTATGTTGCTAAATGAATTACTTTTTTATCAATTATATATATAATTGGGACCTCATTCGTAATTTGAAATTGTCATAAACTTTTCAAATTAAGAAAAAGTGCAACTTAGAAGAGGATATAAAAAGTTTGTAGAGGTTATCAAAAAAAAGTAAAACAACAAAAATACCAAACTCCAAGGGAAATTCAAAACGGAAAGTCCTTTATAAAATGGCAAAATTAAAAGATCAAACACATCTAAGGCATTTCCTTATGTGGAAAAAGGGTCAAAAAGACTATGAAATAAAAAATAATACACATATCAACTGGACAAGTATATCAGACTGGAATATATTACGCTCAAAACATTAAGCATACAGAAAAGTTCTGTAATGGGGTTCATGATGCCTAATCTTATAGTAACTGTGTAATTTTTTGTTTAGCTGTCTTATAGTAGCTGTGTAATGTTTTATGTGCTGTCTTATAGTAGCTGTGTATTTTTTGTTTAGCTGTCTGGATATCATTAGGGGTCATAGTATTGAAGCACTATTACATTGCCATGTTCAGTGAACTATAGATTAAGGGCCAAAACCATAATTTGGCTTAATAATGAGTCATTTGTCATTTCGGGGCCTCTTATAGCTGACTATGTGGTATGAGTTTTACTCATTGTTGAAGGCCTACGGTGACCTATTTTTGTTCATTTCTTATGGTAGTTGCTGAAAACTCAATTAACAAACCTTTACCACACTACCGAAATATGAATAAGAGGTCAAGGGTCATTTATTTGTCAGACTATAGTCCGTTTGACTTCTATAAATCTTCAGAAAATAATTCTTAAAATTTATTTTACAAATAAACATTTTTTCTTGATGTATGTTAATTTATGATATATACGAACTCTGACTGAATATCGTAATTTTGGGCCAATAATAAAAAAAGTTTATTATTTTTTATAACTGGTTTTATATGATTTTATAAATGAACTTGCATATATCTACACAGATGTTATTTGTGGGAACAATATTATAATCAGATGTTTTATTTTGTTTTACTCCTTACCAAATCTTAATTTTTGTTACCTTAATTTGATTATTAATTTATATAAATCTTATAAAAGAATATAAGCAAGCTTTTCATGCTTAAAGCATGATGAATAAAGGCAACAGTAGTATACCGCTGTTCGAAATTCATACATCGATTGAGAAAAAAAAACAAATCCGGGTTACAAACTAAAACTGAGGGAAACACATCAAATATAAGAGGAGAACTACGACACAACAGAAACACAACATTAAAATGTAACACACACAGTATTAACAAAATGGAGAGGCTCTAAAAGGTTTTACCAATAAGTATTTACAGAATACATTTAATATTTACTTTTTTCTTGAAAAAAACACAGCTTATGACTTTCAAAATATGAAAATAAAATTAGATAAAATATAACCATAAAGACCTTTATTGATGAAAAGGGGGACTTTTTTAATAATTTTTTTTTAATTATGCATTATCTCCCTTTCTTATATGTAAAGAAAGGAATTAACATGCCTTCAAAAATTTCAAAAGAAAAAAAGGATACAATTCTAAAAGTGTTCAATTATTTTCTTGCCGAGTCAAAGCGGGGAGCTCAATTTCATTCATGGCATAATACCACAAAAAGAACTGCCCACTGTTTGAAAGTAAGTGAAAGCTTTATAAAAAAAAAATGCTTGGGTCAGAAGAAATCTTGGAAGTCAAAAAGTGTGTCAACTAAAAAGGATAAAATTGATCAGTTTGACAAACATCTTATAAAAACTACTGTGCATAATTTATTTCGGAAAAATGAATGTGACATTAAAAAAATTAAAACATCTTTTGGAAAAAAATCATGATATTTGCACTACAAAAGTCAAAAAGTCTGAAAAGACCAGTTTTTGTCTGAATTTGCATGAATTTTACTCGACATTCTTAATTTGTCTAAATAATTTTAAAAATTCTTGACAAAGTATGAATTTGTCTAAGAAGGTTTTGATTTTTCTTGAAAAGTGTCTTGACAGTATGAAAATTGTCTTAAAATTTCTCGACACTTCCTGTATCATCTGATAAGAGTCTGGATTAGTCTCGACCAATTCTTGACTGTCTTAAATTTGTCTCGATCTGTCTTGACATATTCTTGACATTCTTAATAATGTCTGAATATGTCTCGACATATTCTTGACATTCTAAATAATGTCTGAATATGTCTCGACACATTCTTGACAGTCTTAAATATGTCTTGACACTATCTCAACAGTATAAATTTGGCCTGAAATGTGAACAGACTTATTCTGCACTGTTTATGACTAAACTAAACTTTGAAGAATCAAGGATCAATTTGGTATAGTAAGATACCCTTTTGGTGCAACTAAGTTAGAATACCCTGAATAATTCCCATGTAGTTTAATTTTGATTTATTTTAATTAAACATTTAATTAATTGTTTTCACTTGGAATATAAGTCAAAGTTACTAACAAACAGCATTTAGATTTTGCTGTTCTCAAAACTGCCAGTCAAATTTGCTTTACTAAAATAGGTGTCTTATAGGCAGTTTTAAAATGTGACCATGTGTCTCTTTGGACCCCACAATTCATCTTTTGGGTTTATGTGGATAAAAAAGGGAGGGGCTTTTGTTTAGGTCAAAGAATTTATCTTGATTCAAAACCTTATTCATTTTTAGAACAACCCAAAACATTTTTATTCAAATTTTAGTGTTGAATTTTATAATTTTTATCAAAATAAATATTTGTGATAACTCCTTCCTGAAAAGAAAACGAATGTTTAGAACTGTATTGTGCATGTCTGTTTGAGATCCATTTCATAAGACCAATGATTTCTATAGAAATCATTGATGGAACCCATTATAAATACATTTTTTTTATTATTCCTGGAGTAGATAATAATTTTCTTTTAATATTTGGGAATTATTCAATTTGTTTTATGTCAAAATAATTAACTTTATAATTTTGATGAAAAAATCCATTTTAATTCAATTTTTTTCATCAAAATGATGATTTTCATTTTATCTATCAACAAACTTTTTAAATTGTAGTGGCATGTTCGGTCAACTGATAAGTTGTATGGCTGATTACAGGTAAAGCAGTAATTTCTATTTGACAGTTGCGTGTACTCTTGGGTGTGGAATACCTTAATTTTATGGGGAACATCCTGTCCATGTGTAATACTTAATATATATATTCAAACAGATGACATTACACAAATTTTTCTTTTGTTAAATGAATGATTTGTTTATCATCATAATTTGCTATTTATATAAACAACATTTTGGTATAATAATTATTTACCATATCAACATTGAATATTATGAATGTAGAATGAAATATGTCTACAGTATGATTGGTTTTAATCATTTAATTTATAAGATTTAGGAATCAAAATTTGTAATTATTTAAAACCCACATTCAAATTGTTTTATATCAACACACCTTCTTTTGAATTATTTTATACTTTAGATTTCATAACCATATTTGCATTTGTAAAAATATTTATATACCAAAATTTTCAATTATTTTACATGCCCAACTTTTATATTTGTTGTAAGAAGTGTAACTTGGAACAACAGTATATCATATAAAGAGAAATAAAGATTAAAGTTATATCATGAATATTGGTCATGATTTGTAAAACTCAGAACTGTCAAGTAAATTTAAGACACAATTCAAAATGTTCAGAATGTGTCAAGCCATACTGAGAAAAATAAGAATGTCGAGAATATGTCGAGAAATATCAAGACAGTATTCAAATGTCAAGAATTTGTCAAGAAATTTTAGACCATATTAAGAATGTCGAGAATATGTCGAGTAAATTTCATACAAATTTAATATAAATGAGAATTTGTCAAGAAAAATTAAGACATGAGTCATACTTTTGGAGAATGTCGAGTAAAAGTTCATGCAAATCAAGACAAAACTGGTCTTTTCAGACTTTTAGACTTTTGTAGTGTTGTGTATCATCTTTTGCCCCTAATTCCTAAACGGTTTGAGCCATAACCCCAAAGTCAATCCTAACCATCCCTTTGTGGTATGGAAACTTGTGGTATAATTTCGGAGAGATTCATACACCATTCCGAAAGTTATTGTCTGGAAACTATAAAAATGCTTATTTCGGCCCTTTTTGGCCCCTAATTCCTTAACTGTTGATACCATAACCCCCAAAATCAATCCCAACCTTCCTTTATTGGTATTGAACCTTATGGTAAAATTTCATAGAGATCCATTCACTTCAACTAAAGTTATTGTGCGAAACCCAATGTGTCTTCGGACGACGACGACAACGACGTCATACCAATATACAACCGCAAAAAAATTTTGCGGTCGTATAAAAACAACATTGAACCAAGATATTGGCAAAAGGATGCTATACAGGATGAAATTCAAAAAATTATTATTCATATTGAATCAGACTCTAAAATTGAAAGTGAAAGTGAGAATGATAATTCAAGTGATGGAGATGAGACTGAAGATTATGAATGGCCTTAATAATAAATTTGTTGTGAGTACTTTGTGTTTGCTTTTCCTAATTTTAATCTAAATTAGTAGAAGGTATAAATACCAAAAAAATATGCTTTATATTATTCATTTTCACAAAATTTCATTTCTAAACTGAATTTTGAATAAAACTACTTTGTAGTTTTTAAAAATGTAATACTAGTAATGTCCAGTGGAAAATATTACTAAGGTTACTCATAGAAATTCAACAATGAAAAATACAAAATCATGTATACAGAAAGTTCAGTAATCACATGACATAAAACTTAGATGAAGTCCAAGTTTGTTGCTGGTCAGAGTTATTCAAATAAGAAAAGTCACATGGTACAATGAAACAGGTTTAAAGCACATGTCTAATGTTTTTGTTTTGAATGGAAGGCTGTTACACTATTCATACTTACTCCTTCAAGTATTTTATATAAAATAAACAGCTGCGCCACGAGCGCATGATACTCTGTCGCTTTTTCAAAGAATAAAGTTCAATAACTTCAATAGGTTATCTTAATAGATATAAACAAGTCACCAAAGTTTCATAAAAACTGCTCAAAGCACTTTAAAAATATTGTCTGAAAACTGGAAAATCAACCCTTTTTTATGAATAAAATCCCACAACTCGGAAACGTAAAATCTAAAATTTATAAAAATTGAAAAGGAGCTTACGTCAATAGATATAAACAATTCACCAAAGTTTCATGAAAAGTGCTGAAAGCATTTTTAAGTTATTGTCCGAAAACTGGAAAATCCCCCTTTTTTAATGAATTAAACCCCATAACTCGGAAACGTAAAATCTAAAATTTATAAAAATCGAAAGGGAGCTCACGTTAATAGATATAAACAATTCACCAAAGTTTCATGCCAATTGGTTGAAGCATTTTTGAGTTATTGTCCAACATGTTGATGACGAACTGACGGACAGACGGACAACGGTATACCATAATACGTCCCGTAAACGGGCGTATAAAAATAGAAGTAACATAGAGACCTAATGGGTAACTTTTTTTATTATTGGCCCAAAATTATGATATTTATAGTCAGAGTTCGTATATATCATACATTAACATACATCAAGAAAAAACATGTTTATTTGTAAAAATAAATTTTTAAGAATTATTTTCTGAAGATTTATAGAAGTCAAACGGACTATAACACATACAATAGCCACAACATATTCCCTCAAATAAAGTTTTAAAATTGACCTTAATAACAGACCAGATAAATTATAAAGTTATAAATAAAGTTATAACACTGTTCATACAATTATTATATGTTATGATCATGTCTATTCACACTAAACACACTTCCTAAAGGCATGTGCTCCTGAATTAAAAACTGCTCCAATAATGGTTTGAGGAAAACAACATCAACTTTGAAGTTTAATTGTAACCATCACAAACTGGTTGATTTATATGATGTGCCTTTGTCTCAACTCACTAGAAACATATTTTTGCTGTCTTAGATCTTTATATACCAGAAAAGACGTCTGCTCTGTAAATTTAGATATTAAGTCATATTTTGTGACCTTTGACTGTGTGTGGATTCATATAGCTGATAGTGCATGCATTGCAGAAAAAGCTTATCCGGTCAAGGCACCAAGTCTTGCTACTTTTGGAGTTTATTTGTTGTTTCCAGAGTTCTTGTTTTCTTGCCTTGATTTGTAACTTTTTAACGAATTTATGATATTTGAACATATTTAAAATACTGTTAACTTATTTAAAATACTGTAACTCTAATTTGACATCACCAGAATATTAAATTGTGTTCTGCTTTTTTTGACATGTATGATTTTTTTTTTATATAAATCATCTAGGTGCATTACTTTTTTATAGGTTCTGACTGTTGTACATGTATGTAAATTCTAAGTGGTTATTGCTAGCTTCATTTAGACTTCATTTGAAGAAAAACCAATAAAAAGATTGTCAAATATATGAATTTATCCTTCAGCAATAGCTTTTTCAGATATATATATATGAAAGTACACAACTAACACATGAAACAGTTAAAAATACTTTTATTTCATCCCTTTTCTTGATTTTTACTTCTGTCCCCTAGATACAAACAGAATGAATTCAACTGCTTCTTTTATTATAGTATTTTCAAGATGGATTTAGTGCCAACAGTTAAATCCCAAAATTGAGATTTTTATCTAAAAACAGATAGAAATTGTTCTTTACAAATTCATGCATTATGTTTGTAGCACAACATAAAGCTGCCATCAAATGTGCTATAGTGTCGTATTGTTTATGGAAATATTTCTATAACATCATAAAATATGTAGAATGAAATGATTATTGTACCATCTTTCCAATAGTGTCAATGAAACAGCATACAATATAAGTATTGTCTGATAGTAATAAAATCAAAGTACAAAAATAATTATCACTCTTCTTGCTGTGACAATTATTAAACAAAAATGTGAAAATTTCATGTCAAGAAAAATTTCAGTGTAATATTCCTTTACTTACCAATATGATGAATTAAAATGAGCTATGCATGTTAAACAATGATGCATTGTACATATAAAGTTGTCCAGTATTGTGTAGTTTGGTTGCTGTCTCATTTACATATACTTAACATCTCGTTTTGTTCATATTTCATTTCTATTTTAATCAATTAATCTCTAAGTAAAAGTTGAATTTATAAAACTGACTACAAAAAATATTAACTGGAAAAATCGTATCAAATATAAGGATTTTCATCCAGGTCCTTTTAAAGTTATTGTGGATCATAACTAAAAGGCCTTCCATGAAAACATTAAAAGTTTAAAAACTACTTTAAAGTTATTTACATGTATATAGTATGAATAAAAAGTGATATATCATGAAGATTTATATTTATCAAATTAAATTGAAACGAAAAGCTTACTTTTACCTAGTTTTTTATTCTGCCTGCACACACACAAAAATTCAGTTCTTGTAATTTGTTTTGAAGATTTTCTTTAATTTAACTTTTTTATGTTCTAATTCTTATTTGAACTTCTGTCAGGAAAGAAAACTATGAAGCAATGGCAAAATCAGTCAAATGTATTTAGGGCTGTTCCAGAAAAGCATGGTACACAGGGAAGGCACTTTGACACCTACACTGTGGCTGGTGTCAAGTTAAGTGAAATTGTGATTGAAATTCTAAATTTTCCTTTATAGAATGTTACCTCATTCTGAAAGTGCCTTCCCTGGGTACTATGTATGCTTAAATGGAACAGTACCTATCTGTTTTTATGAAAAGATCAAAAGCATTCTTCTAAATTTACCTAGCTAGTTTTTCTGCTATCTACACAAATATGAGATTCTTCAAATTTGTTATTAAGTTTTTCTATCAAGTACTATCTACTTTCTTATTTTCCAATTATTCACTAGAACTGTTTTTATGTATGAAAACTATGAAGGCAATGACAAATTAAGAAAAATTAGAATAAATGATCTTTCATAAAAATTGGAGATGCTGTGTGACCGCAAATGAGACAACTTTCAACTAAAACCAAGATATCTGCTCTTTTTTTAACTTGACACTTGTAACTGTAGATTTTTCACTCATCTATGCATCCAGCTTTTACAAGGATATTAATATATCAAAATAAAACGTTTATCTGAATTTTCAAATTCTTGTAAAATGAGTAGAGACAAGTTGGATACCACTATAACTGTGTATCCATCATCTTTTCTTCCGTTTGATATTACTCCTGATTTTGTCTATCAATTTTGACATTTTGCTATAACTTCCTGTCGAATCAGGCAAATTTTCAAATGGCATATGGTCCTCTATACCTTGCCCAAAACTTGAAGCAGTGGGCAGCTTTTCTTTACTTACTGTTCTCATATAAATGGGAGTACCATAGTCTTTTGAGATAGAATTACTCTTTGAGAACACTGAATTGAGATTAGTAAATGAGTCATCCAGGTTAACCCCTGGGGTACCAGGAAGTGAATTAGATGGACTTCCCGTCCCTAATTCACCAAAAGTCTGTATAGATGTAGTTGATCCTGGACGTGTTAACTGGGTACCCAATAAATCTTGAAGACTTCCCTCCTCATCCTCCTCCTCCTCGATACTGTCGACAACCTGTAATTCTATGTCATCAACATTCTCATCTTGACAAAGTTTTTCCTGTATCAACTGGTATTGTTTTTCTAAATCATCTAATGTTGGTGATGTTGATCTTCCTGATTTAGCACTAAGTGCTGACAGCTGGCGATGAATTGGACTGGGCATGTCTGGAGTTGGGGGAGGTGTTCCTATTGGCAATGGAGGCCTACCTGGAGGTGTAGCAATAGGTAAAGGAGGTTGACCTGATAATGGGGTATGTCCTCTCTTACGTAAAATTTCCTCAGGTGTGGGTGGAGGTGTTCCCATTGGTAGAGGAGGTTTCCCAGGAGGTGTGTCACATGGTAACGGAGGATTACCAGGTAGTGGAACACGTCTTTTGTTTCTTCCTTCTGTTGCAACAGGGGAGCTGCTGTACGGAGATAAAAATTCACCATTTCTGTCAGCATGAGTCTCATCATCTGTTAAGGAAACAGAAATCAGAGTATATGAATAAATATCAAGGGAAATATGTACCGCAAACCAGAAAACATTCACAGAAGTTTTTAACATTTTTCTACTTATTCAAGTGTGTAAACAAAGCATATACAAAATATTTCACAAATAAAAATGTTGAACAAGATTGCTAGAGATCAGCCAAAACCCTTAACGATATACTGGAATTTTACATATCACTTATATTAACAAAGGGCAATAACTCCTGTCAAAGATATTGATCAGTGCTGATTATCCAATTTTTCTGAGATATTGCTGAATTTAACCTTTGACATAAATTCTCCAAAGAGAAATGTAGGTGCAAGAGTGCTTACAGTGTTGATTTCCCTTCTATTTACATTTCAAAGGGGCATAACCCCCAAATTTTTGAATAATGCTGACTTTCCAACTCATCTGATATACTGCTGATGCTAACCTTGGAATTACATCTCATTTGTCTCCAATGAGATAAAAGAACAGAGTTCCAATGTCCCCAGTGTTGCACATATTTTATATTTCCAAGGGGCATAACTCTTTTAAAAAAAAGTCAATCGTCCACCATTATGAAACTTGTCCGAGATATTGCTGATATTAATCTATATTCTAAGTTTTATAAAAATCTGGCAAGAATTGTACCTGTGAGAGCGCTAACGAGGCCATTTTCCATAAATTTAATATTTCCAAGAGACATAACTCTTTTAAAAAAGTTGATCGTCCACCATTATAGAACTTGTCCGAGATATTGCTGATATTAACCTATAGTATAAGTTTTATAAAAATCTGGCAAGAATTGTACCACTGAGAGTGCTAATGAGGCCATTTTCCATAAATTTAATATTTCCAAGGGGCAAAACTCTTTTAAAAAAAGTCGATCGTCCACCATTATATAACTTGTCCAAGATATTGCTGATATTAACCTATATTATAAGTTTTATAAAAATCTGGCAAGAATTGTATCAGTGAGAGCGCTAACAAGACCGGACGGACGGACAGACACGCGGTATTTCCATGTCCCCCGCAACGCGTTACACGGGGACAAAAATGCAGGAGTTATAACACTTTAAATGAAAAAAAAACGATATGTGCTAATTTTCAAACTTAATCAAGATATAACAGATGTTAGTTAACCTTTGACATAACTTCATCAGAAATATTGTCAAGGCACTTATAATGTTGATTTTCAATATCATTTACACTTCCGAAGAGCAAAACTCCACAATCAAATGAGATAGGGACTTATTTCAAAACTTGTTAAAGATATTACTAAGTAAAGCCTTTGACATAAATTTCAACAATGTGGATTCTGCATTTCATTTCATTTCCAAGAAGCATGACTCCCCAAAATATTCAATCAGCTTAAAGAGGTGTACGAGCACATACAATATAGGACAAATTTTTTATCATGTAGTTAATAAAAGGGAAATTCCTGCAACAACAGATCAAGAATCTTGGAAACCACAGCAAACTACATGGAGTTGTTACTTCATTAACATATATACCCCACATCTTCATTGGATTGTATCTCCTCTCATTGAGGTAAATGGTGAATCTCTATTGAATTTCTGTCTCGTTGTACCATTCCCCACATCTTTTATTTATATTTATAAACTGACAAATTTAAACTACCCTGCTTGTTTCAGATTTAAAGGTTTTCCATACTTTAGGATTGATGTACTGGATATTCATCTTCATTTGTGGGTTACATATTTTTTGGTAAATTTCTTTGGTATAATTAAACCACAAATTCAACTGTTGAAAAAATAAAACTTTTCCTACAGAACGGTATCCATAATTGGTAAAAGTCATAAAAACAAGAATCCAAAAATAAAAAAGAAATTTGACTGAATCCATTAGGATTGGCAGCTATTATATATAAATGAATCAAAAGAAGGTCGTTCAAACTAATACTAAGTCAATGCTGGCTACAGTTTCAAAAATAAATATATATTCTAATTGTCTAAGTATCCATTTACTTAATGAATAACTCTCACCTTCTATTTCCATTTCAGCTTCTTCAACTTTCATCTTTTTTTTTATAACTTGTTCATCCTGTTCCAATTTTCTTTTTTTCATCTCATCCTGTAAGTATCAAACAGAAGGCTAAAGATTATTCTACTTAATCTTACTACAGTACATGTGATGATGCCAGGACCAAAGAAATAATAATAAAAATACCAAGATGTGGTATGATTGCCAATGAGACAACTATCAACCAGAGATCAAATGAAGTGGATGTAATCGTAAGAAATTAGCAACAACAGGTCACCATACATCCCTCAACAATGAGCAAAACCCATACTGTATAGTAAGCTTATAAAGGCCCCTACATGACAAAATGGGAAACAATCTTAACTAGAAAACCAACATTGATAAAAACAACAAACAAAAAGACAGACAGCAACCACAACAACCACTGAATTACAGGCTCCTGACTGCATTGCAGTTTGATTAACATTTGTCATGTCAGGTCCTTTTATAGCTTGCTGTGCCGTAGGGGTTTTGCTCATTATTGAAGGCCATTGTGTGACCTATCGTTGCTTACTTCTACTGTGGAGAGCTTTCTTATTGGCAATCATACCACATCTTCTAACTTTTATATAAGAAATAACCACAAATTGTCTTTGATCTAACCTCTTAGAAACAGGATAGAAATACTCAAAGAACCTCATATTTCTTCCTGCTTGTAAGTCTTTTGCAAATACAGGAGTTGGACCAAGAAGACCTAAATATTGTCCTCAATATTGAACTTATTCTTAAAAGATCTTAAAGCTAATATATAACAATCTTCATTATGCAAAGTTGAATAAACAAACAATTTTTCTGCATACTGTGTGTAATTACAGTATGCATCGTTATAAAATTATCATGGAGTGTACAAAATTTTAAGCCAATTGTGCTATTTAAATGGATCTAAACTATGTCAAATATTAGTCAAAACCTTTTAGTCAATCTTCAGTGTGAGATATTATGGTGGCATGAGATGGGATGTGTTTAAACTTGTTTTTTGAGTGCATTTCAAGTTGATTTTGAACATTTTTCTTCAAATGATAATTACTGTATTTATATGTCATGGGATCAAAGGTTATTGTTGACCTTAACATACTATTTTTGTTTCCTGACATAATGTGAGTTTTTTCAATAATTAGATAAATCATACCATCATTTCCTGTCTTTGAAATAAAGCTGATTTAAGCTGATGAGGCTGTAATGGAGGGAACCCTAAATCTGCATGCTCCTAAATAATGAAAAATATCAAAGTAAATATATGAGTGTGTTTATCATAAAGAAATATAATGCTAATGACTATTGCTACATAATAAAAGTCAAACTATGCAAGACTAAATGAAATTTATAAAATCAAAGTACTTTGAGCATTGTGTGAGAGTTATATATATATAACAAATATTCTAAAACTTGTGAATAGAAGGAGATATTCAGTCAAACAACCGAAATAAGAAAGAAAAAAAAAGTTTGAGCTTCTGCTTATAAATATATATCCCTTCCCCTAATGACTGATCAAGAAAGTTCCATCACAATGAACAGGAACTGATGTTTGGGAAACAGGAAGAAGAAAAGCAACAATTAAAATATTTAAAAGATTGACAAAAATTCAGCAAACAGAAAGTATGTCAGAGATGAAACTGAAAACATGTCATACAGTATAACATATTTAGATCAACCTTGGTACCAAACATCATAGAGCTTCAGTCCAACGCTGCTGAGAAAATATATATAGATATATATAAACCAGGGGTTCAAATTAGCGGTGGACCGAGGTCCGCGACCTTCCACTATTGTAATCGGACTTTCATTTTGGTAACTACCTACCCCCAGACGGACCTTTGATTTGAAAGAAAAAAAAACTTTTTATTTCATCTTTATTATTCATCACAGGGATGATCATTTTTGTTCAACCGCTAGCTTTATACCGAAAATCGTCAACAAGTAATGTGTAAATCCGAGTAAAATCGTATCTGACTGACAAAAACAACATTGAAAAACAATGGATGCCATAAACCGGAAATGAAGACAATTCCGGATCAGATTCCGGTGGCGGATAAGGGTAATTCCGGGTTTGCTGATCAAATACAATAAAAAATCATAATTCCAGGCAGGTGACAAAATACATCACAATCCAATAAAAATGTGACAGTAATTTTCTTCCATCATAAATAAATGTTGATACTACATGTTGATATTTTTATAGTGTAAACATATTACATGTACTACAATTCCAAGAGATAATTTCTTCTTAATTTTGAAGGGCCAGTATTAAAAAATCTGGAAGTTTCTTACTTTATTTTCACAGAGGAACTAATATAATCGTGCAACTAGATATGATACACTTAATCACTAAACAGTTTTGAATTTGAACTGTTACTTTAATTGTATACTCGGGTATGAATTGAACAACATGAAAAAAGAAATACATATAACCCTTTAAATATGATAGTAAAAACCAAACATTGCAGCGCCTTGAGTGAGCATGCACCTCTCTTCCAAATCTCACCACTTCTCCCTATCAGTTTCAAAAATAAAGGTCACTTCTCCCTAAGATTCTGAAGTAGTGTGAGCCCTGAGATAATGGTTTAATTAGTAATTAATTACCCATCGTTGAGACAACCCACCCACCCACAGTGACACCCTCCCCAATACCAAAAAAAAGGATTATTGAATTCATAATATACAAGACAATTACATTTATTATAAAACATGTTATACAACAGTGACACTGACAATGAAACAAGCTAACCTAACACCAAAAGCACATCAATTTTGTATCATACTGATTTATGAAATATTTCAAGTAAAAGTAGGACCTGGAATTTAGGTTGAGGACCTTTCAGTTTGGAGTGTCAAGGGTCCTGGACCTTCCTGTACCAAATGTTAATTTGAACCCCTGATAAACACCTAAAAAGTGTACAAAACAACACCAATATCAAAAAAAAGTAAACATTAAATGTAATTTTCTATAAATATTTCGGATAACAGATATCCTTCATCAGTATGATTATGATTATATATATATAGGGGGATAAGGCGTCTGCGCAATGCTAGGCAGTGTTGTCATAGAAATATGAAGTGAAAAGTACAGGTTCCATCCCCTGTCAGGGAGGAAGTAAAGAATCAGATCTACTCTAACATTGTTAGGTTGATTTACTAGACACTTTATATATATAAAGTGTAATGGTATCAGACACTAAAGTAAAAGCTAATAAAAATATTGGGAACCCTAAAGCAAAAGAAAGCTGAGAAAACTGTACTTACATCAACTAAGCCTTCAGATAACTCTACAGTAAAACCTGGGTAGTCCATAATTCTGTTTGGATCTATCTGGGCTGTAATATAAAACAGAATTAGTTCACAGTAAAACCTGGGTAGTCTATAATTCTGTTTGGATCTATCTAGACTGTAACATAAAACAAAATATCCATTCAATGTAAAACTAGTTCATGTTTGGATCTAACTGGGCAGTTATATAAAACAAAACATAATCTTTGGTTTAACCTGGTTTTGTTTCTACCTAGACTTTGACATTGTTACTATGTCATTCTGATATTTTTGCTAGCATATAAAACAGCAGCTGAACAGAAAATCATCAAGTAAAAGTAGTTATTTTTAGGACCATGTGTTCTGATATAACATAGCTATGTAAAAATTTGAGGTGAGTCAGTAGGTGTGTGACCTTGTGGGTAGAATTAATGAAGTACATCAACAGAATTCTGTAAAAGAAACAAATCACTGATGCATGACTAAGGCAGTTAAGTCCCTTACTTCAGGTGCAACAAATTTGACCACAGTACAGTAAAATATATAAATTTCAAAAGTTTAAAATCTTAATTTTAAAGGTTTATTTTAAAGAGCTTATAATTAAATAATCATTGATCAAGGGGAAATAAATCTTGAAAAAACTGTATTTTTTTTAAAATGATCTGGAAAGAATGACATGTCTCAATTATGCAACTAAATCTAATGTGAACACTGCCTTGTTTTATTTCAAAACGATTCCATTATACCATGCTTCCACTGACAAATATTTTCTTCCATTGTTTGGTTTTATTGAAACAGTAATTTTTAGATCATTTTTCTTAAATACCTTCCATATAAGTAAGTTTAACTTCAAATTTCTTTAAAAAAATTAAAGTTCCTTAAAAAAAAAATCTCAAGCATGTCCCTCTTAATTGTCTAAATCTCAATTCTATAAGTTAATCCAGGAATGAGGTTTAACATAACAAAGCCAAGATACCATATACAAACCCTATGCAGGAATGGTGTTTAAAGAAGCAATGTCTACAAAATGGGTACACAATATTTAATTTAAAACATGCACATCTCACAAATGAGAAGAGGCATTAAGTAGAAATAAGAAGATGTGGTATGAGTGCCAATGAGACAACTTTCCATCCAAGTCACAATGTGTAAAAAGTAAACAATTATAGGTCAAAGTACAGCCTTCAACACAGAGCCTTGGCTCACACCGAACAGCAAGCTATAAAGGGCCTCAAAATGACTAGTGTAAAACAATTCAATCAGGAAAACCAACAGTCTGATCTATATAAAAAACGAGAAACGAAAAACACTTATGAACCACATCAACAAACGACAACCACTGAACAACAG
Organism: Mytilus coruscus; assembly: GCA_017311375.1. Taxonomy (NCBI): domain Eukaryota; kingdom Metazoa; phylum Mollusca; class Bivalvia; order Mytilida; family Mytilidae; genus Mytilus; species Mytilus coruscus. The sequence goes on along the minus strand of CM029598.1, from coordinate 3,155,128 downwards.
GTTCCTATTAAGGCTCATTTTTGGCCCAGTAATGCAGTACATATGTGTCAAGACTACTTTTTTGGTTCCTTGAATTTGAAATAAAAAAGCATCATAAATCCACTAGATAACAGAAGGATGTTCAATAGACAATTTTGCAACGTCAGGGGCCAAATAATGGCCTCATTGAAGCTTTTGAGAACTACTTCAAATTTGCTCATAAAATAGGGAAATGCATAAATCATGAAAAATTAAAGAATAAAACGAGATTTTGAAAGTTATTATATGTAAATTTTCACAAAAATGAAAACAAATGCTGATTGTATTCAATTTTCCATCCGTATTTTCAAAGTAGAAACATTGGCTACAGCAAAATAACACCAAAAGTTCTTTAGACCAGCTTTTTTTTTATAGCTATCTATATAACTTTATTTAATATATGGTTGTTATTTTGGTGTGCCCATACATTTTTCACTCCTAAAAATGCTAAAACAATAAAGAAATTTTACAAAATATACATAATGGTTTGCTGCTTTTGTAACTCATTACAGGTGCAATTTGTTTTTATTTCTAGAACTTCTTTTACCATAGTCATGTTATGGCAAACTTAGGATCATACATGGTAACTCTAAAATTTGAACAAAATTTAGGGCTAAATATTGACTTATAACCCCTATTCTTTTATTGTCTGTTCTATTTAAACATACATGGTACACCAAGAGAGGCTCTTTAAAATGTGGTAACTACATACAGAAGTTAGAATTTCACTGACATTTTCAATGTACTTGACACCCATCCATAGTGGAGATATCAAAGTGCCTTCCGTGTGTGCCCTGTATAAAGTTTTCATGAAACAGCGCTAAATCTGAAGATGTAACAGCAACAACATCCTTGGCTTTGTTTATCATTCATTAATATATGACAAAAGATAGGTTTTTAATGCGGTCATGGACAGTCACATCAGAAATTGTCCATCAGAAATAATCATATGTTTTACCATGTAGATTTAATAAAGGTTTAAATGTGTGTAAAACATGATTTTAATACCTTTCTTTAGTTTATGTGATATAAAAGTCATTTTTTATATAATGATAATTCTTAAAATATTTATTGCTTTTTAATATAATGTTTCCAATACTATACACAATTTTCATATAAATATTTAAATATGTCCGAATAGTTTATATATGTTGATATAATCAGAGGTAAACTAAACTTAATAAGATAATATGCAAGCACACAACATGTAACAATTATATTCAAATTTTCTATGTAAAGCAGAAAATAAGAAACAAGACAAATTATTACTGATCAAGGGGAAATAACTCTGAAATAATTTGAGATGTAAATTCAGTCCATTAAAATGGATGAGGGCAGTTAGATAAGGACAACCAAAAATCTCCCCACACCTTCCCTAGGCAGTTTTGCATACATCAAATGGACATAAATGACCCACAAGCCATGTCCAAAAATAAAACTTCCCTTCCTACCAACCACACATTCATTTTAATGAAATAGTCATTACGTTCTTGGACTCTCTCTTCATTGACTTCTCCATCTTCCATACTTTGTCCTGTTATGTCCACTTCTACAATGTATAAGTTATATATGTCATGTGACCTTTCATATGTAAACAAACAACAACAAAACCTTACAAAGTTGAATGTGTATTTGGCTGTCCAAATTTTAATTATAATGTTTATCTTAACCCATTGATAAAAGTTATTAAAAATTGAACATGGAGAAAATTGTAACCAACGAATGCTTGCGTGATCAGTTTTTAACATTGTAAGATCATATGATACAATGAATAATTGATTGATGATTGATTCATGTCCAATGGCAATTTGACAGGCATATTGAGGACGATCACATATTCAAAGCAAGATAAGAATATACCCTGCTTTGTACAGACCAACAGGCTGAGTCAGATTTTCATCATGCTAGCTCACAAGGTAATAGTCTGAAGGCAGACATATCAATAATTATTATTCATCCTATCAGCACACATTATTTTGTCTTGAAGACAAGCAGTCTTTGCTCTTACACCTAAATGATGTATTCAAGGCAGAGAACTACCAAAGACCAATCTTAATGGTTTTAATTTGACCAAGTCAGAGATTAAACACAAAACACAAAAGACAACAACACTACAATAATGAAATTACTATTTTCCCATTAAATAGTAGGCGTGAGCAGCATTTATTTTAATTTTCAAAAGTACACACAATAATTGGGTCAGGGGTATTTGCCTGTTATACACATGCAAAATATACAGTCAGCAACTTTTATTTGTACGTTTAGGAACTATAAATTAAATATGTGTGTCCTATGTCTACCTTAGTGTTAGAATGTTAAAAAACTCTGAAATTAATGCAAGGTTTTTATCAATGCAATAATGCGACTGGTTGAGTATTGCAATAATAAGAACTCGCATTCTGATATCTGATGCATATATCTACATGCAGATAATTAATCTTGCATTATTTATTTATTATTATTACATAGCTTTTATATAGCGCCTATCTAATAAACATAATACTCTAAGCGCTTAACATATAAAATTGAAGGAAAATATATATCACAAAGCATACAATAATTAAGAATGAAACTGAAATTAAATAGAATAATTTTAATTAATTCTTCAACAAGCATGCACATGCTGAAATGTTTTGCCTGCTTTACTGACCATTGATTTATAATGATAGTCCTAAATATAAAGTTTCACTAAAAGTATCACATAAACTTAACATGATCAAAGAAAATGAGGTCAATGTCAAATAAACCAAGCCAGAAATAAATGTACACCTTCCAATCATTCCATACACCAAATATAGTTGACCTATTGCTTATAGTATACAAGAAACAGACCAATGAACCATGAAGATGAGGTCAGGGTCAGATGAACCTTGCAAGATAGACATGTACACCTTACAATCATTCCATGCTTTAAATATAGTTGATCTATTGCTTACAGTTTACAAAAAACAGACCAAAATACAAAAACTTAACATTCAGCAAAAAACCCTAAAAAAAATAGGTCAAGGTCAAATAAAACCTACCAGACTCACATGTACATCTAAAATATTTCCATACACCAAATATAGTTGACCTAACACAAAAACTTAACTTTAACCACTGAACCATGAAAATCAGGTCAAGGTCAAATGACACCTGCCAGTTAGGTATGTACACCTTACAATCATTCCATACACCAAATATAGTAGACCTATTACTTACAGTATCTGAGATATGGACTTGACCACGACAAAACTTATCCTTGTTCACTGATCCATCAAATGAGGTCAATGTCAAGTGAAACTGTCTGACAGGCATGAGGTACGCACATACCAAATATAGTTATCATATTACTCCCAATAAGAGAGAAATTAAGATTACAAAAAATCTTAACTTTTTTTTCAAGTTGTCACTGAACCATGAAAATGAGGTCAAGGACAATGGACATATGACAGATAGAAACTTCATAACATAAGGCATCTATATACAAAGTATGAAGCATCCAGGTCTTCTATCTTCTGAAATATTAAGCTTTAAAGAAGTTAGTTAATGCAGCCACCACTGCTGCTGCCACCAGATCACTAACCCTATGTCTCGCTTTCTGCGATAGAAGTCTCAGGGTCAACTTCAAGTCGCAATAATAAATGCATGCAATGATTTCTGAATTTACATGAAATTTCACATATGAGTCCTTTAATTACCTTTGCCATGTTTATCAAACAACATGAGACCAGAGCCTTGTTTCTTTGCTTCCTCTAACCAGCCTGGTGGGTAACCCAACATCCTCATTCTATATACATACAGAGGTATCTGCTGAGGTGATAGACCTAATGCCTCTCTCAGTTTGTCACTGTAAAATAACATATATACATACAGAGGTATCTGCATGATCTGCTGGGGTGATAGACCTAAAGCCTCTCTAAGTTTGTCACTGTAAAATAACATATATACATACAGAGGTATCTGCTGAGGTGATAGACCTAAAGCCTCTCTAAATTTGTCACTGTAAATGACATGTATACATACAGAGGTATCTGCAGGGGTGATACTGTAAATTCAGAAATTATTGCGTGCATTTATTATTGCGATTTTGTCATTTTAGACTAAAATGCGATTTTAATTTTTGCGATATTGAGAAAAATCCTGTTTAATTCATATAAAAAATTTCAAAATGCAAGTTTATATTATAACCCTTCGCATTTTTCGCAATAATAAAAACATTGCAATAATTTCTGAATTTACAGTAGACCTAAATTCTCTCTCAGTTTGTCACTGTAAAATAACATATCTACATACAGAGGAATCTGTTGAGGTGATAGACCTAAAGCCTCTCTCAGTTTGTCACTGTAAAATAACATATATACATACAGAGGAATCTGTTGAGCTGATAGACCTAAAGCTTCTCTCAGTTTGTCACTGTAGAATAACATATATACATACAGAGGAATCTGTTGAGGTGATAGACCTAAAGCCTCTCTAAGTTTGTCACTGTAGAATAACATATATACATACAGAGGAATCTGTTGAGGTGATAGACCTAATGCCTCTCTCAGTTTGTCACTGTAAAATAACATATATACATACAGAGGTATCTGTTGAGCTGATAGACCTAAAGCTTCTCTAAGTTTGTCACTGTAAAATAACATATCTACATACAGAGGTATCTGTTGAGGTGATAGACCTAAAGCCTCTCTAAGTTTGTCACTGTAGAATAACATATATACATACAGAGGAATCTGTTGAGGTGATAGACCTAAAGCCTCTCTAAGTTTGTCACTGTAGAATAACATATATACATACAGAGGAATCTGTTGAGGTGATAGACCTAAAGCTTCTCTCATTTTGATACTGTAAAATAACATATCTACATACAGAGGTATCTGCATGATCTGCTGGGGTGATAGACCTAAAGCTTCTCTAAGTTTGTCACTGTAAAATAACATATATACATACAGAGGAATCTGTTGAGCTGATAGACCTAAAGCTTCTCTCAGTTTGTCACTGTAAAATAACATGGATACATACAGAGGTATCTGCATGATCTGCTGGGGTGATAGACCTAAAGCTTCTCTAAGTTTGTCACTGTAAAATAACATATATACATACAGAGGTATCTGCTGGGGTGATAGACCTAAATCCTCTCTCAGTTTGTCACTGTAAAATAACATATATACATACAGAGGAATCTGTTGAGCTGATAGACCTAAAGCTTCTCTCAATTTGTCACTGTAGAATAACATATATACATACAGAGGTATCTGCTGAGGTGATAGACCTAAAGCTTCTCTCAATTTGTCACTGTAGAATAACATAAAAACATTTACAGGATGAATAAGAATAAATACTAGCAATCTATTTAATTTATTTTTTATATTATAAAACTGTTTGAAAAGAGCAATGTTCAAAGAAATAAACTCTCATCTTTATCATTGAAGTTAAGTCCTGAACTATGATGCTGTTGCTAGAAACATTACATCTTTGTTGATTGTCGGAGAAGACCAGATGTGGTTACGGGAATTATTGAGGAATTATTGAATCGTTATAAAATGCAAAAAAAACCAACCAAATAGAACAAACAAACACAAATTAAAAGCAAACAAATGAAATAAATACACAGTCTTTATTCAATTGTTTATTCTATTTTCTCAATCCAATTTCATTTGCTAAATATGTGATTAATAGATCATTAAATGACCTTTTCCATATTGGCCCTAGTATCATTCCTCCACACATATCTGAACCTTGGATATGGGAGTCCTAGGCTGATACTAGGGCCGATATGGAAAATGCCAAGTAACAATCTATAATTATTTAAAGAAAATTTTCTAAATGTAGAAAATTTTGGATCAGGCTACTGTGGATTCATCTATTCTCGTGGGTACCAATTTTCGTGAATTGAGGAAAACTTGCACATGTGTGGATATTTAATTTTGTGGTTTTGTTTCAGTCAAAATAAATTCCTAAAGCAAACATGTAATTTGTTGGACATTTAAATTTGTGGTTTCCCTTTACCAAGGAAGTCCATTAAAATTGGCATTCAAGAATAACAATAAATCCACAGTATCTAGAAAACGTGTTGTTTGAGTAATTTTTTATAGGTGGAGTGTGACGTTGTTAGTTGAGTCTATTGTACTGTCCATTATTTATAGGTGGAGTGTGACGTTGTTAGTAGAGTCTATTGTACTGTCCATTATTTATAGGTGGAGTGTGACGTTGTTAGTTGAGTCTATTGTACTGTCCATTATTTATAGGTGGAGTGTGACATTGTTAGTAGAGTCTATTGTACTGTCCATTATTTATAGGTGGAGTGTGACGTTGTTAGTTGAGTCTATTGTACTGTCCATTATTTATAGGTGGAGTGTGACGTTGTTAGTTGAGTCTATTGTACTGTCCATTATTTATAGGTGGAGTGTGACGTTGTTAGTAGAGTCTATTGTACTGTCCATTATTTACAGGTGGAGTGTGACGTTGTTAGTTGTCTATTGTACTGTCCATTATTTACAGGTGGAGTGTGACGTTGTTAGTTGAGTCTATTGTACTGTCCATTATTTATAGGTGGAGTGTGACGTTGTTAGTAGAGTCTATTGTACTGTCCATTATTTATAGGTGGAGTGTGACGTGGTAAGTAGAGTCTATTGTACTGTCCATTATTTATAGGTGGAGTGTGACGTTGTTAGTTGAGTCTATTGTACTGTCCATTATTTATAGGTGGAGTATGACGTTGTTAGTTGAGTCTATTGTACTGTCCATTATTTATAGGTGGAGTGTGACGTGGTTAGTAGAGTCTATTGTACTGTCCATTATTTATAGGTGGAGTGTGACGTTGTTAGTTGAGTCTATTGTACTGTCCATTATTTATAGGTGGAGTGTGACGTGGTTAGTAGAGTCTATTGTACTGTCCATTTTTTATAGGTGGAGTGTGACGTTGTTAGTAGAGTCTATTGTACTGTCCATTATTTATAGGTGGAGTGTGACGTGGTTAGTAGAGTCTATTGTACTGTCCATTATTTATAGGTGGAGTGTGACGTTGTTTGTTGAGTCTATTGTACTGTCCATTATTCGTTAATGATCCCTGTTATTCTATGTATTACTATATAAATACCTGATTTGTCCTGGTCTGAATGTAGCAAATCTTGGATCATCATCTCGGTGATACCTGGACCTGAAAATGAAAATCAAGAAAATATTAATCATGTTAAATGAGAATAATTCTGTCCCTCACTACTGTACAGATAATCATTCACTACTGTACAGATAATCTCTCACTATTGTACAGATAATCCCTCACAACTTTACTGATAATCCCTCACTACTGTACAGATAATCTCTCACTACTGTACAGATAATCCCTCACAACTTTACAGATAATCTTTCACTACTGTACAGATAATCATTCACTACTGTACAGATAATCCCTCACTACTGTACAGATAATCCCTCACTACTGTACAGATAATCCCTCACTACTGTACAGATAATTCCTCACTACTGTACAGATAAGGTTTTGAAGTCAAATCATGTTCCTATTGAAATCACATACATAAATAAAACACTTGCTTCACATGAATTTTGAATAACACAGTTTTTACATGTAGAAAGGACAAGAAAAGTGCTAAAAATTTAACCTCACAAACAGGTTTGACTCTAGAAGTCGCAAAATTTAATCTCCACAAAAAAAAAAACAATTTTACAGAAGTCTAAGAAATAAATCTAAGAGAAAGATGAAATGATAAAACCTGATTTTAGACTTACCCTGTTAGCTTCTGACTTGGACCACCACTCTTGTCTAAAAACTCAGATTTATTTTTCTTGATTCTTTGGAAATCTTTGGGAATTTGGCATTCTGAGATCATGTGATCACCACCACAATTAAAACAGGTGGCTTTTGGTCTGAAACAATAATATATACTTATACAATTACTGTCCAGATCACCACCAAACTCAAACAGGTGTTTTTTGGTCTAAAACATATTAATTACTAGTAATATATCTGTCAAATACAAACTGTGACACAGTGACACAATATTTTGGTGAAACCGTTGTTGTCATTTGACATTTACACTCACCTGTACTTATAAAACATGTTTTATACTACTGGATTTATTGTTATTCGTGGGATACCAATTATCATAGATTTTATTGGTAAAGGTGAACTATAAATTTAAATTTCTCAACGAAGTAAAAATTTTCAATAGGCTTAAATGTAGACTATGGCAAAAACCACCAAATCAAATATCCATGAAAATACAATTTTTTTTCACTCCACGTAATTTGGACCCACAGAAATAAATTAATCCACAGTACTACAGCACCTTACTAAGAATTATATAAATTATATACATGTATATGGAAATTGTTTATTCACATTTTGGACTGAATTGTCTTTTTGTTTGTTTTATGGTTTGAATTATTTTACTTTTTGTCATGTCTAGGCCTTTGATAGATTTATACTATACGATAAGGGTTTTCCTCATTGTTAGAAGACCGTTCGGTGCCTTTAAATTGCTTATATCCACATCTTTTGTTATCTTTTGTTGTGTCATTGGCAATCATACTACAACATATAGCTTGCTGTTTGATGTGAGCCAAGGCTCCATGTTGAAGGCCGTACTTTGACCTATAATTGTTAACTTTTTAAACATTGTGACTTGGATGGAGAGTTGTCTCATAGGCACTCATACCACATCTTCTTATTTATACATCTTATTTATATAAACAGTTATGATCCTACCTTCCAGGTTTGGCTCTGACAGACTCTTCTTCATCAAATGGTATTGGATCTAAGAAACATTGTTCAAATCTGATGGTTCAGGAAAACTTACTAATAATACATAAATACTGCATTCAAAATAAAAATACACAGAAAATATCATTTATTCATCTTTGTTTCAGCTGGATATCTTGTGTTAGAATTATTATTTATAAATTTAACTAAAATTAATATGAGTAACAAAACTAGAGGCTCTCAAGAGCCTGTGTCGCTCACCTGTTCAATAGTATTAGATATAAGTTATTATAATGATATCTAAGATAATAACAAAAACTGCAAAATTTCTGTAAAATTACTAACTCAGGGCAGCAACCCAACAACGGGTTGTCGGATTCGTCTGAAAATTTCAGAGCAGATAAATCTAAATCTGATGAACATTTTGCCACCGTCAGATTTGCTCTAAATGCTTTAATTTCAGAGATATAAATCAAAACTGCATTTTACCCTATGTTCTATTTTCAACCATGTCAGCCATGATGGTTGGAAGGCGGGTCATTGGACAAATTTTTAAACTAGATACCCTAATAATGATTATGGCCAAGTATGGTTAAACTTGTCTCAGTAGTTTCAGAGAAGAAGATTTTGTAAAGATTACAAAATTTACGAAAAATTGTTAAAATTGACTATAAAGGACAATAACTCCTAAAGGGGTTGACTGACAATTTTGGTCATGACAACTTATTTGTAGATCTTACTTAGCTGAACATTATTGCTGTTTACAGTTTATCTCTATCTATGATAATATTCAAGATAATAACCAAAACTGCAAAATTTCCTTAAAATTACCAATTCAGGGCAGCAACCCAACAAAGGGTTGTCAGATTTGTCTGACAATTTCAGGGCAGATAGATCTTGACCTTATAATCAATTTTACCCTGTGTCAGATTTACTCTAAATGCTTTGATTTCAGAGATATAAGCCAAAATCTACATTTTACCCTATGTTCTATTTTTAGCCATGGTGGCCATCTTGGTTGGTTGGCGGGTCATGGGACACAATTTTTAAACTAGATACACTAATGATGATTGTGGGCAAGTTTGGTTAAATTTTGCCCAGTGGTTTCAGAGGAGAAGATTTTGTAAAAGCTAACGACGACGGACGACAACAGACGACGGACGACGGACGCCAAGTGATGAGAAAAGCTCACTTGGCCCTTCGGGTCAGGTGAGCTAAAACTGAAAACAAAGAAAAGACTGATCAATCCATTCTTTATCTATGTGTAGTCAAGTATGGTTTTCAAATATCATCTAGAAAACAATCAAACTTTCAAATTTTCAAATCATCAAAGACCTTCAATGACTCTTTAAAGTAAAAAGTGAAAAGAACCAAAATAAGGCGATACTTGTATTGAATTTTATGCTTGGCCTACATATAAGGTAGGTTTTACTGTCGCAATCAATTTTAACTGCAATTATCATCTTCATACCACGTTGTAAATATAAACAACTACATTTTATACTTTACCTTTGAAGTTACCAATAACAACATACAATGTATGAATAACAAGAAGGATACTTTGGTATTTCCCAGCTGTCTGTTAATGATGGATTGAAATTAACTAGAGGCCAGCCTAGGGTATCTATCAAGAAATACTGATAGATATGGGAACAACCAATTATCTGAAATTAAAAATTACATTAACCATTACAATATGGCTTGAATTGTGGCTAAAATATGTGAAATCATTATTGCAATCTGATCAGAATGAAGATCATGTGTTCACCTTTAGTTCCAAAGATCTGGCACAGTACTGTTTGACTTTCTGATTATAAGATGTTTTCAGGATCTTTTAGTAAAAGTATCCTATCCATATATATTCTAGTACAAGACCCATATCCTATGGTTAGCTATCTTAATAGCAATAAAATGCTCCGCTGGGCGCAGCTTGATATGACCGCAGAGGTCGAACCCTGAACAGTTGGGGCAAGTATGGACACAACATTCAAGCTTGATACAGCACTGAATTTGGATTGTGATTAGATATTTGACACAGCACAGGTTTCTGACACAGAATGAATGTGGTCTAAGAACTTAAAATTTTTAATTTACCTTTTAAACCATATCATTATTATTTGCTTTTATATATAAATCAGAAATAACCAATTTAAAATGGAAAATTTTAATGAAAAAAATCCCCCAAATTTTTGAACCCCTTATGATTCATCACCCCAAACTCAATCCCAGCCTTCCCTTTGTGGTATGGTACCTGCAGTACAATTTCAGAGAGATCCATACACTTGAACACAAGTTATTGTCTGGAAACTAGAAAATGCTTTTTTTGGCCCTTTAATGGCCCCAAATTCCTAAACGTTTAGGGCAATTACACCTAAACTCAAACCCAGCTTTCTCTTTGTGATATGGAACCTTGTAGTACAATTTCATAAAGATCCATACACTTACACACAAGTTATTGTCCTGAACTAGAAAATGCTTGTTTTAGCCCCTTTTGGCCCCTAATTCCTAAAATTTTGAAGCAATTACCCCAAAATTAATCCCAGCCTTCCCTTTGTGGTATGGTACCTTGCAGTTAAATTTCAGAGAGATCCATACACTTGAACACAAGTTATTGTCTGGAAACTAGAAAATGCTTATTTTGGCCCTTTTGGCCCCTTATTCCTAAACGTTTTGGGCAATTACCCCAAACTCAATTCCAGCTTTCCTTTGTGATATGGAACCTTGTAGTACAATTTCAGAAAGATCCATACACTTACACACAAGTTATTGTCATGAAACTGGAAAATGCTTGTTTTTGCCCTTTTGGCCCCTAATTCCTAATATTTTGAGGTAATTACTCCCAAAATCAATCCCAGCATTCCGTGTGTGATATGGAACCTTGTGGTACAATGTCAGAGAGATCCATACACTAACACACAAGTTATGTCTGGAAGTTACAAAATGCTTATTTTGGCCCCTAATTCCTTAACTATTGGTACCATAACCCCAAAATCAATCCCAACCTTCCTTTTGTGGTATTGAACCTTATGGTAAAATTTCATAGAGATCCATTCACTTAAACTAAAGTTAGAGTGCGAAAACCATCTCGATTTGGGGATATCCCCCATGAGAGGTGTTCACCTAAATTTTGAAATTCTTTATTATATAAACTGAACACCTCAAAACAGGCATTCAAAAGAGTTAAAAGGGTATTTAAGCACATATATACTCATTCAAACAATATAGTAGTAGATTAAGACACTTATGACAATATAAGAGGAGCATGAGGTCCTCTTGCGCTTAAAATCCCCCATGGAGATTTTGAAAAGTTGGCAGGTATGGAGCATTGAAAACCAAAACTTTTCAAAAAGGACAACTAATGGCCTGATTTAAGTAACTAATATTAAATAAACAACAGTCCCAAGTCAGGAGCCTGTAATTCAGGGGTTGACGTTTGTTGCTGTATAATTGTTTTTCCTTCATTTTTTATTTTGTACATAAATCAGGCCGTTAGTTTTCTAGTATGTATTGTTTTACATTTTGTCAGGGTTGGCCTTTTATAGCATGCTTTTTGGTATGGGTTTTGTTTATTGTTTTTTCACCTTTTAAAAAGGCTGTTACTTACGGCATGTGATGACCACATGGACTTATTTCTTTGAGGAGCTGTTAGTTTTTCATTGATATCTACACAGGTCAAGGTTGAAGGCTGCAAAATAAAATAAACAGTTGTATAAAACATACAAATAACAGAATGGCATTACACATGTATTCACAATACACAAGTTTACATGACACATATATATAAAACAATACACACGCATACATGATACACATAATATATACAATTCATGTATACATGAACCAAATGTATATGTTATACATATGTATACATAATAAAAATGTTTGAATGGTACAAGATACACATACTCCATTTTCAGGTGCTATAATAAAAATTCAAAGTATCATGACATTTGTCATATAGATCCACGATTGACTATGTCAGTCTGTATCAGTTACAAGTAAAAGATCCAAGAAGTAGAGATATCGATGGTTGATCTGTTGTTGTCTTTGCTTAATATACTGTAAACCAACTCATTTTCACAAGCAATTTATTTTCGCAAGGAGAAAAATAACACAAATATAAATAGTTGCAAATATGTAAATTTTGGGTCTTCTCTTATATAAATACATCAAGACAGTTAAAGAACCTTTGTGAGCACGCTCACATACTCCATGGCCACACATTTCACTGGGCAAACAAAATCTCAACTGATTCCTAAGTTCAAAGTGGCATAACACATAGAAAAAAAATTGAATCTTAATTTCCTGAAGATATGCACATCTACATAGTATGTCTTGATTATCTACAAAATTTCATGAAATTCTGGTGTGTGGATTCAGAAGAGTTGCAGTGACAAACTGTTGCAGTAGTACATTTAGGCCAAAGTTCTAAGTTCAAAGGGGCATAACTCCTAGAAAAAACAATTGAATCATTATTTCCTGTCGATATAAAAATAAGAAGATGTGGTATGATTGCCAATAAAACAACTCTCCACAAGAGACCAAATGACATAATAATTAACAACTATAGTTAATTCTGTACGCCCTTCAACAATGAACAAAACCCTTACCTCATAGTCAGCTATGACATGTATGAAAGGCCCAGAAATGACAAATGTAAAACAATTCAAACGAGAAAATGCACATTTACATAGTATATCCTTATCTACAAAGTTTCATGAAATTCTGTTGTGTGGTTTCAGAGTTGCGATGACCAGAACAGGACTGACAGACGGGTCAAGAACATTATACCCTACAGAACTTTGTTTCGGTTATAATCACAAAAAAATAAATCACAGTGAAGTCAAATGGAAAGATCTTAACGTGAAATAAGGTTTCCACATAAATAAGTTAGTTTACAGTAGTCTAACATTTCTACACTCAGGGTGTTTCACAAATTGACAATTGGTATAGAAAAAGACGTTGTGATGCCATTTTCAGGTCTTCTCTATTTTTAATAATTATTAGCTGGCTCTCATTGAAATACACCCCTCTTTTATTTCTCTTGATAGTATACCTCAAGGTCAAGTTCTGGAAGGTCAGATCTGTCAAACATTTCTTTATACAACAAACCAGTGATAAAATTCTCTATATTTGTCCTGTATTTCCTGGAAAAGAAAGCAAAACTTGAATGTGTTTCAACCTTTTACTTATACTACAGAACCAGAGCAAAACTTGAATGTGTTTCAACCTTTTACTTATACTACAGAACCAGAGCAAAACTTGAATGTGTTTCAACCTTTTACTTATACTACAGAACCAGAGCAAAACTTGAATGTGTTTCAACCTTTTACTTATACTACAGAACCAGAAATGTCATTTGTTATAGATAGAATCAAATTAACTACTTTATGTACCAGTTATTAAAATTAATGAGATTCTTAAAACGCAGTATTTTTTAGATGGTAAAGGGTTTCTTGTCTGCAACTGACGCTAAAGTTATTAATGTATTTAACCCAAGGCTGTCTCTTAAATCTTAGTGCAAAGAAAACAATAAACAAACTAAGTCCATTTATCAAGTTAATATGGGAAAATCAAAAAAATTGTTCAAAATTTTGCTCTAGATGCTGTTTCTTGACACGGAAGAATTTTTTTTAGAACTCCATTAAGAGTATGTTAAAAGAAAGTTTAACCACAGACTGAACCTAATTGTTGACAACACAGATCAACCCAAACAATGGACTGTATGATGGCTATTTCTCCCTTTTGTGTCCTTCATCAGTCAGAGCTCAGACACATACAAGTCGAAACATGTTTTGACCTCTACAAGTCAAAATAAGTAAAATACAAGAGTTATTTCTTTTTTCATGAATCACAATTCGATTTAATCAAGTCAATATTCGACAAACCTCAATTTAAACATAAAATGACTTCTGCAAGTCAATTTTGTACAGCTGAAAATTCACATAGATTACTTATTTTCAGTAGGGATTATGTCCCTTATTACAAGAATCGACCAGAAGGTGTCATCTTTAGTCTTCAGACTGGAAAAGTCTGTTTTGGTTAAAGCTGCTTCAGATGAATAGACGATTATGAAGGGACAATGATTTCTAATATTTTCAATGAATATAATCATCAATTTCAACTTGCATAAATACAAAATATATCAGTCATATATTTTTGTGCCTATGCAAAGTCTGGAGTATTTGACTAGTTTTTATACGACATCCGAAGACACATTGGTTTTCGCACTCTAACTTTAGTTTAAGTGAATGGATCTCTATGAAATTTTACCATAAGGTTCAATTCCACAAAAGGAAGGTAGGGATTGATTTTGGGGTTATGGTACCAACAGTTAAGGAATTAGGGGCCAAAAGGGCCAAAAATAAGCAGTTTTGTAACTTCCAGACATAACTTGTGTGTTAGTGTATGGATCTCTCTGACATTGTACCACAAGGTTCCATATCACAAAGGGAATGCTGGGATTGATTTTGGGGTAATTGCCTCCAAATTTTCGGAATTAGGGCCAAAAAGGGCAAAAACAAGCATTTTCTAGTTTCATGACAATAACTTGTGTGTAAGTGTATGGATCTTTCTGAAATTGTACTACAAGGTTCCATATCACAAAGGAAAGCTGGGTTTGAGTTTAGGGTAATTGCCCTAAACGTTTAGGAATTTAAATAAAAACAAGCATTTTCTAGTTTCCACACAATAACTTGTGTTCAAGTGTACGGATCTCTCTGAAATTGTACTGCAAGGTACCATACCACAAAGGGAAGGCTGGGATTGAGTTTGGGGGTGATGAAAAATTTGAGGGGGATTTTTTTTCATTTTTTTTTTTCTTTAAAATTTTCCATTTTAAATTGGTTATTTCTGATTTATATATAAAAGCAAATTATAATGATATGGTTTGAATAGGTAAATTAAACATTTTTAAGTTCTTAGACCACATTCATTCTGTGTCAGAAACCTATGCTGTGTCAAATATTTAATCACAATCCAAATTCAGTGCTGTATCAAGCTTGAATGTTAAGTCCATACTTGCCCCAACTGTTCAGGGTTTGACCTCTGCGGTTGTATCAAGCTGCACCCAGCGGATCATTTTATTTTCTATTTATTATTACAACAATTTTAAACCATCTTTCAGTTTCTTTTTTTTTTCACTTAAACAGATAGCTTTCATGGCTTTTCATAGTTCATTTGGCAAATAAATTAAAATGATTTAACTTTAAACTTTTTAAATTTTTTGCCAAATAGTGTAATCAGAGAAAAGTATTCTTACAGCTTTCCAGTTTTTCTGTTCTGAATGAATGATAGGATTACCCCCATCCCTTGGCTGATTATCAATGAACACCCCGCTTTTGACATCAGATACCATTTTATTGGATTAACCAAATGAATAAAAAGACATTATAAAATATAGGAACGAAAGCTTTTGGTATTTTCAAAAAATATCTGATAAATCTTGTAAAGATTTGTACTTAAATGCAATCTTGCTCCAAGCAGAGTACTTAGTTACAAGAAAAAATATTCATTTTCAGACTTATTCAAGTCCAAAATAAGTTATTTATAACCATATGAACAAAAGGACAAAATAGAAAATAGGAACAAAAGGTTTTGGTATTATCACAGATGATCTGATAAATCTTGTTAAAATTTGTACATCAATGTAACCTTGTTCTAATCAGAGTTAATGTACTTACATGTACAAAAAAATAATATGGGCAATAATTTGGTATTGGGATCGTTTCCGATAACGATAGAAAAGTGATAAAATGTTGTATTTTGTTGAGAGAAGTTGTTGCTCCACCATCAAATGCTATTATTTCTATTAAAATATAGGTGCTTTCTAATCTCTCCTAGAGAATCTCCCCTACAGAGAATTTGAAATAAACAAATGTTTAAGATTATTCGCCACTTTTGTATGTCGTTTCTTATCGTTATTTTCGCTTCCGGCGCGTAACGCTGCCCGATTTAAAGATAATCGTCGCCTGCAAAATCGTAACTGTTGCTTTCAAATAATAAAGAACATCGATCAAAAGAATAGTCAGAAGAAATTGCGAGAACTGTAAGTATTTTTGTAGCAGGTGTAAGAAAAGTAGCGTTACTTTGGTTTCCGATTTCAGAACGCAAATTTTAGATGGTATAGTCTGCTTCATTGTAATTGAATTCTTCATAACAATATGCAAATATGAACTCTCGCGAGATGTTCAAACAGGTAAATCAGTGATTATTTACATTCAAGTTTTGTTCTTCGTAATAATTAAGTTAGAAAATGACGTTATCATTATGCGTTACATTTCACATGAAACAGAAGTCCAGTTACTTACTTTTTTATTAAAATTGTTTTTGTCGTTCAGTCCAAATCATTTCCGCCATACGTGAAACGTGTGGCTAACATGTGATTAAGCGCCACGGCCGGGTATATGAAATAATAGGTCTAAACATCGTTTTTGTTTCCAACGGATAGTAGCAAGCATATTCTGTAGACTGTTTTCATATTGTTTAAAAAGGAAAATACAATTTTCAAAAGATTGCGCCGGGGTCTATTATTTTCCTACGTGCATAATGTTACATACGATCTTGAGTGAAAATAAATGCCCAATGACTTGACAAAATTGATTTCTTATTCGAGGGACGTTACAACACACTTTGTTTCGGATAACGATGAAAAGGGTCCTTGGAAAATTCAATCAACATTACGTCTCTTATCATTCTGCCGATGCTTGTTGAATTGATTTTGCTTCAGCAGTAAATTGTACTTGATATTTTAGGTAAATAAAGATGATTAAAAAAATACATGTTGATATACCGTTACACTTGGAATGTACAGAGTTGGTATCTTTGTCACAATTTTTTTTTTTAATTTTAATCATATTCTGCAAACACTTTTCAAAATGCAATAATATTGTCAAAGGAGAAGTAAACTTTACCATGCATGACTTGAAAGGAAGTACTTTATCGATTTTAGCCCACTAAAGAAGGTTAACATGTGGAAACCATGTAGATGGTGTACAGGTCACAAATATCACATGATGCCTATTATAAGATTTTAATTCCAAATTAAAAGTTTTTACTTTACTGGATTAATAGGAATTTGACATTGGAATTAATTGTATAAAACTGAATTTCAAAACCAATAAATACATTTTTTGGCTAAAACATCAAGATACAACGATTATGGTATCCTGTATCAATAAAGAAAACGTGGAAATTTCTGAATAAATTGCACTAATTTTTTTCAAAACAAACACATATTTAGGAGTTTTATAGTAATACTATTACATTTAAGACAGATTTTAACCTGAGATGCAAATCTAAATGCATAAGTATGCCAGTATTAAATCAATACACGGAAACCGCCAATGTTGTATCCAGTTCAGTTGTATGCGTCACAATTTCATAGCTTTTCAAAAGTGTTATTTCCCTTCAGGTAAGTAGTGCCGATTCACTGCCTGCATGGCCAATATATCAAAACACTTTTCTTTTCAACTTAAAAGTAAAATCTTGCTTTGAAAATATGTTCACCTTTATCAAATTTGCCATAAAACATTGCATGAAATAACATGTCACTTTAATGTTGACATGTAAAATAAGCTTTTTACAGTTGCCCTTGCTGAAAGGAACTAGGGTTCTGTTTAATCTATGGACTTGTGACTTTGAAGATCGGTCATAATTTGTATTGTATGATAAGAAGTTACGAGCAAACTTGTGACCTTTAGAGAAACGAGCCCAATAACAACTTACCAGAATTTTTTTTAATCAGATTTATACATTTGTGGTCACAAATTTTGGAAAAAAATTTAGTGAAATAAACCAGGCTATTCTTTTTAGTATATGAGGTTTTCGGTTATGTTTCTGTAATCCATGGTACTTGTAATTTTCCAGCAGTTGTAATGAATGGGTGTACACAATTATAGGATTTCTTTGAATTTCTATACACCATAAAATAATGTCTTGTATATGGAATCTTGTCTATAAAAAGAAAATATGGTGTGATTGCCAATTAGACAACTCTCCACAAGAGACCAAATGACACAGAAATTTACAGCTGAACTATAGGTCACCGTACGGCCTTCAACAATGAGCAAAGCCCATACCACATAGTCAGCTATAAAAGGCCCCGAAATCACAAATGTAAAACAATTCAAACTTTAATTGGATATAAGAAGATGTGGTATGAGTGCCAATGAGACAACTCTCCATCCAAGTCAAAATTTATAAAAGTAAACCAATATAGGTCAAAGTACGGTCTTCAACACAGAGCCTTGGCTCACACCGAACAGCAAGCTATAATGGTACCAAACCTTCACCCTTATCTGAAACAATAGTGTAACATCACAACATAGAAAGACACACTATAAAATATCAATTGAAATGGCTTAACTCAATCAAAAGACATATTAACACCAGTGAACATACATTGAACAAATAAATTTGATCTATGATACAATGTTTAAGTACACTATATTCGACACCTCAAACAGAGATAAAGGTTACAACAATTCTAAATTATGTATGTCTCTTTAATTTTTTTTCATTGATTTTCTTTTTATGACCACCTATATGATTTGCAATTTGGTATGCAGCTACAGCATGTTTGGTTGTTGCAGTTGGGTCACTTTCTGTTATATAATTAGGTGGGCTATACTTTTAACACATATCTTCTACCTCATTTGTCAATATGAAATTTATTGTATCTAGCATATTATTTATACACAAACTGTTGTAATAAGGTATTTAAAGTTTTTCTCTCTTGTCCATACTAAGATTTGAACCTACATCTATCAAGCTGTAGAGTGAACACCACCTTAATACTACAGTCCTTTTAGATTTAAAAAATAGTTACAATTATATCAAAGTTTTCATTTCTAATTACTTGTTTTTACTACTTTTGTCATCTATGATACATGTACCTTGTACATATGCATAACCATGATAACACATGCAAATTTATTAAATGGTTGATGTTTATAATCAAGTTTTGTAGTCAATAAATATTCAAGTGTTATTGTATTTGTATCTTTGAATTTTGTTTCATCTTCAGATCATAGTTCAGTTTTGTTGTATATCATAGATAATAAGCTATGCCACCAGTCATTATCATTATTGTTGAATTCTCATTGCAGGTCACAAAAGTTAAAATCCATGGCTGTGGTTTCAATTTTACAAAAGCCAGGGACAGGGTGGACATTACAAGATGCTACTTATACTGTGGATAAAATGGACATCACTCACATATTGGATGTTCCAAACATTAATATGTTTGTTGGATCACGCTTTTTGTTTTGTGTTCAATAAAATTTAGAAATTTAAAATGTCCTGCATCTTTCCAATTGAATCAAAAGTGAGAACTGAGAAAGTGCCTCCCAACACTCCCATACATTCACTTCTGGAACAGCCCTTTATAGAAAAGTACATTATATAAGATAAGTAGCACTAGCTAGATCTCCCAGTTTTTACAGTGCTTGAATTTTCTGCTAAGTGATGCATAAGCATAAAGAGTAAACCATGCAATTGTGTTACAGAGCTAGCTGGCACACTGCATTGGGTGCACTAAGGGTTAGTAGGCACATATGCTACATATAAAAGTGTATAATGGTATAAGAATATAACAAAAGCAAGAGAAAATACATTGGTAGTCAAAATCAGTAGATGCAAGTCAGCACCCAAAAATAATTTATTATAGTGACATCATAAAGTGCCCTTGTTTCTATATTCTCATAGTTTTCATTGTCTATTGGAAAAAAATCATCAAAAACAGTCCTAAATTTAAAACCAAAGTTATAAGTAACATTATCAAGAAAAGTTTACTGTTCAGATTATTTTAAGCTGATTTTCCAATAAAATAAAACTAAAAAGTGCTTTCGGTTTCTTATGGTTTCCTGTCGCGTTAAAAAAACCTTAATTTAACATTGAAAATAGATTTTAAATATTAACATGAAGCAAGTAGCACTAGTAATGGTGTTCATTTATGTCTTTTGAAATAAATTGTGCAAAATAAAGAAAATAAAGTTTGGTTTCCTGTTTGGTTTCCTGTCCCTAAAACAGTGAATCAAAATGGATTAATTTTTCTCGAAAAACCACTTGTTTGGTTTAAAAAATTAAATTCATTAATACTATTCTCACACCAACACAACCCACAGAATAAAAGTTAAAGTTTTAGAACTTAAAAAAGATACAAAAGAAACCAAAGGCGAATACCAAATTATTGCCCATATATGAAAATTGAATATATGTTCCTTAAAGACAACATGTAGTTATTTTGTCTTGTCTTTAGAATTTTAATTCAAGAGTTATGCAGGTAGATCCTTGTGTAATTTTGAAAGGTACACAATATCACTAATTTCGACTTGATGAAGTCGATATTTCAAAAACAAAGACAGTCATGACATTTGATAGTATACAGGATCCTTACTATAAATGCAGTATATATCATACAAAAATCTTTCACAGCTATTTCCATTTTTGGAATGAATGATAGGATAATCCACATCCCTTGGCTAATCATCATTAAACATCCCCTTTTTCTCAACACTAGATAATATTTCATTCTCCAAGCAGAATCTTGGTTTAAAAAAATTAAATTCACTTTCCGACTTATTCATGTTATTAGAGTCCAAAATAACCATATGAACAAAAATTCAAAATAAAATATAGGAATGAAAGCTTTTGGTATATCAAAAATATCTGATAAATCTTGTAAAATTTGTACTTAATGCAATCTTGCTCCAAGCAGAGTACTTAGTAACAAGAAAAAATTCATTTTCAGACTTATTCAAGTCCAAAATAAGTTATTTATAACCATATGAACAAAACGACAAAATAGAAAATAGGAACAAAAGGTTTTGGTATTATTACAGATGATCTGATAAATCTTGTTAAACTTTGTACTTCAATGTAACCTTGTTCCAATCAGAGTAAATGTACTTACATGTACAAAAAAAATGAAATTCACTTTTGTACTTATTCAAGTCCAAAATAACCATATGAACAAAAGACAAAATAAAAAAAAAGAATGAAAGCTTTTGCAATTTTAGAATTATCACAGTAAATCAGATTAATCTAATAAAATTTGGACTGCAATGCATCGTTGCTCCAAGCAGAGTAAATGTACTTACAAAAGAATAAAATTCATTTTCAGACTTATTCAAGTCCAAATAGGACAGACATGTTATGGTATTAGTTTTTCGTAACACAGAATTTCACAGGCCTCACTAATTTCGACTTGTACAAGTTGATGTTTCAAAAAAAAAACAATCATGACAATTGATATTACACAGGATCCTTATTATAAATGTAGTATATATCAGACAAATAATCTCACACAGCTATTTCCAGTTTTTCTGAATGAATGGTAGGATAATCCACATCCCTTGGCTAATCATCGTTAAACATCCCCTTTTTCTCAACACTAGATAATATATTATTCTCCAAGCAGAGAACTTGGTTTAAAAAAAATTAAATTCACTTTCCGACTTATTCGAGTCCAAAATAACCATATAAACAAAAGATAAAAATAGAAAAAACTTTTTATATATCCAAGTTCATGAAGTTCTCTGCTTGGAGAATAAAATATTATATGGTGACAATAAAAAGGGGATGTTTATGAATAACCAAATGAATAAAAAGACAAAATCTTTTGTTATTATTAAAGAATATCTGATAAATCTTGTAAAAATATGCAACTTTTCTCCAAGCAGAGAACTTGGTTACAAAAAAAAGTAAAATTCATTTTCAGACTTATTCAAGTCCAAAATAACCACATGAACAAAAAGACAAAATAAAAAATTGGAACCAAAGTTTTTGCAGTTTTTTGGAATTAATTATCACAAAAAATCAGATAAATCTTATAAAAATTTTGACTTCAATGTAACCTTTCTCAAAGCAGAGTAGATATACTTATAAAAAGAATAAATTCATTTTCAGACTTATTCAAGTCCAAATAGGACAGACTTGTTATAGTATTAGTTTTTCATTACACAGAATTTCACAGGCCTCAATTCCTGTCTTTGAAATCTCAGTCTCTTGGGTAAATATGTATGTATGACCCACAAACAAATGACCCATAATTTGGAGTTTAAAGATTTTTTGCAAGTCTATATAAAATTGGTAGCAATATGTTAAATTGAGTATTTCTACTTGAAGTATAATACCATAATCAATGACATTAATCACATGATCATAGCAGATCTACGATAAATGAGCAATTGCTGAATATATATATGTTCTTTGATGACAACATGCAGATATTTTGTCTTTAGAATTTAATTCAAGAGTTAAGCAGGTGGAAACTTGTGTAATTTTGAAAGGTACACACAATATCACTAATTTCGACTTGTACAAGTCGATATTTCAAAACAAAGACTGTCATGACATTTGATATTATACAGGATCCTTATTATAAACGTAGTATATATCAGACAAATAATCTCACACAGCTATTTCCAGTTTTTCTGAATGAATGATAGGATAATCCACATCTCTTGGCTAATCATCGTTAAACATCCCCTTTTACTCAACACTAGATAATATTTTATTCTCCAAGAAGAGAACTTGGTTTAAAAAAATTAAATTCACTTTCTGACTTATTCGAGTCCAAAATAACCATATAAACAAAAGAAAAACTAGAAAAAACTTTTTTATATCCAAGTTCTCTGCTTGGAGAACAAAATATTATATGGTGTCAAAAAAGTGGGATGTTTATGAATAACCAAATGAATAAAAAGACAAAATCTTTTGTTATTATTAAAGAATATCTGATAAATCTTGTAAAAATATGCAGCTTTTCCAAGCAGAGAACTTGGTTACAAAAAAGTAAAATTCATTTTCAGACTTATTCAAGTCCAAAATAACCACATGAACAAAAGACAAAATAAAAATTGGAATCAAAGCTTTTGCAGTTTTGGAATTATCACAAAAACAGATAAATCTTACAAAAATTTTGACTTCAATGTAACCTTGCTCAAAGCAGAGTAGATATACTTATAAAAAGAATGAATTATTTTTCAGACTTATTCAAGTCCAAATAGGACAGACTTGTTATAGTATTAGTTTTTCATTACACAGAATTTCACAGGCCTCAATTCCTGTCATTGAAATCTCAGTCTCTTGGGTAAATATGTATATATGACCTATAATTTGGAGTTTAAAGATTTTTTGCAAGTCTATATAAAATTGGTAGCAATTTAGAATATGTTAAATTGAGTATTTCTACTTAAAGTATAATACCATAATCAATGACATTAATCACATGATCATAGCAGATCTACGATAAACGAGCAATTGCTGAATATATATATGTTCTTTGATGACAACATGCAGATATTTTGTCTTTAGAATTTAATTCAAGAGTTAAGCAGGTGGAAACTTGTGTAATTTTGAAAGGTACACACAATATCACTAATTTCGACTTGTACAAGTCGATATTTCAAAAACAAAGACAGTCATGACATTTAATATTATACAGGATCCTTATTATAAATGTAGTGTATATCAGACAAATAATCTCACACAGCTATTTCCAGTTTTCCTGAATGAATGATAGGATCATCCACATCCATTGACTAATCATCTTTAAACATCCCCCTTTTTTCTCAACACTAGATAATATTTTATTCTCCAAGCAGAGAACTTGGTTTAAAAAAAAAATTAAATTCACTTTCTGACTTATTCGAGTCCAAAATAACCATATAAACAAAAAGATAAAAATAGAAAAAAATCTTTTTTTTTGGATCCAAGTTCTCTGCTTGGAGAATAAAATATTATATGGTGTCAAAAAAAAAGTGGGAAGTTTATGAATAACCAAATGAATAAAAAAGACAAAATCTTTTGGTATATTAAAGAATATCTGATAAATCTTGAAAAATATTGTATTTATATGCAACTTTTCTCCAAGCAGAGAACTTGGTTACAAAATAAATAAAATTCATTTTCAGACTTATTCAAGTCCACAATAACCATATGAACAAAAGACAAAATAAAAATTACAACAAAGCTTTTGGTATTATCAAAGAAAATCTGATAAATCTTATCAAAATTGTAATTAAATGCAACCGTGCTCCAAGCAAAGTACTTAGTTACAAAAAAATAAAATTCATTTTAGACTTATTCAAGTCCAAAATAACCATATGAACAAAAAGACCAAATAAAAAATATTTTTGGAATAATCACAGAAAATCCGATAAATGATAATCTTATAAAAATTTGAACTTCAATGCAACATGCATCTGCTCCATGCAGAGTACTCACAAAAAATAAAATTCATTTTCAGACTTATATAAATCCAAAATAACCATATCATGCATATGGAAAAAATTGAAACGAAAGCTCGGACGCATGAAATTTATAACGTGTTGTTTTCAATTTTTGATATTATCATAGACCATCTTATTAATATTTGTACTTCAATACAACCTTGCAAATTTGCTCCAAGTAGAGTACTCACTAGCTGTGGAACCTTAGCTCTAAGGTCCTTATATTTTTGACAATTTGTGTTTTGAAAATTGTCAAAAATATTAATATCATAGCGACCAAATTGTCAAAAATATCATAAGGACCTAAGAGCTATGATTCCACAGCTAAGAACTCACAAAAGAATAAAATTCATTTTCAGACTTATTCAAGTCTACATAAGACAGACTTTGACTTGTTATGGTCACAGTTCTCAAATCATGTCTATTAAATCTCAATCATTTGCGTAAATATGCATGTATATTACCATAAATTTGGACATAACTTTTGCAGGTCGGTCTTTATAATATTGGCGATATATAATTATTTTTTATTTCGACTTGTGCAGTTGGATTAAAGTTAGACAAATATCTATTATATTACAATTATTATAGCTGTCTATAATAATAACATTTTGTGTTCCACTGTTTATTATCCTTGAAATAAAAGTCAGGGCTGATATGCAAAAAACACTTAAGTTAAGATATCCAATTGTAGTACTAATTTATCGAGGACATGTAGAAAAATCTGTCCGCTCGAACAAATCTTAACTTAAGTAGCTGTATGCATATGGGCCCCGAGTTAAAAAAAATGCCTTGAAAATCTTATGATTCATAAAAGGAACACACAATATCACTTATTTCGACTTGTACAAGTTGCAATCTAAACACAAGGACATTCACACAAAATCACAAAATGTAGTAAAACAAACAACAAAATTATGCTATCTGGGGCAATAACTTATCAGTTATTTCCATAATTTATTACTGAATATAAATATAAATATATAACGTGAGGATACCCAAATTGCACCTACTTTGACAGTTTTTCACCTACTTTTATTTATGATCCAGACAAAAGTTTCCATTCCGTGTTTATTTTGTAGATGTATCCTTATTTACTATATAGTTCCACCAATTTAATTTTGAATTCATATTGAATAATAGAATAATGGGTTTGAACCGACCTCCAAACGATCCTTGATTCTGTAAGAATGAGATAAGAGATGTTTTGTTATATTTCTTCAAATATTTAGAACAATCTGACATTAGTCCATGCTTACTATTCATTTTTAAGAAATGGGTGCTCGTAACATATTTTATTTGTTCATTTTAAAAGACGACTTTTTGTGGTCGTCGCATGGCGACTCTTCCGTAAATTTTACTTTTTCCAGTGAATGCTTCATCTGTTGATATATACTGTGAACGTTTTGTGAATATTATACAATTACTGTCTTTTGGTGAGGTAAATATGTGGTTTTATTCCATATTAGTAATAATTTAGTAGGTTTCTCTATATGAATTGGATTTTAAATAAAAGCATATTCACCTGGAGAAAAGTGTTATTCACCGCGCTAAACGCCACGCGCTTTTACATGTAACGTTATGGTAAAATGTTTGATGTACAATTGGTTTTGGTAAATATTTGTCATTAAATAGATTGTTTTCTCCCGAATATGGAATAAAACAATTACTGTCTTTTGTTTCGTAAATATGTGGTTTAATTGACTTTTGAAAACTGATATTTACCGCCGTCGGCCTCAGTGAATATCAGTTTTCAAAAGTCAATAAACCGCATATTTACCTGATCAAAAGACAGTAATTGTATATTATTGACTTTTGAAAACTGATATTCAATGAGGCCAGCGTCAAGTGAATATCAGTTTTCAAGTCAATTAAACCACATATTTACGAAACAAAAGACAGTAATTGTTTTATTACATATTCCGAGAGAGTACCAAGAGAAATGTATATAATGACAATATTTACCAAAACCAATTGTACATCAAACGATTTTAACATAACGTTAAAGCACGCGACGTTTTGCGGTGAATATACTTTTTCCGAGGTGAATATGCTTATTTATTCAAAATCCAATTCATATAGAAAACCTACTAAGGTTCTATCAATATGGATTATTTAAATATATTTACCTATTTGAAAGGCGTGCATAATGTCAAATAATAAAAAATACAAATTGTTTAGTCCGTAAGAAAACTTGAAAGATTTTCACTGCTATTTTTGCTTAATAGGTGCAATTTGGGTACTTGGTGCAATTTGGGTACTGTGACGTTAACAGATTTATTAAACGAGTCTTTCTTTAAAATTTGTATCTATCTTTTGCAATATTTTATTTTTCTCGGCTACATGTTCTGTGAAATTCTTACACCAATGTTGAAATGATCCGTGCCCCAACTTGCCTTGAAATCATAAAAAACACAGACCTTCTCTCCTTTACCCTTAAATATAACAGCAGTTTTAATCTGTTGAAAATCCATTGGGAAACATACAATCTTTAATACAGCCTTTCTTGATCAGAAGTTGTGAAAATTTATTTTACTTGTTACGACAGATAAAATTATTTATTATTGTCAAGGATTTGTATAGTAAGACAAATCGATGTTATTATCAGTATCGTTGTGGAATTTGTTTAAGAACTTTCCGCAAACGAAACACATCGCCGAAGACAACACGAGTTGTCTCCTAAATTACAGATAAGTAACACTCAAAACATTTATTGACCCATAGAAGTCGAAAGTTGTCTGGGGTAGGTGACTTCAAACGTCCACGCGATCAATTTGAAGTCACGCCTTGATGGCACTGACAAAATATCGTTTACTTAATACCCCTTCATCTGCAAAAAATGTGTATAACAACCTAAAAAATCGGAGAAGAACTGTGCAGCAGTTCCAAAACGTACTGAAATCACCCTAGTTTTACCGTTAAATCGATAAAATCAATACCGTACTCAATGACTTTTCCGTTACAGTTCGTTTTTAATAATGGAGTCAGTCACTGTGAAGTCTCGTTAAAAATCGCGGGATCATAGATAGCGTCATAAAGCGGCAAATTCAAAAAAACCTCCGTATCTGAACATGTAGGGCAAAACAGAAACCGACGCAAACAAGTCAAAATTTGATTTCTTGATATTTACCGCTTTTGACTTGTAGGAGTCAAAACATGTTTAGACTTGTATGTGTCTGAGCTCTGACTGTTCATTGCACGGGAGACAAAAAAGGAATCTACTGTTTTTGTTTTTCGAATCAATTCAAACTTACCTTGAAAATTTATTATTATGAAAGAGGATTTGACAGGCAGGGCTATCAGTGTCTGGAACTTTCCTGAAAATATAATAAAAGTCACTACATTATAGACAGGTGATGGTGATCATCTTCTGTAATTAATGAAAACAGAATTCCTGATCAAAAACTAATCATCCAATATGACCCAATGGAATTTAGAATGACTAAGACAATGGATGCCATTAATGAAGCAGAAACTTTGACTTTTTCAGAGTACCTGAGTTTACCTCCATTTTACTCAAGTTTATTTTATCAATACGAGTTTCTATTATATTTTCTGACCAAGATTGTCATATGTCTGTTTTCGTCATTGTCTTAATAACAAGTATCTGCCTATCTTCAGCATGTTCAATCTGGACCATGTTTGTCTTATGTGACATAATGTCATTTTTGGTCATTGTCTATTCTGCCTGTTTTAAATTTACAATTTTAATTGTCCTTTGGTATTTTCAACTTTAAGTCAATTACCTGGAACATTTTTTTTTTTTAAAACAACCAAAGATGTAAATTTTCAGTACTTATTGTCAGTCCATTCATCCAAATTTTATTCTTTAAATATTTTAATGTAGTACTATTAAATAAAATGCTCTGCAGGCGCAGCTTGATACGACCGCAGAGGTCGAACCCTGAATAGTTGGGGCAAGTATGGACACAACATTCAAGCTTGATACAGCTCTTAATTTGGATTGTGATTAAATATTTGACACAGCATAGGCTTCTGACACAGAATGAATGTGGTCTAAGAACTTAAAAATTTTAAATTGGACATTCACCTATTATGGTCCAATATCCAAAATCTAAATACATGGTTAGATTCAGCATATCAAAGAACCCCAATATTTCAATTTTGATGAAATCAAACAAAGTTTAATTTAGGACCCTTTTGACCTCAATGTGGACAAAGTTGATAACGGGTCCAAAAATCAAAAATCTAAATACATGGTTAGATTCAGCATATCAAAGAACCCCATATATTTAATTTTGTTGAAATCAAACAAAGTTGAATTTTGACCCGATTTGGACCAACTTGAAAACTGGGCCCATAATCAAAAATCTAAATACATGTTTAGATTCAGTATATCAAAGAACCCTAAGAATTCAATTTTGTTAAAATCAAACTAAGTTTAATTTTGGACCCTTTGGACCTTAATGTAGACCAATTTGAAATCGGGACCAAAATTAAGAATCTAAATACACGGTTAGATTCGGCATATCAAAGAACCCCAATAATTCAATTTTGATGAAATCAAACAAAGTTTAATTTTGGATCCTTTGACCTCAATGTGGACAAAGTTGATAACGGGCCCAAAAATATAAAATCTAAATACATGGTTAGATTCAGCATATCAAAGAACCCCATATATTCAATTTTGTTGAAATCAAACAAAGTTTAATTTTGGACCCTGATTTGGACCAACTTGAAAACTGGGCCCATAATCAAAAATCTAAATACATGTTTAGATTCAGCATATCAAAGAACCCTAAGAATTCAATTTTGTTAAAATCAAAATAAGTTTAATTTTGGACCCTTTGGACCTTAATGTAGACCAATTTGAAAACGGGACCAAAATTAAGAATCTAAATACACGGTTAGATTCGCATATCAAAGAACCCCAATATTTCAATTTTGATGAAATCAAACAAAGTTTAATTTTGGACCCTTTGACCTCAATGTGGACAAAGTTGATAACGGGCCCAAAAATCAAAAATCTAAATACATGGTTAGATTCAGCATATCAAAGAACCCCATATATTCAATTTTTGTTGAAATCAAACAAAGTTTAATTTTGGACCCTGATTTGGACCAACTTGAAAACTGGGCCCATAATCAAAAATCTAAATACATGTTTAGATTCAGCATATCAAAGAACCCTAAGAATTCAATTTTTGTTAAAATCAAACTAAGTTTAATTTTGGACCCTTTGGACCTTAATGTAGACCAATTTGAAAACGGGACCAAAAATTAAGAATCTAAATACACTGTTAGATTCGGCATATCAAAGAACCCCAATAATTCAATTTTTGATGAAATCAAACAAAGTTTAATTTTGGACCCTTTGGACCTCAATGTGGACCAATTAAAAACGGGCCCAAAATCCAAAAACTTAATACACGGTTAGATTCAGCATATTAAAGAACACTAAGAGTTCAAGAATAAAACCCCATTGAAATTGGTCAAGAAATAAGCAATTTATACAAAGTATCTTCTTTTGCACAATACTGTGTAATTGAATATTTCTTGCAATTGGGCAATACTGTGCAATTGAATATTTCTTGCTATTGCGCAATACTGTACAATTGACAATTTCTTGCTATTGTGCAATATTGTGCTATTGGATATTTCTTGCTATTGTGCAATACTGTGCAATTGAAGATTTCTTGCTATTATGCAATACTGTGCAATTGAAAATTTCTTGCTATTGCACAATACTTATTATATAATGATTTACACATCCTGTTTGGTGTGTATCTCCTGCCATATCAATATTATTTGCTTTTAAATATAAATCAGAAATAACCAACTTAAAATGGAAAATTCTAAAAAAAAAAAAAAAGGAAAAAGGAAAAAAAAATCCCCAAAAATTTTTGAACCCTCTTATGATTCATCACCCCAAACTCAATCCCAGCCTTCCTTTGAGGTATGGTACCTTGCAGTACAATTTCAGAGAGATCCATACACTTGAACACAAGTTATTGTCTGGAAACTAGAAAATGCTTATTTTGGCCCCTTGGCCCCTAATTCCTAAATGTTTCAGGCAATTACCCCAAACTCAATTCCAGCTTTCCTTTGTGATATGGAACCTTGTAGTACAATTTCAGAAAGATCCATACACTTACACACAAGTTATTGTCATGAAACTAGAAAATGCTTGTTTTTGCCCTTTTTGGCCCTAATTCCTAAAATTTTGAGGCAATTACCCCAAAATCAATCCCAGCATTCCCTTTGTGATATAGAACCTTGTGGTACAAAGTCAGAGATCCATACACTAACACACAAGTTATGTCTGAAATTACAAAATGCTTATTTTTGGCCCCTTTTGGCCCCTAATTCCTTAACTGTTGGTACCATAACCCCAAAATCAATCCCAATCTTCCTTTTGTGATATTGAACCTTATGGTAAAATTTAATAGAGATCCATTCACTTAAACTAAAGTTAGAGTGCGAAACCAATGTGTCTTCGGACGACGACGACGACGCCAACGTTATACCAATATACGACCACAAAAATTTTGCGGTCGTATAAAAGCATGATACCAAGTTCAACGCACATGACACATGTTTCTGGAATACCCAAGAGACAGAAAGATTGGAAAGCCAACAAATATGAAATGATACAAAGCATAAAAACCAACAGGAGGGGATCCACTTGAACAAGTCAGGATCAATCTTACTTGTGTATACAGTGATACTTGTACAACTAACAATATCGATCACTTGAATTTACTGCTTATATACGTTAACATGGAATTATTTGAATCTGGAATAATTTTGAATTCTGGGAAATTAATAAGAAATGTATGATGAAAACTAACCAAACTAAGAGAGTTAATTCACGTTACTTTCATTTCAGTATGAACTAAATAACCTACCTTAGCCATGCATGGCAAACCCTCCTTAATTGGGTCAGTTTTCATCATAAATTTCTTATCAATTATCCAGAATTCAAAATTATTCCAGATTCAATTAATTCCTTGTCCTTTAGAGATGTCACCACAAAGAACCCTGTTAGACAACAGAAGAGTGTGCCTGTATTTCTGACAAACATGACAGAGAAACCCTGAGAAAGTACATAATTTTTCAAAATTTCTGCTTGTCAATTACACATACATGTGTATTTATAGACTAAAAATGCATTGCCTTAGTTGACCTTGACTGCAAAAACACAGTATATTTTTGTTCAATAAAAGAATAAATGATGAATTAAATTTCCTTGTTGGTATTCACTTCCCAATAACTGTTGTTCTCGTCACATGGAAGTTCACACTGAAGTTTTAGTTCTTACATCAATAGGTAAGATTGCAAAAATAATTTGTTCAAAAAGGGAGGTAATCATTAAAAAACATAGTCTATAGATTTTTGAATAGGACATGGTAAACCGAGAGAACACTTATCAATTTGACTCTTATTTCATGTTTTAACTATTTAGATTGATTCTGACTTGCACAAGTGGACCATCTTACTGATCAGAAAGGCCAACACAGAATGGTCACAATATTTAAAGTAAAAGTGCTGCACAATATTTACAAGATATACATCATGTACATTGTACTTAAATGTTCATCTCAGCATAAAAAATTAAAAAAGATACTTCCAAGCACATGATGATTAATCACATTTTTCTGTTACATCACATAGCAAAACTAGAAGACAGAAAATTATATGTCATTATTGAGTTTTGACCAATGGAAAAGTGAGACCAGGGAAACAAAATTATGTGCATATTGATTATCAAAAAATAAACTAATAGGAAAATCAGAAAAAAATGACATAAATTTGTTTAATACTTACCTTGTAGAATCTATTAAATCAGCAAATCTCTTGTATTTATTTCCTGTTCAGTGTTAAGGCAAAGTCAAAATAAAACATAAATTTATACTAAAATCTGGTCATGCATCAATAGAACTTTACTGGTATTCTGCTTTTAGCCTAGGTCAATGTTTTCTTATAAATTTATGTCATAAACATGATAAAGCAGATGTAAATAAATTGTTTCAAAAATGAGATATACAAAATCATTTTTTAGTAATGATTTCCACATCATATCAAAGCAGATTTAAATTTTGAATTAATCATTTTATATAAACTTTAATTTTTCCCAAAATTTTATCATTGTTTATTTGAGCAGAAGTAGATGTATTGTATTTGATCCAATAAATCAATTACTAAATATAATTGGAATTCCAGAAACCCTCACTTTTTCAGAATGTATTTCCAATGTTGATGAATATCTTTAGTTTATGTTCCTCAACGTTCTGTTTATAAAGTATAAAGCACTCAAACATGTGTCAAAGGCCTGACCGCTGCACAACAGAACTTTATATTTCAATACAAACTTATTATAACAGGTTTCAATGCATGATAAAAAATGTGCATCAGATTGGAAATAATAGGTTTAAAATTAGTTAAATATTTGGTATATTTTCAGAAATCTTTTTAACCTTTATTTTTCTATCAAATCATGTTTAGGCTTCAGAAATATATTTAAAGAGGGAGAGACTGATGTAAGATTAAAGGAAATTACCTTATTCATTGAGCATTAGTATGCTGTAATTACATATTTATAACTTAAGTATTCTGAAAATGTTACATTCAGTTTTATTGTGGTGCGATGTTGAAAATAATTTCCACTATCAATTTTAACAAAGCATCATTTATTTATTTTTATTTTAAATATATACATGTATGTACCATTGAAAATATTTGTGAAGCTACTATAATGCTTCATGTTATGTCATAATGAAAGGTAAAATATCAAATAGGTTTCATAGACATCTTTTTTTTAAGAAGTTACGTACATTTGGTTTGTAGTAGTCTTACAGATTTCATAAATAATATTCATATATTATTAAAGCACTTGTTCATCATGTTATGTCATAATAAAAGGCAAAATATCAAATAGATTTCATAGGCATCTTTTTTTAAGAAGTTACGTACATTTGGTTTGAAGTTGTCTTACAGATTTCTTAAATAATGTTCATATATTATTACAGCACTTGTTTGCAAAATTAAAATCAATTAAGAAACATTTTCAATATCTCTTTAATTAAATGTTTATTACTATATATGTTTATCATTAAACATTATTTTCAGAAGTACAATTTAAAAAATAAGGAGGATAAGGGAAGTAACTCTACATAATTATCTGCATTTTTATATAAATTTATATTACCTAAAGACAAAGGAGCAAAAGTTAATTAACAGTGTATTTGACTTTCAAGTTGTCAAGTTGAAACATTTAATTATCCAAATTAATTTTGGCTGGCTTTAACTGCATATCTCAGGTTTCAATGCACATAATGCTCAGCTTGGGATCTACACACTTGTATTGTTATCTCTAGGGCAATTAACAGCTATTTAATCACTCTTGAATGAATGAATGATTTTATTCTCATAAATTAGTACATAGCTACAGAGAAAATAACAGTTCATATATAATACATACTTTGTTTTGCATGTAATATCTAATTATAGGGGCTTAAAATTCAAATTCATATATATTTTTTTACCTATATTTAGTTAACAAATCAGAACATTGCTTTCATCTCCATGAAACATTTAAAATGAATAGTGTCTGCATTTTCTTTAGCATCTCTGGAAAAATGTATAGATTTGGGACAGATATGCTAAAACCATCTGAGAATCAAGAACACAGAAAAATTTAAGAAAACTATAATCATGACAATCATGATAATATCGGATTATGTTTTGTTTCAACTAAAACAATATTTTAGGGTAAGCACTATCAATTAGGTTCATGAGGTTATTTGGATAGGCTGAAATGTACAAATTTTTCTAGGCCTGACCACTATATTGTTACATGTACATAGGAAATTGTATACTGTGAGGCAACACATGGGTAAAAAACAGCACATAATGCTATAAAACTTATGGTGCTTTTTTTATCATTTTTAGATTGTTATAGTTCTGTACAATGGGTGATTTCAATACATTCTGGAGGATATTTGGTAAAATTTAGCGTTTAAGGCTGATCGGCAATTTGGTTCCAGTGCCCGTGTCAAAATAAATTTCCGCCTTTATCATATTTAAATACTAAACATGCTAAATGACATCCTTTGCAGATCCTACCGACTGGATTTTTATATATTTGCTGTTGTCTTGATATGCACAAAATATAGATTAAACAAACAAAATCAATTTTAAAACAAAGCAGGCTATCATATCGAATTTGGGTAATTGGTCCCAACCTATCTATGCAATATTTCCATTTAAAGGATACGCTCATGTTGTAGTTTAAATGAAGTAATCTTTTTAGATTCCACTTTTTCATTTGTTGTGTTTATTTGCTCAACATTCTCACAGTCAGTTTTATTTACAATGTCGACATCTCTATTTTCGGTTTCAGTTTCACTTTCTGATTCAGATTCACTGTTGGATTCTGATGAAGATTCATCATCAGACGCTCCAACTTTAAACAATATTTTACTCTTGTCTTCTTGCCCTTCATTTGTGACATCATATTTTATAAATGACGCGCTAGAATTTCTGTCCTTTTCAAATTCGTCGAAAGAGATAGGTCACCGAACACGTCGGTAGCCATTTTAGCAGAATATTAAGCAGGACTGAATAAATGTATGTCATAGATTAGTCGATAAAACATTATGCTCATTTTTTCATGTTTTAGGAAAATTTGTTGCTTGTTTTGATATTCTTTTCATTTATTTTTATCATTTGTTAATAGAATTCAACATGTTAAAAAACACAATAAAAATAAAATGCAATTACCTATAACCAACTCAACTATTCCGATCTTGTATCGAAATTGACGGATTTTAAAAAATAATTTGTTTAGTGTATTTCTCTGTTCCAGACACCATTACATCAAAGGTACTGAAAGAAAAAGTAAAATCACAAAATACTGAACTCCGAGGAAAATTCAAAAGGAAAGTCCTCAATCAAATGGCAAAATCAAAGTTCAAACACATCAAGCGAATGGCTAACAACTGTCATATTCCTGACTTGGTACAGGCATTTTCTTATGTAGAAAATGGTGGATTGAACCTGGTTTTATGGCTAGCCAAACCTCTCACTTGTATGACAGTTGCATCAAATTCCGTTATATTGACAACGATGCGTGAACAAAACAAACAGACACAATTCGTAAAAATGTCAAAAATAGGGTTACAGCAGTCAACATTGTGTTATCATCTTAATCACTATAAAACAAACAAATTTTAGGAAGAAGCATACATCAAATTTAACATCCTCATTATGCTTATATCATACGATTTTATATATATATGTAAAATCCACCTAAAAAGGATGGAAGGTTTTAAGTACTGGCGTAAAATCGCGCTTTGAAATTCGCACAGGTAGACATAAAATAATTTAGTCGTTCAAAGTATAAAGAGATACATAAATACAGAGTCACGTAAAATGGACATCACAAAAACAGACTCAGCAGTAAAAGCAATATCAATAAATAAAATAATAGTATGGTTCAAATTATGACGGATACACAAGCACAGAGCCACGCCAAATGTATATCACAAAAACAGACCCAACAGTAAAAGTGATATAAATAAATAAAATAAGAAATTTAACCTTAAGGCGATCAAATGAAACAGGTGAATAACCAGGTTTATGGAGGAGACTAAATGTATGTCCAATATTTTTTAAAGAAGGGAAAACTATTTGGAACATATTTTAATAAGCCACATAATGAACCATTCTAACAAACACAATATACTGTTTCTCCTTCAACTTGGATTAAGGAGAGGCATATTCTGTAAAATATTACTGATTGAATTTATCAATCACATCACTACAACATGGATACAGGGAAACGAACAGACTGCCTGTCATACTAGAAGGAATTTTATCAAGAGTCACATGCTTTGTCAACAATACAATAGTGTACCATCCCATCCCATCCCATCCCATCCCATCCCATAACATAACATAACATAACATAACATAACATAACATAACATAACATAACATAACATAACATAACATAACATAACATAACATAACAAATAAAATTCCATAACATAATAAACAAATAAAATTCCATAACATAACATAATAAACAAATAAAATTAACATTTAACATAAAAAAGAGAGACAAAAGATACCAAAGGCATAATCAAACGCATGTGAAAACTTACTGACAATGCCATGGCAAAAACAAAACGACAACAGTATACAAAACACAAAATAGAAAACTAAAGACCCCATAAAAAGCCAAATGATGATCTCATGTGTTTCCAGAAGGGTAAGCAGATCTTGTCCCGTGTTGCTAATGTAATTTCAAACCTGGTAATAAGTCTAATTTACTCAGTAATTCGGTATGTCACATTTGAGGAAAATGTCTCTGTCAATTGGAAAATGTGAAACAGATATTCCATAACGACCAACCAATGACATAACCAAGAAATGACATACATAACATAACATAACATAACATAACATAACATAACATAACATAACATAACATAACATAACATAACATATATTGATTTTAGGTATGTTTTTTATCACAAGTGTGTTTGTTTGTTTGTCTCTTGGTTTTGGGTGCTTTTTAATTACCAAGTTTTCAAAACTAATTCGGGTTCACTCCTGGGTTTTCGTAACAATCTTCAGGAGCAAAGATATAAACAATATGGAGACCGGTGAAACGCCGAAAGTATTTGACCGCAATTTATGCCCAATATCCTGCTGTTTAAAGAGTATTTTACTCTCAGGCAATATGATAAGATACATGAATGTATCAAAATTGATGTATGCAGATCTTAGTTCCAATTTAGATATGAAGGTATAACTTGGGAACAGTATATCCGTCAATATAAACTAACTAACTAATTTTATTCAGTATAAAATCCAGTACAAAAGGGTCATCGCTGAAATACATGAAAACATAGAAAAACAAATCAAAAATAAAACATAAAAAGACAATTGTGACACTTATAACTAACAATAGACAGAACAACCACTTCAATATTATGCAATTATTCCCACTGATGAATTTCTAATCAAAATACATTTGTCTATATATAAAAGAAATCTGTTGAGAACATCAGTCTCCGAACAGTTCATTAAATATCTAAATTTATCAAAATTATCTAAATTACAAAAACATGGTATAATCCACATCTTGCTATATCTATATAATATTAACAATGTCATCATCAAACTTTTCCTCTCGTCTTGATAGAGGTTACATTCACATATAAAATGAAACTCATCTTCAATTTTTATCAATACAATGTTTACATATTCTTTGATCCAAAGGGTATTATTATATCTGCCTTTTTCAATACATGTGTAAATTGTGGTTAGAAATTCTTAATTTACATAACTGTCTTATATATTGTTTTGAGATATTCAACTTTGTATAAGTCTCAGGTTTATATTCCTTTTTAACTTGTAATATGTGCGTAATTTGTTTTGGTTTTCACTGACAAACATGAGAAAAATATTTTCCATATCTTTTTGTAATATCTTTTCACTGCAGATATGAGTTTTCCTTCTGACAGAGTTCCTTTATTATTCCAGACATGGTCAAAACCAATGAATTTTAGAAACTGAAAAATGTGTTTATTGACGGTACATGGAAAGGTACAATCAACATCTTGATTGACTTATATGCTAATTTTGAAAAATTCAAAAGAGGGTCTTTATACAAATATATCCAGTATTTAAGAGATTGCAAAATGACAAATATAGAGATTGGATAACGACCAAGTTCTGCCATACTGGCAATATCAGAAGCATATTTAGTGGCACCAAGTACAAATTTACAATATCGAATGTGAACCTTTTCAGGTGCAAAATTTTAAAAGTTTTTCTAAATCATCATTTGAACCTGGTGTTAATCTTTCGTCCAGGTTAAGAATGTACGGACCCCACAATTCACTTCCATAAAGAAGGACTGGTTTAACACAGGAGTCAAAAGTTTAAGAGCAAAGGTGTATTATTATGTGTACAATGAAATTTACGTTTAATCATGAAAATTACTTTAAGAGCTTTCTTACTGAGATCTTCAACTGCAGTACTGAAAGAACCTGATGCTCTCATTACAATACCTAGGTATTTATACTCTTGAACACTTTTGATAAGATTTTGCTCAAAATAAAATTACAGTCTTTAAATAATTTACCTGATTTATTAAATACTATTATTTGAGTTTTTCTATATTCAATGATAATTGCCATTTTGACAATAAAGTTCCAATGAGGATAAACAGTTTTGTAGCCCTTCTTTGGTTTGAGACATTAAAATTATGTCATCTGCATACATTAAACAATTTAAGCTTGTATTCCTATATCAGTCAGGGACTTACTGAAATAAGTGATTTTAAATCACTTATTTGAGTAGCAAATTGAAGTTTTGTCACAAATTGTGATTTTGTAGTTTTACCAAAATTTTAAACACATAGGTTTAAATAATATCTTTTCATTAATAAAATTGGAAAAAATGAACTTTTTGCTTCTTTTATGTAGCAAGGTTTATGCCTTTGATGCTATCATTTATCTGCAAATTCTATTTTAGTTGAAAAAATGCTATAATAATGGCTTTACATAATGAACTGATACTTTCTTAACAGATTTTTCCCAGCAGTGGGAGTATTTTTCCTGTAAAGTTCAAGGTTTCATCTTTCAGATTATGTAATAAAATTCTACTGTTCGCGATAAAAATTTCACTGTTCGGGGGTGTTGAAATTAGTGGGGGTTATTAAAATAATGATACTTAAATAAGTGATTTTTGGGAAGGAAATTGAGGTATGATACTTAAACAAGTGATTTTAATGTCATTATCCTAGATTCAGTACAAGGTCATCACCTGAAATGACCTGGTCATCCTAGACAACACAGATGTTGGTTCTGATAATTTTAGA
Organism: Mytilus coruscus; assembly: GCA_017311375.1. Taxonomy (NCBI): domain Eukaryota; kingdom Metazoa; phylum Mollusca; class Bivalvia; order Mytilida; family Mytilidae; genus Mytilus; species Mytilus coruscus. Next base: position 3,115,314 of record CM029598.1, on the reverse strand, counting down.
AACATAATTAGTCCCTGGATCATTAGTACTCTATATTTAAAGCTATAATAAAATTAAATCACTTCTTCTAGTGATTAATTTGTACTACTTAAATAGGTGATTATTAAAGAAAGACAACTCTTACTTCCAATCTTTATGGAAATAATGTTACTTAAATCAGTGATTTAGAAAATCACTCATTTAAGTAAGTCCCTGACTGTATATCAACTGGATCACATTTCTTATCAAGATATCCTGGAAAGTCATTCATAAATAAATTGAAAAGAAGGGACTCAGTATACACCCTTGTTTTACACCAACATTTGAGAGTATGGAATCAGTTAGTCTGGAATCTAGTTTAATTGAATATTTAACACATGTATACATATCTTTGATTAAATGGAATATCTTGCCACATAACCTTGCTCAAAAGTTTAGAAAAGAAAAATTCCTCGAATTGTGTCAAAGGCTTTTCTAAAATCAACAAAACAACAATATAGATGTTTTTGCCCTAAACATTTTATCCACAATAGATTTTAATATATAAACATGATCAATTGTTCTGTTAGCTTTTCTAACATATATTTTTCAATATATATTATTCCTGGTATAACTATAAGTTATAACATAAACAGAAAAATTAAATATATAAAAAAAAACATTTCAGTACATTAGTTGGTTGATTTTCATACTCCATAAGTGGAATCCAGGGTACAGTGGAATCCAGGGTACAGTGGAATCCAAGGTACAGTGGAATCCAGGGTACATTGGAATCCTCCACCAAAATAACACTTCACCGTGTCCTAACACTCCTTTGGTGTACTTTGAGTTATAAATAAGTTGGTGGCACATCCACATTAATTTTAATACACCAATCTCAAGTCGTTTTTATATATGAGTTACACCCATTGAGCTGAGGTCAATTGGTAATGTTGGTGTAAACTGTGACATTATAACACAACACATCTCTGGTACCGAGACCGGAGTTAAACTATATTGGGTACTTTGGGGGTCTCGGTAGATCAAAGTAGCCACTGTATCTGTATCTGTAATCTTCACCTCCAATATATAGGGGATCGAAGAAATCCTCATTTAAACCAGAACCCAAATAAAATCACACAATACTGACTTTGACCCGGAAATCAATCTTTCAGCCGTGGTTCTCTGACTACTTCGGCTTCCTCCACCAAAATAACACTTCACCGTGTCCTAACACTCCTTTGGTGTACTTTGGGTTATAAATAAGTTGGTGGCACATCCACACATTAATTTTAATACACCAATCTCAAGTCGTTTTTTATACGACCGCAAAAAAATTTTGCGGTCGTATATTGGTATGACGTTTGCGTCATCGTCCAAAGACACATTTGTTTTCGCACTCTAACTTTAGTTTAAGTGAATGGATCTCTATGAAATTTTACCATAAGGTTCAATACCACAAAAGGAAGGTTGGGATTGCTTTTGGGGGTTATGGTACCAAGAGTTAAGGAATTAGGGGCCAAAAATAAGCATTTTGTAACTTCCAGACATAACTTGTGTGTTAGTGTTTGGATCTCTGACATTGTACCACAAGGTTCCATATCACAAAGGGAAGGCTGGGATTGATTTTGGGGTAATTGCCTCAAAATTTTAGGAATTAGAGGCCAAAAAGGGAAAAAGCAAGCATTTTTCTAGTTTCATGACAATAACTTGTGTGTAAGTGTATGGATCTTTCTGAAATTGTACTACAGGGTTCCATATCACAAAGGAAAGCTGGAATTGAGTTTGGGGTAATTGCCCAAAACAATTAGGAATAAGGGCCAAAAGGGACCAAAATAAGCATTTTCTAGCTTCCAGACAATAACTTGTGTTCAAGTGTATGGATCTCTCTGAAATTGTACTGCAAGGTACCATACCACAAGGGGAAGGCTGGGTTGATTTTGGGGGTAATTGCCTTAAAATTTTAGGAATTAGGGGCCAAAAAGGGGCCAAAAACAAGCATTTTTCTAGTTTCAGGACAATAACTTGTGGGTAAGTGTATGGATCTTTATGAAATTGTACTATATGGTTCTAGATCACAAAGCGAAAGCTGGGTTTGAGTTTGGGGGTAATTGCCCTAAACGTTTAGGAATTTGGGGCCAAAAAGGGGCCAAAAAACAAGCATTTTTCTAGTTTCCAGTGTGTTCAAGTGTATGTATCTCTCTGAAATTGTACTGCAAGGTACCATACCACAAAGGGAAGGCTGGGATTGATTATGGGGTGATGAATCATAAGGGGTTCAAAAATTTTAGGGGGTTTTCCTTTTTCCTTTTTTTTTTAAAATTTTCCATTTTAAATTGGTTATTTCTGATTTATATATAAAAGCAAATAATAATGATATGGTTTGAATAGGTAAATTAAATTTTTAAGTTCTTAGACCACATTCATTCTGTGTCAGAAACCTATGCTGTGTCAAATATTTAATCACAATCCAAATTCAGAGCTGTATCAAGCTTGAATGTTGTGTCCATACTTGCCCCAACTGTTCAGGGTTCGACCTCTGCGGTCGTATCAAGCTGCGCCCAGCGGAGCATTTTATTTATATATGAGTTACACCTGTTGAGCTGAGGTCAATTGGTAATGTTGGTGTAAACTGTGACATTATAACACAAGCATTGTTACATAGCAAATTTATGGAAAAGTGCACAAATTCGAAAGTTGCCTACAAGGAGTGTACCTTGGATTTCACTGTACCCTGGATTCCACTGTACCCTAGATTCCACTGTACCCTGGATTCCACTGTACCCTGGATTCCACTGTACCCTGGATTCCACTGTACCTTGGATTCCACTGTACCCTGGATTCCACTGTACCCTGGATTCCACTGTACCCTGGATTCCACTGTACCCTGGATTCCACTGTACCCTTGTAGATCTTGCTTCGAATGATTATGATAGAGGAATTTATGGATATATACCTATATAGGACAATGAGATAACAGCACAACAACACAAATAACTGAATTTTATTTGGAGGTGACCATACAGTCTTCAAAATAGACTGGTGTTTATCCAATTTGTCAACCTCTACATTGTTCCATTCCAGGTCAAGAAAATGAAAGACGTTAAAAAAAAAGCAATAAACCTATAGCTATAGATTGTCACTCATCTTCAGTTAAATTTATATGGTAAATTTGCATTAATGCACTCAACAATCAATTTGATACATTAGCAGTTAATTTTTACACCAGTTGAATCAGTCAACTGAATCAACTCAATTGAATATTCAACTTTGTGTTCTTCCTGAACATGTATGCAATATTTGCCACTGGACATTAAGCAACCAACAATCAATTCAACTTTGTGTAGAAAACTTTTGTCAAAGTTTTCTTATGTTATGTGACATATAATATAATGATTTTATATTTGGTCTGGCATATTGATATTGTTGAGTTGTAGCATGAACACAATTTTTCATCTGCCATACAGCCACTATCTGTTTGCCAGGCCATAAAAAGAATATGTTTGTTTCCCCTAACCCTACCTACCCAGAAAATAGCTGCCTACTCAAAATCTTTTATTGTCCTGAAGTGAAAAAGTTTTCTTTTTAATCAGATAGGCATATAGACTAATAAACATCTGACACTGCAATTTCTCTTTGCTGAAAAAAGAAAATGCCTACCTACCTACCCACTATATCTACCTTTGGGTAGGGTTTGGGCAAACCAAAATATTTTTAAGTGTGGCCCCATTAGTTTGAAAGTTTACAACACTCATTGTACAAATACCTTTTCGTCAAAGTTTTCTTGGCTTCAGTGATTATGGAGAAAGATCAGTTAGGCTTAAGTATACATGTTACTTCAATCAATTGCATGCACTGATGCAGATCCAGACATGCTATTGGTCTAACTCATTCTGTTTTGTATTGTGACAGATTTCCATTATTCTTTGATAGGGAGTATCTAAAATTTGTATTTTTCTATTTTGTAGACTGGTGGATTTCCATTATTCCTTGGTAAAGATGTGTTTGCCAGTTGTAACTTGACACAGAATAATGTACAAAGAATCCATGCTAGGTATAGTAAAGAAGGACTAGCAACCAAAGTTACTTTTGATGGTAAAAATCATTTAGTTTTGTTTTTTCATTGTTGAAGAACTGACAACCAAACTATTTTAATGATTTTAGTGTGCACTTGATGCATTAAAACTTAGTTTGTTTGTTTGTTCACTGAACCATGAATCATCTGTATTAAATAAGAAAGAAACTGGTCAAACATATTTTTCAGTGATCCTTTCGTTTTCCATCCTTTGACTGGTTTATTTTGTAATATAACCAATGTTACCTTCAATACATACAAATGTAGGTAGTATAAAAAAACATTATACCCTAACTCTTTATACGCATTCACCTTCTCCATCCATTTAAAAATAAGGAGATGTGGTATGATTGCTAATGAGACAACTATCCACCAAAGTTCAATTTGCCTGTTTGTCCAACAAATATTTCACTCACACTTTTGTTAGGTTCTGCTACACAAAATGACTTAGTATTTGGTCAGCAGCTTGACAATAGTAAGTTGTATATATACTTGTAATGTGTGAGACTTTTCAGATCTGTCAGACACCTACATCCTGTTTACTGATACATTGATGTTTTCAATGAGTTGAATAAACTTTAAATTTTTCATAACACATTACTCCAGTACTATTGATCACAATGACTTAATATTTGGTCATTAGCTTAACAGTGATGAGTTACAACATGTGAGATCTTTTCTAACTGTCCCACACCTTCTTTCTTTTTTCCAATAATTCTAATTACAATGGGGTTATGCATTGAACAACATTGCTGCATTCTTATTGAATATTCTGTCTACCTAGCAAATATCCAAACATTTGAACAAGTTCTGTTATTAAGGGGTCTTGAATAGATAACCATACAGTAAAGGTTTTTTCTCATCTTTGAAGACCATACAGTGTCCTGTACTTCTTATACATCATTGTCCATTGTTCTATTTGATGATGGATAGTTATCTCATTTGCAACCATACCACATCTCCTTATTGTTGTCCTCCTCGGCTAGTAATAAGTATTGTCCCTGTCTGTCCATAACACAACAATATTTAGAGACCGTTTGACAGAAAGTTTTGCATATTTGTATTTGTCATCATATTCTCTTGACTAGACTGTACCGTGAGTTTGATTTGATCATTTTTATAGTTGCGCCTTGTGGAACATTCACCATTTTCAACCTATTGTTACAAAATGACAGCTTTGTGAACACATCTCATCTGACTCCTCGCATATTTTGTAGGATTTCTTTCATATAGTTCACCATATTATACTGTTATTTTAATATGACCATTTTACAGGAGTTATGGGACTTCAGTGATATTGTTTGCCTCAAATAACCTCCGAAATTCGGCTTTTTCCCCTAGAGAAAATTCCCAATTACTAAAAATGGCATAAAATTCCTCCCAATAAGTTGTACATTTTTCCCAAACGGTGATGGCATCGGTAGTAATGTACGTAAATTTCGTATTCATGTTATTATTTTGATATTATGAAAGCGCTTTTGAGATCCGGGTTTCTGATTAGAATCATTGCGGTGTTTGTAACACACGTGGTTTTCAATGTATTAAGTACCGTCATTTTTTCCGTTTCTTTCCCCTCCCCAAAAAGTTCCTTTCGGGTTGAAAGTGTCTCACAATTCAAAATATTACATGAAAAAACATCCTAATTTCCAAAAAAATGATGCATTTTTCCCAAAAAAAAAAGGGTAGAGGTAGTTTTGAAAAAAGACAACAATATCACTGGACTTTCACCTTTTTTTTTTTACAATCATAGCACATCAACACCTTTTACACAACTCTTCTAACACCCTTCAACAGATCTAGAAAGCTCTCATACTTGATAGGATTGTTTACCTTCATGTTAAGCTGCCAATATTGCATTATCATTTTGATTCGACACCGGCTTTGACTTTTTTGGACTATCAATCCACAATGACACCTTATAAATGCAAGGCAAACCTATAAGTCTTTTACACAGAAAACTCTCATACTTTGTAGGATGGTTTGCCATCATGTGTAGCTGAACACATTTTGGCAATTATTTTTGATTCAACCATTTTAACAAAAGTTATGGGACTTCAACCTTTTTTACTCTCCTATCACAAGGACACCTTTTGAATGCAACTCCCCTGAAGCCATTAAACAGAAGGCTTTCATTCAATGTAAATATGTTTTCTGTTATCTGTGGTTGACCATTTTGTACCTCCATTTTGAATTTGATTTTACCATTTTTACTGGAGTTATGGGACTTCAACCTTTTTCAGACTATTGTATCACAGCAGCAGGGGACATTTGGCTATGATATAGCACTATCACATTAATTATTTCACTGCTTTCAATACCCTAATTATCATGATTAGGAAAGAAAGAAAATTTTCCATATATACTGTGGATTCATTTATTTCATGGATTGAGGAAAACTTGCATTTTCCATGTTTTCATGGATATTTAATTTCATGGTTTGACCAAGTCTGCATTCAAACTTATAGAAAATTTATAATTCATTGAACATTTAAATTTGTGGTTCACCTGTACTTACAAAATCCAAGAAAATTGTTATCCAACGAATAATGATGAATCCACAGATCTTTGCTATGTTTTTCTAAGTAGGTCTTTAATTATAATAAATAAATACTCCAAAAGACGCATTAAATGTAAAATATAGATTATTTTTTAGATTTCAGAATCGATGGAATGACACAAAATAAGGTCTGGTTTTACAACATCCAAGGTCTGTTCCAAGTCATTTTCTATTACTTCAAGAAAGATGTCCAGAAAGATTGTCTAAAGATTTTAACAGTAGGTATATAGTACAAGACATTGAATTGAACTTAATCCTCCACATCATTACAATTTTGTTTCACAAGTACATAATTAAATGAAAATGGCTGATAATATATAAACATTTAACAACTAACATGAAGGCTGTACATTCATCTCTAGTTGCTTACATCCATGCCATTTGGTCTGGTGAAAAGTTGTCTCATTGGCAATCATACCACATTTTCATATTTTGATAAAAATTCTGTCATTGAATGTATAATTCTGTAAACTTTTGTATGATATATGAAGAACTTGGCAGATATCCTTTGGAAAAGAGAGGCAAAAGATACCAAAGGGACATTCAAACTCAGAAGTCGAAAATAAACTGACAACGCCATGGCTAAAAGAGAAAAAGACCAACAGACAAACAGTACACAAAACACAACATAGAAAACTAACGACTGAGCAACACGAACCCCACCAAAAACAGGGGTGATCTCAGGTGCTCTGGTAGCATAAGCACACCCTGCTCCTCATGGATTTTAAACTCTGTATAAGTATTTAATGGACAAAATTATTTACTGGAAAACAAGAAAAACTTCCTGCAATTTTATATAAGATATCATTGTATAAAAAAATTATATGGTTAATTGATGTTCATGTAGGCTCTCCTGGGTAAACCATGTACTTTACCCCTATAGTGTTAACATCTACTGTAATCTCTGTAATTGCCTCTGTCTTACTTTTGCGTTTTGAAAAATATTGTGTGTATAAAATTGAGAATGGAAATGGGGAATGTGTCAAAGAGACAACAACCCGACCATAGAACAGACAACAGCAGAAGGTCACCAACAGGTCTTCAATGCAGCGAGAATTCCCGCACCGAGGCGTCCTTCAGCTTGCCCCTAAACAAATATATATACTAGTTCAGTGATAATGAACGCCATACTAAACTCAAATTGTACACAAGAAACTAAAATTAAAAATAATACAAGACTAACAAAGGCTAGAGGCTCCTGACTTGGGACAGGCGCAAAAATGCGCGGGTTAAACATGTTTATGAGATCTCAACCTCCCCTATACCAATGTAATTTGGTTTGTTGAGAATTAAAGATTATATATGAAAATTAAAATTAATTTACAATAGTTTAATAATAACCTAAAAAAAATAGCTATATATTTTAAGACCCTACTATTACATAATAAAAACAGTCCATACATTTTATTGCCTGATGGATGATAAATATAATATGTTGGAATATTTAAAGAGATAATACTTGCACATTATTACATGTAAAAAAGTAGTGATATTCCCAGAACTTAAATTTCAAACATGTTTTCTATACTGTTAATTCAGAAATTGATGCATGTATTTTATTATTGTGAATCCTTGACCTCATATTTTATTTTCTAGGACATTTGGTTACATCACAGTGATGATCCTGTATTATCAGAGGCAATGTCAGTCAGGCTGGATGAGGAATCAGCGAGAATTAACTTATCATCACTTGGACCAGTTTGGAGGATATAGAGTTAGTAAATAAACATCCCTCTGACAGGAATAAACATTGTACACCAAATACACATTGTACATCAAATACACATTTAAATCATAAATTCTTAAGTCAGCATAGCAGTGAAAATACAGAGGGACCACAAAAACATCTGAAACATCTAAATTCCAAAATAGTTCAAGACCTTCAACGTAGAAATAATGATAGTGATGACTTACATTGTAGTCAGGTTCATTCAAGTTCACAAATAATTCACATTTCTTCTAAACATTTAAATGAAAGAAAACATACCTCAATCCAGGCTGAAGAGATTTATTTAAACATGTCAACACAGACTGAAGATATTTGTTTTAGCATGTCAACAGAGCATGGCAACATATATTCAAACATATCAACACAAACTCAAGAAATTTATTCAAACATGTCAACTGTGGAGATGTATACAAACAATCTGAGGCAAACAAATAATACAACAGTACAAACAGATGGAATATCTGTAATCTTAGAAAATGAAAGCAACTATAACATGGACGAGGAAAATGTTTCAAAGCATCCTCATGTCACAGATAATAGTCATCAAAGAACTAGAATGGAAATGAAAAAGACTAAAAATCACTGTGAGCAGACTCATGAATTAGTGAATGGCCATCAACAAGGTCTTAATATACAAACAGAAAATAAAAGTCCCATCATGAGATGTCCATATTGTGTTTATTTAATTCAAGAAAAGACAAGACTGCATCCTGATTTAACAAATTGTTTAATTAAATTAAATCAGTTCCTTATGTTCATGTATTCGGAGACAGATGAAGACTTCTTAACATTATTTTGTGATGTAATTTGTCTGTTTCTTGATCATTATCCAAAGATTATTTTACCTGTTACTTTCTCTACTGAATTGTTAGAGGAGTTCAGAGGTTGTGACTCAGATATCAGTAAAAATGAAATTCATGATAAATTTTTGAATTTTATTTGTAAATATGTTGGAAAAGAATTAAATAAGTTTGAGTCTCAGATTTCTGAAAATGTTGAAAAGTTTAAAGAGAATCATATTAAGTGTATTGATAACTTGCCTCCACCTGAGGAAATCATTGATGATATTTTTCCATTGTGTATGAAAGAACTTATAGTTCATTGGATGAACCCACAGATTCAGACTTGTGTAAATATATCAGAACAAAAACGATTTAAATCTTCACCAGATATTTTACCAGATTTCCACATGATACAGCTAATATTAGAATTTGTGAATAATTCTTTAATATCAGGTGTTGCATACGTAGTTTATTCTAGAATCAGATCAATAAAGTATTAACTTAGGTGAGAGAAAACATTGATTTATATATTTGCTTTCAAAAGTACCATGGCCATGATGGCATAGATTTATCCTGTACCATGTTTACTTCCTTGTATACATACAATTGAAAATGATTCCAGCAAAGTGTGTAATGTACATGAACTAGGTATATTGTGTTTATATAAATGCTAATGAGACATCTTGCTGGTGGGGCCACTGTCATACCTGTCAACCTATGACAATGAAAATGCAGGTGATGACCTGCATAGAAGAATGAAATCTCAGGTCATAACGCGCATAAACTTTTTCGAGCTGAATTTCAGTATTTAGGGATATTTTTCTTATAATTTATATCAAAGTTTCCAAAACATGTCCACATGGTTAAGTAATGTAAAATTGTACACATTATCATTTCATTGCACTTGAAGGCCATTGATAGGTTTTGATATATTGCCTTAATTCCTTTTCATTTTCAATCCATGACAGCCTTAATTCCTTTTCATTTTCAATCCATGACATACAATGTGCCAATTCCTGTTTTCATTACATACATTTGTGCAGGTTTAATCATATGAACATATTACTACTACTGGGGTGTTTAACGACCTTGACTGGCTGTTAAGCCCTCGCACGGTCGGCTCGGTGCCAAGGCGTTTGGTGAGCGTTTAAATAATTTGTGCCATCGGTCAGGAACAGGTGGAGGACGCCATTTTGGTAGGCCGCCATCTTGGTTTTCTGAGTTGTTTTGGGTTTCTTTTGTTGACTAATTTGATGTTATTTCTTCACAACGGCTGCTTTCATGGCCAGATTGGTCAGCTTGGCAGCCCACTAACCTCGATGATGGAGTACTGGTAGATGAGTCTCGGACGTAGTATTAAAGATGACAGGAAGCATTATCAGGACCAAAGTCGTGAGACAGTGAAATGAAGGTCCATCATCTAACACCTCGGATACAGCCCTCGGACGTCAGTCGGCATAACACTCCCCATCCACAATGGGTTTTGGAGTGCATGTTGACGTGAATTTACGCACAGTACAAACGTTTACTGTACAGCGTTGGATTGGTTTCTGTCATCTAAAGTAGTAAGTCGTTGATCCATCTAAAAGTAAACCTCATCGAAGATAGCAGCTAAAGGAGAGCTGACCCAGCACGTCCGTTCAGCTGTAATGACTGAGACGTGACTGAATGAATTGAGGGCGTCTTTTACCACAGAACACCACAGAATACCACAGAACACCACAGAATACCACAGAAAACCAAAATATACCACAGAACTTTGAAATATAAATACTTCAGACATTATATTATTGTTATTGTTATTTTTTTTTATAATTTATTTTGAAATTTATTATTCAAATAAATTTAATTTTTCTATTTAGGGTCGACTCACTATCGCTACGTTAGTATAATAGTCCCAGCTACGCCCTAACTGACTTGGCTTATTATTGGGTCTATACCAAAACACCTACCGTGTAAAACCATAATATACAAAAATATTTAAAGTCACAACAGTTGTAATTCAGGGTATATTTGTAACATTTACTTTTTTTAAACATGTTAAATACATTTTATTTTTTCTTGTTATTTTTTTCTTCCATTTTTAGAATGTTTAGATGCATAACATAATTATATCTTAAATCTATTTTGTATATACCAGAATTTATCGTTTTTGTAGTTGTCATTTTGTTTAATTTTATATTAAGAGTTGTTACAATAAGTACATGTATATTAAATATTGAATAATATATAAAGCAGTCTTTAAGGGCTACCAAATACTTTCAAAAAGATATTTGAAGTTGTTGTTGGACAGTTATTTGAGTTGACTAATAAAATATTATAAGTGTGTCTTTATAATAGTCAAAAATTTCAAATTTGATGATTTGGGACTTTTCTTTTGATGTGTGTGTATCTTCTCCAATTTATGTATAGAATTTATGCAGGGCCTTAAATTGTGTAGAGGCATGTTGGTAGTTGTCTCCAGCATTGTCCAGGGAAAACGTTCTCTGACAACACTAGCGGCAACTCAGATGGACATCACAAACTAGTACATTAGCTTGGCTTTTGAAACACTGAATACATTATTTATATATAGAGAATCATCTTTTTTTATTTTTAATAGAAAACATTTATTTATAGAAAATCATTTTTTTTTATAGAAAACATTCATTTATAGAAAAATCATTTTTTTTTATAGAAAACTTTTTTCTACCATAAATTGTTTTTAAAAGATTTTAATAAAATATAGTTTAGTATAAATAAAAAAAATCTATCAAATAACAAAAAAAGTTATGATCATTAAAGAAATTTATATCTCATCCGGTCTATCGTTCTGTCATTAGTGTAGCCCGAAATATAAAAATAATATAATTCTGAATTATTAGTTTTGCATTTTGTAAAGTAATTCAATGTTCTGTGGTATATTTTAGTTGTTTTATTGTATTTTGTGTAGTTCTGTGGTATATTTTGGGTGTTCTGTGGTATTCTGTGGTGTTCTGTGGTATTCTGTGGTGTTCTGTGGTAAAAGACGCTCCGATGAATTGAGATGTGATGAAAGATTGAGAACATATTACAACAAATGGAGTTTTAACGACCTTGACTGGCTATACAGCCCTTGCACGGTCGGCAGAACATATTAGAAGTTGATATTCGAATATAGTAAGATAAAGTTAAAACAATTAAAAGAGGTATAGATGAAAAAGTAATTTTCAAAATTTTTATTTTTAATTGTTCTAAGGTAGAAAAATAGTAAAAGTATTATTCTGATATGTTTTGCATTCAGTTCATTTCAGATTTAATCTTCTTACAAAAAAAAAAAACACAAGTTTAAGGAGAATATTGTGAGATGACAAAAAAAAAAAAAAAAAAAAGGGAAGTAACTCTTGGAATACACAAATTATTTACGACTTAAAGCTAAGGTAATTGGTGTTAATTAACAGTGTGTTTGACACCAAAGCTGTCAAGTGAAGCCATGCACTGAAATGGGTCACTTGATTTGAGTTTACAGGTAGTTGAACTTCATGTCCAGGAAGAATTACAAATTTACCGGTTATTTCAAAGGAAAATCACTTACGAAATCAGTCTGAAAGCTTAGGAATCCGGGTGAAAACGGGTTATTTTCCGAATTCCCGGGTTATTTGGTCACCCGATGGGTGTCCCGGGTGACCTCTCAGAATTGTGAAAATCTCGGGTCACACCCGCAGGATCCGGGTCAGTTGACAGGTATGGCCACTGTTTGTTATATATTGTCCTCATTCGTTCCTACCTCTATTAGTTAAAGAGAGGCGAAGATACCAACAAACAAACAAACAAACAAACATATATTTTAATTGCCAATCACGGCGCCCAAAATGAGCAGAATAATAACAATATAATTTCAAACATAATATAAAAGTAAATTAAAATAGGTTAAACAAAGTACATAACATGATTAATTTTGATTTAATTGATTAATATATAATATCAATGAAACTGAAATAAGTAATTTGTTATAATAAAATATATAATATGACCCATTGTTTGTTATTCTGGACCCTTTATTGGACAGCACACCTCATAGCATACTAGTTATGAATTAAATGTAAATATTAATAACTATTGTAAATGCATATATGATCATATATATCAATAACTCTATATAAAGTAATCTAATTTGATATTGTATTTCTGTTTTTATTTAAAACCTCTAATAATTGACAAATTATTATCAAAATGTTTTATCTTCATTTCCATTAACCAAATAAAAGAGATTTGTTATCAAGTTTTGAAATATTTTTAATTTTACTAAATATTTTGCTAAGAAAGGATTTCTAACATTAATCGACGCTTTACATGTTAAAAGAAAATGCATCTCATCTTCTATTTCCTTATTACAGAGTTTGCATATTCTATTTTCTAGTTAGTCCCGTAACGACGAAGTCGAAGGGACTTTAGGTTTGCACTCGTTCATCTGTCTGTCTGTCTGTCTGTCTGTCTGTCTGTCTGTCTGTCTGTCTGTTTGTCTGTCTGTCTGTCTGTCCATCCGTCAGTCGGGCAAATCAGTTTTCCACACTTTTTTCTTCGTGCTTGAAGATATTGATTTGAAATTTGGTATATACTTTTATCATGACAAGTTACAGACAGTCAGGGTACTACTTGTACAAGTAATTTTTATTTACTTGAAGAAGTAATATTAATATACTTATATAAGTAAATTTGTAGGATACTTATACAAGTGTATTTTATTTACTTGTATAGGTAAAAAAATTTGGCTTAGTTATGTCCCTTAGACATTCAGATTTTTTTACTTATATAAGTGAAAAAGTCATCCTATCTTCTTTTCTTGAATTCTTAGGACTTCTTTGCTCTAATAGAATTTTAAATTGTCTGTCCTTTGCAGATGTCTTAACTAATCATTTAAGTGTAATTTCATGGACAATGAAAATCTCATTTGTCTGTTATCTTCAGAACACTGCTCATTTACAAGCCCCCAAGGAGCAATTTTTGAAGGCCTTGCGCAAATACTTAAGATCTTTGCACAATCAGTTTCTTTGTTGAATTAATGAGATGAAACATTGAACTCTAATCAAAAATTATGAGCTAACCTGGGAAAAATCATTAAAGGCATGTTTTTACATCTCAAAACTTGAGAATTTTTGTGGGATTGTAAAAAATTTACTTATACAAGTGAATTTTTGAGAAAATTAAGGGAGATTATTCAAACATTATAATTAACTTATATAAGTATATTTTTTTTACTTCTTCAAGTAAATAAAGATTACTTGTACAAGTACTACCCTGACTGACAGATCAAGTTCGAATTATATTCCGGTCTGATGATTTTGTGCAGAGTTATGGTCCTTGGACCTAAAAATTCACTCAAATAATCAGTTTTCCACACTTTTTTGTCATGCTTGAAGATATTGATTTAATAATTGGTATATAGTTTTATCATGACAAGTTACAGATCACTTTCGAATTTTGTTCCGGTCTGATGATTTTGTGCAGAGTTATGGTCCTTCACTCAAATAATCAGTTTTCCACACTTTTTTCATCATGCTTGAAGATATTGACTTGATATTTGTTATGTAGTTTACACCATGCAAAGTTATAGATCAAGTTAGCATTTTGTTCCAGTACAATGAATTCTTAACCGGTAGGGACTATGTATTGCCATGCAATACTCTCAGAATGCTTGTTTTATATTAAAGTAACGACCTTTATTTTCAAGTTTGTGAGCTCCAATTCTTAATCTTGAAAAAACACATCTTTGAAGATATGGTAATTTCAATAAGTATGGCTCAAAATTAAAGTTTGGTTTGAATAATCGATAAGTTCTAAGTTTATTTCCAGAGGTCTTATTTTGTCTTTTATCATTGAATAATTCTTTCTTCCATATGTTACAATATTTTAAATATAATTTCTTTTTCACCATATTCTTAATGTTTGTTTTAGATGAGAGTACTTGATACTCTTGTAAATCAAGCAATTTCAGGATAGCATGAATACAACTAGTCCAGAGGGACATTCAAACTCATAAGTCGAAAATAAACTGACAACGCCATGGCAAAAAAGAAAAGACCAAAAGACAAACAACAGTACATAAAACACAACATAGAAAACTAAAGACTGAGCAACACGAACCCAACCAAAAACGGGGTGATCTCAGGTGCTCTGGAAGGGTAAGCAGATCCTGCTCCACATGTGACACCCATCATGTTGCTCATGTCAGTACAAACCCAGTAATAAGTCTAATTCCGTAGGTCACAATCAGGAAAAGGAGACAGGATTGTAGTTACGACATTAGAAATATACCCGTTATCACTTGTGAAACGGATATTCCATAACAGTCAACCAACTTGTGATGGCGTCCCTAAACCTTACAAAGGGATGATTCCAACTTAACCACTTGGAACTCTTGGTTTAATAGCTTCCTTGTGAGCAGCAACCTCTATCAAGGAAATCATGATAGGAGATACAAGCCCTGGAATATCGTATCAACTGGGAGATATATACTCCGTAAGCAGTCGCTGCTGGATGACTTCTTACAGGAGTTATTGCCTCAATGACAATTCTTAGCAAATTTTTATAATTTTGCCAATTAAACACGAGAAACTATAAAAGATATGTAGAAATTGGAAACACCAATACAAGATCTACAAAATCTTAATAGATAAGATCTACAAAATGAAACAATCAAGCATACCTACTATAGAGACGAAAATGAAAAAAAAAGAATGGCAAATGTTTATCAGGTGAGTAACTAAAGCTCTCTGATGCCTCTTCTTTTCCTGCTTTGTAAATATATAAATAAAAAACATTGTTAGATTGCCAATGAGACAGCTCTCCACCATAGACTAAATGACATAGAAGTTAGCAACTATATGCCACTGTAGGGCCTTCAACAATGAGCAAGGTACTAGTATACAAGACCCTGAAATATCAAATATAAAACAAGAAAACGTGAAAACCAATGGCCTTCAATGGATTTATGTACAAAAACAAACGAAAAACAAATATGATATACAGCAACAAACAGCAACCACTGAATTACAAACACAAACAGAATGTTGCAAGTTTAAATATTTGTGCTGGTGTCCAACCCTCCGCTTACCTGTGACAGTGGTGTAACAGCACAACATAAGAACAAACTAGAAAGATCTGTTGAAAAGGGGTCAACTAATTATAACAAAGCACAAAAACACTAAGACACAAAGTACAGATCTGAGAGCATTTACGAAAGCTAGTTCAAAGCCAATAACAACATATAAAAATCTGTTGTATCGAAATCTCCGAATATGCATGAAATATTTGCCACATGATGTCTAGCAAGCTACAATAGACCAATCAATCAATATTGGAAATGTTGGACTTCTAAATCTTTTATTGGCGCATTACTAAGCATCATGCACTGATGTCACATATTGAAGGCAATCAATCAATCAATCTAAATCTAAATCTTTAAACCTTGGTTATGGAAAATATTATTGCAGAAACGTCAAATATAATAGAATCCGTATTATACCTTTTTTAGCTTATTGTTTGTAGTATTTACCATCTGAGAAGTATTGTTTAGCCACTTCAGTTCGTCCTTCGGCCTGTCTAGACATTTTATTTATTTTTGTGTGTTTGAACTTCCCATACAGTTTAAAATCAGATTATTTTTTATTCTAGAACAGTTGTGTATACATTTTGACTACTTGAATATGGACAATGTTATATAGTGGTTTGACGTACATAATTCTACACTCAAAGTCGTAGGCATATCAGTGACACTTGAATCAAAATTGTTTAAAGGCCAAACCAAGTACATGTACGATGGTGAATAGCATCGATGACCGAAAATTATGAAATGTTTTGATAAATGCAAATAAGGTTATTTATGACATCAGTAGTAAATCCTTAGTATTATGAACAATTCAAAGATTTTTAAACAGTAAATTTATAAAATGGCTGATCAATGGTATTTCATGTCCCGCCTGTGATTGCTGCTGTCAAGTGTAAAAGTGTAATGTTGATCATTTATCAGTAAAATACAGAATTTTTTAAAATCAAACTTTATCTTTAGATGCTATTTCATAGTCTTGAAGTTTAGCTTCTGTCCAAGTTTCATAACAATTTATGAAGGTTTACAGACTTATTATGCATGTCAAAGAAGTTTATTCTCAGACTTCTGTAAATGTTTACTGTAAAATACAAGTCGATGCATCTATCAGAAAATACTGAAAATAAAAAACATACTTTTAAAAGTATGCTTTAGAAATTAAAATGCTTCTGCCAAAGTTTCATAAAATTCTATGAAAGATTGATAAAGTAACATAGGCGGATCCAGGGGCCCTGGGGCCTGGCCCCCTTTGTGGGAAAAATTTGGTTGATTATATAGGAATCACTGAAGCATGACGGAGCGGCCCCCTTAGGTCAGTCAGTGGGCCCCCTTATAAAAAGTTCTGGATCCGCCACTGAGTAATTGGTGTGTAACAAACTTAACCTAACACTGAATCTATTTGTTAAATGTGAAAAAAACTAAGTCCATTTATCAGTTATATAAATATTGGCGTGTATCATCGCCATCCGAAATTGGGTACCAACGAAGTGGAGAGAAAGGAAAAATAAATAAACAAGGTAAGGATTCTTTTTAGTTTTAACCATTTCTACTGTTTCGACGAGGTTACCGCTTTTGAGCTTCAATTCTGTATGTCAACAAGTAGCAAACAAAGACAAGATTTTGAGTATCACTCCAAAACTGTGCACTTGGTACCAGAAAATTTTGAGGTCGGTCGTTCCGTGGGCCAGCTATTCAACTTTTTCATTCTTTTTCCAGACAAAGTTATAGATTATGATTGTGTGACTTCGTATTGACTGAAATTCTCAATCAAAAGACATTTTCTAAAGAATGTACCCCAAAACAGTGTTTGTTCATTGTACGACGAATTCCATGACGTTGTACCATGTGTACGGCGAATTGCAAACCAACAACTCGTTTCTGTGCGACGTCTTGAAATATACTGTTATGTAAAGATGATATTAATCACTACTAGTATATAGATAATAACAAACCTTGAAGGGGTAATATAGTCAATCTAATTAAAATTAGTTCTCCGCACTTGCTCCTCGTTGTTTATAGTTTATATGTGGCGCGTGTGTAATATAGTGTGCATATCAATGCTTACCAGCTTACAAATATACGAAATAAACTACATAGCAAAATGTCAAAAATATATGCCGTTAATCTCATTCAGATGTCATCAAAAATGGTTTCTTAAACTTAAATATCCTAAATAAATTCTTATATCGTTATATCTGTCGCTTCATATGTTCATTTTGTTGACATTTCGAAAGGTCAATACAACATCTACCATTCATCTTTTGTGAGCTGTTTATTGTAATACATTGTTTGATTTAAATTGTCTTGAAAAATAATCTCATTAATTCCTTGCATAGGAATGTTATGTATGTTAAGGTGTCAGACCACCAATTACTCCTCTAATTTAGAACGTAAAAGTAGGCCTACTCGGACAAAAAATAGTGCATTTGATGTCTTTGTTTACTTAAACTAACCAACAAATTTGCAGAAATGAAACTGTTGGTGAAAGAGAAATGAATTAAGACCATTTTGAGCCAAAATTTACTTGTCTATGAGTTTGCATTAAAAATTGAGGATTAATGCGCTCCATAGTATACTAATTTAAGATTTCCAGAACGACCAGGGTTATTTTTAGTGGTACCTCAGTTCGGGAGATCTCTTCTTTCTTATAAGATTTTAAAGGTATGTTGAAAATTGCCATGTAGAAATGTGATACCTGTACGATTCAGGATATACCTGGTTTCTATGAAGTTAAACTTAAGATAAAATATAAAGAAAGCTGTGAACATTGCAAATTTTTGTTGAACAGATAAGGACTTTTAACATTTATAGCATTCAAATAAATGAATAATTGAAACTTTATTAGCGTTGTATGAATTCTATATACCATTTAAAACAATACTTTATTCATTGATTAATTTGAAGCTTTTACTAGTCAATTTTATACAATATAAACAATATATAAAGACAATTTTTTACGTTATTAACTTCAATAACGCAGATAAGATTTTCAAAGTAAGGTAACGACTATTTGATTTTCGCTGGCGGGGTAGGGGATGGAATAGAGATATATAAGATAAATATGATCCACTCAGGATCATCAGTTCAGTAACCGTACGTGGTAAAATGTTTTGCGAACACTTTGGGTAGAAAAATGAAATGGGACGAGCAATTGCCTGATCATATGAGTTCTGAACGGATTAACACCAGGAGAGATGTTAACGAAGCAACTAAGACCGTCAGTGCTTCAAAATTACTCGGATTCGCACAGAGGTGCATGTATTCATGGATGCTAACATGAAAGCTTTAATAATAGCTTGTGTATTCCTCGTTTAAGGATAAAGTTCACTCTTAAAGCCAAGAAATCGAGTAGTATCTTTAAAACAACTTACACTACCAAGATTAGAACTAATGGCTGCGGTAATTGGAAGATGACTTTTATCTCACATTTTGACTCATACTGATGTTAATCGTTTTATAGTATGGAGCGATAGCTAAATTGTGCTGAGCTGGTTGAGTTTGAATACGAGGTTAAGTTGGAGAGTTGTCCTATTGACACTCATACCATATCTTCTTATATCTAATTAAACAATTTGTCGCCAATCAAGTGAAAGAGATAGAAGCGACAGAAAAGTTTAGTTGAAATGTTGTCAAAAGTAAATCAAATCCCGCAGATTTGCTATCTAGAGGTATAACTAACACAAATCTTAGAGACAACGTGTTATTAATGAACGGTCCTGATTGGTCAACAAAGGAGGAAAATAGCCCGAATTGGAAATAGATGAAACGCAAATTATGTCTATGCTCAACAAGAAGTTACGGTTGATACGAAACAAATACGGAATACACACGGTGTGACTCGGGAAATCAATCGACAGATTGAACTCTTTCAAGAAAAGTTTTCAGAGATACAGCCTACGTATAAAGATTTATGACTATAATTGTAGAACTGGAAACCTTAATACACAAGAAATACAGAATGCAAAGTTTACTTTGATACAGAAGTACAGAAAAGACACCATTGTGACGTGAAGCGAAGCTTACAAATAGGAGAGATCAAAACAAACAACTTAGTGAAAGACGGATTTATAAGGCACCATTGGATGAATCTACAACATTTCCGATATTGCAAACTGAAAAGATAAACTGACCAATTTTCTAAATATACTACGGAAGTTTACCCAAAGTAACTTACTCTAAATAAATCAAATAATTATAAACGTTAATAAATGTCCTTTCCTAGATTTAGATATTTCAGTATTACCCGAGAAACTCTACGACAAAAGAGACGAAAATTCGTATGATTGTTAATTTTCCTTTTTGGACGGTGATGTTCCTTTGGCACCGTCTTGATAAATCCTATGAATTGAGGTTTTTAATTTTGGTTGTACATGTAGAAATCTTATTTCAAACGGGATATCACATCCTCATTTTACGGAGATGCTGTTAACCGAGCACGGAAATTGAGAAACGATCCTGGTAAAATTATCGATCGTTTAAATAAACTTATTCTAAAGGTTATCAATTCAACACTGTAATTTAGATCTTTGAATATTATTTTATTGATATAAATATTGATGTTTTACAGTAAATTAAAATCCTTTGAATGTTGGATGTGTACTGATTGATAATTTAGTATTAGATGCATGATTTTTATTAGTTGTTCATGGCTTTGAACTAGCTGTCAGGAACTGAGAATACTCTCAGATCTGTACTTAGTGTGTTTTTGTTGTGGGATTTATATTCCGTTGACGTCCACTCTATGTTTTTGTTAGATGTATTTCTTTTGTATCCATGTGATATCTTAAGCCTTTTCATCTGCTTTTATAATTTGTTCTTGTGTTGTACTGTTAACCACTACCCCAGGTTATGAGAGGTTGTTGCCTTCAAACGAGTTTAACCCCGCCACAATCTGTATGTGCCTATCCAAAGTCAGGAGCCTGTAATTCAGTTGTTGTCGTTTGTTGCTGTGTAATATATTTGTTTTTCGTTCATTATTTTACCTTGATTAGACCGATAGTTTTCTCGTTTTAATTGTTTCACATTTGTCATTTCGCTTTTATAGCTGACTATGCGGTATGGGTTTTGCTCGTTGTCGATGGCCGTACGGTGACCTATAGTTGTTAATATTGTGTCATTTGGTCTATTGTGGAGAATTATCTCATTGGTAATCATACCACATCTTTTTATATAAACTCATCATAATGGATGCTCACATTTCTCATTTACACTCAGGACTGTCAAGTACCGTCACACTACTCCGTCAGACATTTTGGATACCGTCTATACGACAAGATGCGAACAGTATCTTACGTAAATGTAAATCTACATATAATTCTTAAAATATGATTTTTCTTTATGTACAATTTACAGTCACATCAAAATGCGTTTCTAAAATTATTCAAGTTTTGGAAAGTTTCTGTGAATAACTATTAAGGCATTAAACAAATATAAGTGTCTGCTTTACACAAAATATGTCACATACACATAAATATGATGCTGAATAAGTCTCTTTCAGTCAAAGTACCAGTTGCTCGTCAAAACTAAATTTTAATCATGATTTACACCAGAATTTTTAACGGATATTTCTAAGCTTTCAACAATGATTACACATTGTTTTTTTTTTAGTTAACTTTCCAGTGCAACAGATCCCTAAATTTTAAAGATCTAATTGCTTGATCTTTTGAAATACCTTTCCATGTTTCAACAACATCTGGTATTATATATCCAAATGCGTTTTCAAGGTCTTTGCGATATGTATAAACAAACCACATCCAATAAGAAGAAGTGTCCATCAATGGTGAAGGTTCTATCTCCCAATCCGGAATCAGCTTTCCATAATCTCTGTATAAATGACATTCCTTTTTCTATCAGAGCCTTTGCATTGCGCTGATTTTGACATTTCTTGTCAGATGCACTGCAATAAAATCGGTGATAAGAATACACCTTGTAGTTGCAAGTCTCCCATGACATCAGATTAGTTTCTATCTGACGTACTCCTTTCAACCCTGGTGGTCTGTGTTGCACACAAGTGTGTTCTTCATTTGGATGATGTTTACTCGTTTTTGACATGTTTCTCGACAAAATGGACACCTTGCGTTGCATCCCATAGTTTATTGAAAATAGATGTATAAGGATTCTCGCCCTTCCATAAAATGCCTTGCTTTGATTTCTTCAAAATGTTTCTTTTATATCGTTTGCCATTTTATTCATTTGACTTTTAAAGTGATTACATACAAATGTACAATCTAAATAGTTAAGATCTTTGAAGAAGTAGAAGATGTTGTACGGAACTGGAAGATACATACCAAGGTATCCTTCAAAAATTGATGTCCAGATGGAAATATCATGTTGCTTTTTCTTTTAATGGTGGCAAAAGTGGAAATTTCTAAACATTGTCCGATCATACTCGTATAGTCATCGATCATTTTATTTATGATTCGTGAATATTTTGAATTTTTCCTGTCGCTTTCGCCAAATATTCGTTCATTTGTAAATCTCTTGATCCAATCACGAGAAAAGTCTCAGCATCGGTGATATACCAAAAGAAACCCAGGAAATCTTCTTTTCTGCCAAATCCTTCATAATGGCCAACATTAAGCTATACTTTGTAGAGAAACATTCATCTATAATTGTCTGGACGACTTCGGTGGGTAAACACTTTTCAATTTCTTGCTCAACAAGTTTTCAACTGTACTAACCAGAATATTTGTCATTTTCATTCCGTTGTTCTCGTTTTTACTGTATCTGTAAATTGCTGCCATGCCAATGATTTGTAATCTTCCATTTGAGCTTTAGTACTATGTTTCTCTTGATATCGTTTGTCCAGCTCAATGAATACATCTGTTATATAATTTGCAATGTGAACTGCTAATTTTACTTTTAAAGCTGCCGTAAACTTAAAATTAGTAAGTTCATCTATTCCTTTGTTATGATCATTAACTGCGTCTGTTAATATCATGAAAACAGTTGTCACATGTGTTTTATCAAATGGTATATCTTGACACGAAATATGAGATATAAAGCCATCAATTTTGGCAAAAATAACATTGATGATACCTATTGCTTGGTATTTGCAATTCCTTGTTTCAGACCTCGTTCGCATTTTTATATTTTGAGATATGCTTATATCTCCTTCCTCTAAATGACAACTTGAAAATGAAAATTTTAACATTTTGATAGTCATATTGACATTCATCCTTCCTTTGTACTGTGCTATTTGTATCTCTTTTAACAAAAGTGGTCTGTCAGAAGCAAATCTCTCATATAAAATTTCTTCTACTTCAGCTCCTATTGGCTTGTCATCGGGGATGTTTTCTTGTCCTAAAGCTGCAATCCACTTCTTCCACATCTGTTTAAAATTTGTCCATAATATCGAAATTGACAAACGTACCTCTTTACACTGAGCTGCTAGTGCCCGTGCTTTTCTTGAATTTCTGTTTGATGGCGTTCACGCATTTTAGTACGAACCAACTCTGCTGCAATCTGTGTTTTATATTTCTGAATATCCTTTGGCCTTTGTGAATAAGTTCAGTCACGTATTCGTTCAACTGTATAATTCTACTCTGTCTCCATTGCTCCATTATTTCCTGAGAGAACACGTGTCTATAAAATTATTCCATTGTTCAAGACATAAAGTTTGGCTTTCAGATAATTGTTGTCGAAGGTTTGAGCTCAAATCAATGACCTCTTTTCCAGCTCATCATCAGTTTCACATCTAGCTAGCTTTACTCTCGTAGTGGATCTGATAAACTCGTGCATTTTCTTATCCATGTTCCATATAAGTTTGTGAAACTTGGACTCTATCGTGTGATACGCTTTCATTTCAAGGCTGTTTCGAAAGCTGAATACAAAGTCATCTGATAATATTCCATTCCACAGATCTTCGATTCTGCTCACAGTTTCAGAAACAGACAGGAAGGTTTTCTTTTTGTGGCAATGTCGAAAAGAATATGTTGCTTGACCTCAGCAACTTTCCCACTATAACCCAAATTGATCGGAGCCATCGGTGGATCTCCGTACCAAAGATCCGAAAATACCACATATGGGATTGCGGATTGATCTCTATAACCTGATTAAAAGTTGTGATGTCGGCTAGTCCTTCATGACTGGCTGCTTCATATGTCATTTTATCCAATTTATCCATCATTTTCTGTCTTCCGTGTGTCATTGCAGTCGTTGCATCAATTGCTGGAACATTTTGGTGAACAAAATACAAGTCTGTTGGAGTTTTAATCGACCGTTTGCCATTTTAAACGTAGAAAAGCATGAACCGCAATCTGCAGGACATCCTCCATTTCAGTTGTATTTTCGCCTTTTATATTAATAATGGTGATGTTTCCAAGCCCTAGCACAAAAGTAGCTAATTCGTTATCATGTGCATGCTTTTATCAGCTAATTCAGGTGCACGCAATCCTTCAGTATCAATAACTAGAACATATGAAAAGGGTAAAACTCCTTTTCAACCTTCACTAATTGTATAAATACACCCTTGTACACCTCCCTGCGCTAACTGGAAATTTCAAACCGAACATAGCATTTAATAAAGTACTTTTACCCGAACTTTGAATTCCTAAAACAGAAATAGCAAGCAATTTCTTGTCTCCAATATCATTTTCAGTTGCTGAAATACAGCTTTTACCCATGGAATCGGTACCATTGCCGTATCTCCATCCATGATTTCAAATGGGTAGCCATTTTGAAGAAGTTGACTGACAAATACCGGGTACTGATGTACTTTAAATTGTGATTTCCGTGCGAAATCTGTTTGTGTTACAGCCTCAAACATTTGACCAATTTCTCGAATAAGATGCTCTAATCCAAATGATGCAGCAACAAGTTCACTTTCTTTTATTTCCACCAATTGAGCAAGACAGTCATATTTTTGCCTGTTGTTCTTTTCTTTTGCCGATTTCATTTCCATCCAACTATTTTGATAATTAAGAATAAGCTGTGGCAAAACGTCCCTGCTTTTTCATCCAGGTATGTTTCTATCCATGCCAGAAAACAAAATATATTTTTAAGATCTGTTTTACAATTCTTCACATGTTTGAGGAATTCCATCATGAAAGGATGCATTTCATTTTGCAGATTAGTTTTGTATCGAACGAAGCCTTTTCATCTCGGACTGATAATGCTGTCTTTCCTTATCAGACTTTGATCTGTACGATGTTTTGAAGGCAGAGCAAAATTCCAACCATATCTGTCCTTGTAAAGGAAGTAGAGTTTGTTTCTGAACATTTTCTGAACCTTCTACAGACCTAATGACCGTATTAGCCATGGTATTGCTTTTTATTAAAATTTGTGAAATATTCTCATCTGCTATTTCAATCAAATCCGTGTTATTCTTAAGTGATGAACCTTCCATTATTGAAATCATTTCTACTATTATTTTCCTCAACTCCTTTGTTATATCAGAAGCACTTCTTGACTGCTGTAAACTTTTCAAATTGAAAACTTCATGTGATGTTTAAAGCTTTCCATGCTTTGTTTATAATCTTTCAAAATTTTATTCAACTGGGCATTTGGCTTATCACTTGATTCTAATGCATACACTATTTTACATTGTGCTGATGAATTCGTAGTAAAATGTCTCTAATTGTTTGTTCGGCAAGATTTTCAACATTTATGTGCATAAATAAAACATGCGATACTTTACACAATATGTCAAGTTCTTCGTCAAAATTCGAACAATCTCCTCGAAGATTAAGAAACATGATGTGCTCTCCAAACAAATCATTCGGTCTTCCAGATGGTATAAACCATGAAGCTTCTATAATTCCATCTGTTGTTCGTCGCTCTGTAGTACCTAAAGGACAATCCCGATTAAAAATGTTGGATGGTTTTGATCATACATTAATTCATTTATCAATTTCGATTTAGATATTGTTTGTCGACCTATTCGTACAAAGGATATACGTTTTGTCTCATGATGCAAGGCATCAGTCTGAAATGATTTGTCATCTTTGCGTTTGTTGATTAAAATTTGCCGTAAACCCCATTTTGTAAAATTGAGTTTGTGACTGGAATCTCTGTATAAGATGGAATTGCCAAACGACAGGTAAATAGTTTGCCTATAATTTCTTGTTTAAGCATCAGGTCACATGCAAGAAATGTAACATAGAACAAATCCATCGGGTTCATTTTGGAACATATTACCGTGTCCTCAAACAGATCTTCGTCAGAGTCGTCCGGTTCAGAAACTGGTTGTTCATCGTTTCGGTCATAGAAAAGGCATAAATCTTCTTCTCTTGCATGGTAGTTTAGCATGATAAGTTTATTTAGCATCAACCATGGCAATGTTCTTTCTGTAACTGGGAGATTTGGTGATTTTATTGATCTGACATCTTCTAAAGTGATTTTGAGGGAAAAACTTCTTTAGAAAAGATTGTTAACTAAGGTTGAAATCTCGTGTTTCCATCTCTCATTTTGGTGTTTGGGACAGCAGCTTTCAGTTCATCACAGGAAAAGGCGCTGTATTCCCCAGTTTCTAAAACAACAAACAGATATCAACTCAGAGAACAAACTATGCAAACAATGCTTTTACAACTTGTCTAGGCTTTGCTTCGATTTAGAGCTTATGAATAGTATGGAAACGTATCAAAATGACCGTGTGTTCACACCTATGAAGGTCTTGTCTGTTTAATGGTTTTAATATGCTCGTCACCATTTTAAAACAATATAATGAAATCAGTTAACATTTACATTGCAATTGTTCTTTACATCATAATGTGCTTGTCGTGCATGGAATTTTGTACGTTGGACAGTTTAAAAAAAGTAAAATAACAAAATACCGAACTCAAGGAAAGTTCAAAACGGAAAGTCCCATATCAAATGGCAAATTCAAATGCTCAACACATCAAACGAATCGGAAACAACTGTCATATTCCTGACTTGCGACTTACTGACCAGTACTGGCATTTCCTTATGTAGAAAATGAAAGTTAAAGTTAAATTCATTTTATATTAGAGTTGATCATATAGTATACACTTTATTCTATTTGTGAAGTCCATATTTTTATCTGTAGGTTTATTTTGACTGTTATGGTTTTGGTATTTAGCATTGTAACATTATTGAAATGATCCATTTTGTTGGTACATTTCCTGTCTTTCCTGTTGTTATGCAAAGTTGCTCTTAAGACGAAGTGTAAGTAATAAACTTCTTTATTGATTTATTCCATATTCGTTACGTTTTGGGGACTGATTTTTCAACAAACACTCAAGATTCCTATGGGAATCGACTGTGCTCCTCTTTTCGACTTATTCCTTTATTCCTATGAGGTAGACTTCTTACAGGAGTATCTTAACAAGAAAGCTAGCATGATTCCTTAAAGTACGTTCCGCTATTTAGATGATGTCCTCGCACAAATTGTGTTGCTAATGTTGAACGCATTTGTCCCATCGAACTTGAAATAAAGGATTACACACATACAGTCAAGTTAGGTCATATTTTGACGTACACCTAGAAATTGACAATGAGGGTCGGTTGAGAATAAAACGTTTTTTAAAAGAGATGATCTCAGCTTCCAAATTGTGAACTTTCCATTTCTATGTAGCAACAATCCAGCAGCGTCTGCGTTTGAGTATATTTCTCTCTGTTGACTGGATAATCATGAGCTTGTGTTTCTTATCATAATATCCTTGATAAAGGGTTGATGTTTGCATTGAAAAGGTATTGAACCAAACGTTCCAAGTAATAAATTTGAAGTCATCCTTCAAAAAATGTACAAACGCCATCACAAGTTGTTTGACAGTTAATGAATATCTGCTTCACAGATGACGACGGATTTGTTCCAATTGTCGTAACCTTTTTGATCTAATGTGACATTATGGAATTAGACTTACCACCGATTTCGTACTTTTATGAGCAATACAAGGATGACCCCATGTAGAGCAGGATATGCTTACCTTTCCAGGGCACCTGCGACCCATTTTGGGGCCCTTTATAGCTTGCTGTGCGGTGTGAGCCAAGGCTCCGTGTTGAAGACCGTACTTTGACCTATAATGGTTAACTTTATAAATTGTGACTTGGATGGAGAGTTGTCTCATTGGCACTCATACCACATCTTCTTATATCTATTCAAACTCATAAGTCGAAAAACTGACAACGCCATGACTAAAAAGAAAAGACAAAACAAACAAACAACAGTACGCTAAACAAAAACATACATTTGCTTGTTGTTTATTCTAAATAAAATATAAACATACTGTCACTTTTTCTTCTTTCCATGTTACAGATTGAATGCTCGTTGTATCAAAGCTTTCCCTTTCATTGGTTTGAAACACCTGTGTCAAATTTTGTGTGCCTGTTGTCATATTTATATCTAATTTAATATGTTGCAAAAGACCGGATCTGAAACGAACAGTGCATGATAAATAAATATTGCAAACTATGTCAAAATAGCGAAATTTAAATTATTTAAATAAATAGATAAAAGGCTTTGTTGTTCAGAGCCCGAAATTAATAAAAGTTTTTCTGTGTTTAGAATAACATTTCGAAACTCATCTTCTTTCGTGATCTCATAAATATTGTAATATCTTAATGTTTTGTAAATATTGACCTCTAGTTAATTTGGCTTTATAACTGTCTATGTGTGTACAGAGAAAATTAATGGCGCAAGGCTAATTTTGTCAAATGGCTAGTTTTATTATCTGCAGTTTAAAGTTGAACTGTCAGATGTAATTAAGACATGTAACGATGTCTTGGGGTGTAGGGTGATACAATTAGTTATGCCTATTTGTTTTGTCTAGAGTGAAAGTAATTAAACTTCTGATAAAGGTCAGTTGGTCAAGATACTGGCAGATTGTGTATCAGCTGTGATACTGTAAGGATGTGATTTTTCCTTGAAGTCTTGACTTAGTAAAGATTCTGGAGGACTTGTATTCAAAGTTTATAGCTAATTTTGTCAGTAAGTCTGAAGTAATGTTCATTTGTGAATAAACTTGTTAATAGATACCTTATTATTTAGTGAATGGGATTTACCACTGTATACATTGTCTTGCCATAGTATGGTTATGTCTGTCTGTCTATGTTGTGGTCGTTCCTCCCTCGGTCACGTTACAATTTTGTTGGCAGCGGTGTGGATATTATTAACATCATTTGGATTAGCTATTTTATTATTAGAAATGATGTGCGTTTTCATCTTATTAAATTTAAAATTTAACAAATGAATGTATTTTCGAAAGTTGTATTTTGTGGATTTATAGTAAAATTCAGATAATTTTATGTGACAGGATTATTGCAAATGGAATTAAATATTTCTCATGAGTGAATAAAGACCAGAAGAACTGGGATGTTCTACTTCCGCTACAGATGATGGCATATCGTAGCGCGGAACATGACACGACAAAATACTCGCCGATTAGATTTTATTCGGGCGTGATGTAAGACATCCGATTGACTTGCTATACGGAACTGTTAGTAACAAGGAGAATTTTGATAATCTCACGGATTATGTGATGCAAATAAGAACATATTTAGACAATGTACACGAATTTGCTCGTGAAAACATTGATAATGCCAGTGATAAACAGAAATGGTATTATGACTAGAAAGTTAATTTTAAACCATATTCTGTTTGAGTAGCCGTAAGGTTACATGATCCGAAGAGAAAATTTGGGATTAGTCCGAAACTACACTGTAATTGGGATGGACCTTATCTTATTATAAACAGTATTAGTGACTTGGTATACCACATTCAAAAATTAGAATCATCAAAACCAAGAGTTGTTCATTACAACAGACTAAAACCGTATCATGAAGATTTTGACAGTTGGCTAATTAAAACTGTAATTCAAAAGACACCTTTATTTGTGTATAGATGAACTTAATGACACAAGGCTAATTTTGTCAAATGGCTAGTTTTATAATCTGCAGTTTAAAGTTAAACTGTTAGATGTAAATAAGACAAGTAACGATCGATGTCTTGGGGTGTAGGGTTATAAAATAAGTTATGCCTATTTCTTTTGTCTAGAGTGAAAGTAATTAAACTTTATGATAAAGGTCAGTTGGTCAAGATACTGGCAGATTGTGTATCAGCTGTGATACTGTAAGGATGTGATTTTTCTTGAAGTTTTGAATCAGTAAAGATTCTGGAGGACTTGTATTTAAAGTTTATATGTTTAATCTTTGTAAGCTAACTTTGTCAATAAGTCTGAAGTAATGTACATAATTATGTGAATAAACTTGTAAATAGATACCGTATTATTTAGTTCATGGGATTGATCACAGGATACATCGTCGTGCCATAGTATTGTTATGTCCGTCTGTCTGTGTCGTGGTCGTTCCACCCTCGGTCACGTTACAATATGTTTTACTAGATACTTTGCAAAGAGGAAGATACGAAGTGCACTGAGTGATTGGGAAATGTACCATGTAATAGCTTTTCTTCTTCATATATTGTAATGCATAAATAATTGTTAACAGTGACCCTAATCGCTACAACAATGACACTAAAATGTTTTCATGTAGTGTTATACGTCTTGTACATGTATTATCAAAAAATATGTCCGTTTTTTATTGCTTTTAATTTTCCGGTCGAATTTTTAAAACAAAGGAAAAATAAAATCAAACTTGAAATATTGGAAACCGAGCACAGTCTTACGGTCGAGAGGAGTTATGAAGCCTATTTTTCAGGATAATTTCACTGAGTTTATGAAATCTTAAAATTGGAAACTCATGAAATTTTTGTTAGCATGTGCATACACCGTGTCTGGCATCGAACCAAATGGTTGAAGAAAGAACTTTGCTTTCTTTCCATGATAACTTTGAACAAATAGATCAATTCCGAATCTAAGAAACGATATATTTAGATTTCTATAAGTTTAAAGAAAAATTTAAAAAGTAATTTCGTGAATGATTTAAAATCTGAGTGTTATTGAAATTATCCTCCTGACTTCCAATTTATATGGTTACTATGGTTTTAACTTGCCATGAATAACTAGGATCTTATTATTAATTTCCTTTTGAATTTTAATATTAATAATTAAAAAAAATATTTTTAGTTTAACCTATAATATGAAAATAGATGACAAATATTATAGAATATGACACAAAACGATTTCAATATTGGGTATATAATTCTATTTTATGTTTTATCATATTGAGTCTACTTATATTCTTAAAAGTATATACTGAAACAGATATATTTTAGATTATAATCATTGAATACTATTTTAAGAAGTCAAGACCAATTCAAAATTATATTTTGTCAGCCGAAGCTGCTTTTAAGTTAATAATACATGTATACTTAAAGAAATATTAACTCCTTTGTAAATTAAACCATTATGAGTATCTCTTATTTTTATCCTGCTATTGTTGTTGACATACATAACACTCACACACATGAAAATAATATTAGTTTGTAATATTAAACAAAATAAAAGCCAAGACTGTATATATAACTTTTGTTTAAAATACAATACAACAACAACAAAATTTCTACACAAAATTACACCTATACTCTAATATTATTAGAGGTATTCCTGTCTATAAGAAGCTTATACAAAGAAGAAGAAGGTTACTAGGTACTTTTCAGAATAAAAAAATGTACCTCTTGTTTCAATAAAAGTGACCTTTTTGTTTTTATTAAGGTCACATGGCACTGGCTCTAATTAATAACTTCATTACGACTAAAAGTTTCCGAGCGATGACTACTTTTGACAGTTATGGAACCTTCATTGGCGATTATCCTTATTTTTGAGCCATTAAATTTCCACTAACTATGTTTTTAGAAACTTCGACGGATATTATTACGGAGGGATTTAACAAGTTCAAAATTTATCGAAGAAACCAGAAGAACGAATGTGGTAATAGCAGCCTATACCACGACACAGGCTCGACTGAAATTATATTGATTTTTAAAACACCTCTAACATCGAACCCTATATTGTGATATTGATACAATCATATCTGTTCTAAACCTAGGAATTGGATGCCAAACACTTGTGATTATTTGGGCTATTTAGCGGACAAGACATCCAGCAAAACACAATTTATTTAATTTTATAACAGGTGACCAGGAATTATGGTAATAAACTGAAAAAGCCCGATAAAATTAAACTTGACATTTTTAACTATAAGACTTCACTCGAACAACGTTCAAACCATGAAAGATAATGTAGAAGGAAAAACTGAGAAAGTATACTTAGTACATTACAACCACAGAATAACAACGGACATTTCCATGAATTTACGACAGTACACCAGGACACCACAAACGAAGTATAAACTGCGCGTCACACGAATGTATCAACGCCACAAAAAGTGACGTATTTTTGTGACGTTTATATTATCACAGGTAAATTTCTAAAAATAGAATAGATTTGTTTTATTATAGACACGTACAAAAATATAAAATTGGGATTGAGTTTGTAACGGTGTTATTATTTGTATTTTCTAACCACAGATATAGGAAGATGTGGTATGAGTGCCAATGAGACAACTCTCCATCCAAGTCACAATTTATAAAAGTAAACCATTATAGGTCAAGGTACGGTCTTCAACACGGAGCCTTGGCTCACACCGAACAACAAGCTATAAAGGGCCCCAAAAAATTACTAGTGTAAAACCATTCAAACGAGAAACGAGAAACACTTATGAACCACATCAACAAACGACAACTACTGAACATCAGATTCCTGACTTAGGACAGGTGCAAACAATTGCAGCGGGTTTAAACGTTTTAATGGTACCAAACCTTCACCCTTATCTGAAACAATAGTGTAACATCACAACATAGAAAGACACACTATAAAATATCAATTGGAATGGCTTAACTCAATCAAAAGACGTACTGACAAAATGAACATACAGTGAACGAATGAATTTGATCTATGATACAATGTAAATACAAAGTTAATAAAAATAAGGGATGAATAATTATAGTAAAAGTATTATACCGCTGTGAAATGCTAAACAATTTCAGAAAAACATCAGCTTTGAAAAAAATTACGCCATTTGTAATATCAAAATTAAACACAGGTAAATGAAAATAATTTTGCAGATAAGTATACTTCTTCTTCTGTCCATATATAACCTTACATTTAGGAACACCAAAAATTTCTTGTATAACAATTAAACTATTCTAAAACTTGGTAAATGTGGGGTGAATATCAACAATTAAACTATAAAATTGGTTCTCGATAAAACTTCGTGTTCTTCATGTACAAGTGCCGAAAGTGTGATGTATAAAGGAGAAAGGAAATAATTTTGATGTTCATAGTACGAAGAATTGAAAATTTATAGTAAAAATGTTGGTTTTTCTTCAAAATAAAAACTGTGTATAAACAAAAAACTCCTGTGCAAATAGTTGCTTTAAATTTAAAATCATATAAATGAAATAGCTGATTTATCATCTTAACTTTTACATACATATAGAAAATAAAAATAAAATAACTGTAATGTCAGGCAAGATCATGTAAGACCAAACAGTAAACACTCTTGAAAACAAACAACATAAAACAAAAACAATGTAGACAAACCACGAGTAATTCGACTATACTGACAAATAAGTCATATGTGAAATGTACCGAAAATACAGAATTCAAACAAAAACGATAAGACATAACACAATATCGAACCGGACTTACAATAGAAACATCATAACTAAATACATGAATGTTGGATGTATAAATACCGAGACACGTCGAATAGCAATGCGAATTCAAACTCGGCAAAACAGTCAAATTCGGAATAGGTCACGTTTTGGTACTTAGCAGACCAGACGACGTCGATGGTAAACCATAATCTAAGACGTGGTAAAAATGTCGTTAGTTAGTTTAGACACAGACACATTGTATAGATCAACCAATTCTGATGGTGTCCATAAAATTTACGGAGTGTCATTTTTATTCTTTCCTCCTCATAACTCTGTTGGAGCAGTTTCTGCGTAAGGAGCACACTCCTGTACATGAAGTCCGTATAGTGAACATGCACGAGTATAACGTATCAATTGAGATATGTAAACAACATACGATGGGGCACATGGTAAGTTACTGCTGAGAAATCGGAAATTGATAATTGGGAAGTTGAAATCATCCCGTGTGTCATAGATTTTTGTCTGAAGTCGTCTATCTGTGTCAATATTGAGGAAAAGATCAAGGTATGAATTAAAATTTTTACAGATGTCTTAAAGAAATGAAGGCTTGAGAGCAAATACAATGCAATTCCCGATATAATGAATATTTCAAAGGCAGCATAATTCTTTAAAAAACATTAGATCGGCACTAATTTTCGAATCTGTGCAAGACATTGCTGATATAAATCTTAAATATAAATTTGATATAAATTTGGAAAAAATTGTAAACGTGAAGGCGCTAACAATGCAATTTTCATATCACTAATATTTTCAGGGCATAACTCTTCTAAAATTGTTAATCGGCAATGGTTTTCGAATTTGTCCAAGACATTGCCTATATGATATAAATTTGATATAAATCTGGCAAAATTGTACATTTGAGAGCGGTATATATATTTATTGAAGACAAAACACATGCCTTATTGAGATGTCCTTTATATGACGATTTTAGAAACCATTTATATTATGTTGATGAATCTTTTAATGAAAAATTTAATACTTTAGATTACAACAAAAAACAGTTTTTATTCTCAGATGTAAATATAATACGTGTGTGTACCAAAATCTGTTAGTTAATTTTAAGAAGACGTAGAACTTATATTTTAGATAGAAGTTTGTTTAACGCAGTATATCTATGCATTTTAATAATCTCTTATAATTGTCCCCGCGCGACTCGTTGCGGGGAAATAGAAATACCGGGCGTCCGTCCGTTCGGTTTTGTTTACGCTCTCATGTGTACAATTCTTGCCAGATTTTTATGAAATTTATATCATAGGTTTAGTTTAGCAATGTTTCGGACAATTTTGAAAATCAGTGCCAATGAACTATTTTTAAAAGAGTTATGCCCTTGGAAATATTAATGATATGAAAATTGCATTGGTAGCGCTCTCATATGTTTTCTAAAACTATATATTCGTATCTCCCATGTTCAATCCTGTAGTGAGGCTACACCACATCTAAATTTTACGAAAGCACTTCTGTTTCTGAACTGATACTTTTCAAAAATTAAAACCATGTACCGTTAATATTTTCGACTATTTAAAGACACTTGCTACACGTGAATTAACTCCTGTCATTTCTACTTGTAAACATAAAAAGGAAAGAGGAGCACGTGTAAGACATGTAATATGTTAATCACGACTCCAGATTTCACTAGTAACTTAACAGGAAAAACTTATTATACAAAATCTTTTGAGCCTCTGGACTGTTCCACGGACAATGTCGTTTACGGAATTGAATGTACTTTGTGTGGACTACTTTATTTGGTGACACTCGACATACTTTGTGTAAAAGGATGAATCAACACCAGTCTGATAATGAAGATTCGCAATTCAGGGTTCTATATAACCATTTTAATCAACCGGACCATGATCCTTCTTTATCTATGAAAGAACGCATCATCAAACCAATAGCCATATACTAAGTACTCCTTTCCTAAAAGATAGAGAAATTTCTAGATAAGGAACTAGGTACTGCAATGCTATATGGTTGTAATGATAACATCAAAGGAGTAGGAAAATTGTCAAGCCTATCCTGCAGTGATGTAAATGTAATGAGCTTATTCAATACTACTTTAAGTCACCAGCGTTGTCATGGGCAAAAACATAACCATCGGCACAATGTAAAAAAAGACTTCCAAACCTAGATCGCCCTCTGGAAGCTTTGATGACCTTCCTTTACATCTTCATCATCCGCTACGGTTACATTACATTAGAACTATTCTTTTTCACTGCCTGTTAAATTTCTAAAATTTTTGAGAGATTATGCACTTGACAAGGGATGCATAAATACATTTTATCCAATATACAGACTGGTCAGTATAATTTGTGATGTAGCTCTTTTTCGTTTTTAAAGCCAGTAAGATCGGAACCTTTACATGATGAAAAGAGGAAATTCATTCCACTTCAGTTGTCTATGAAAATCAATTAACATCAGCAACGTTCTTCATCACAAGGAGGTAACATCTAAAATTCCACTTTATTTTCAAAATCAGTCAGTTCCTATTGTATCCTACAGTTACACCAAAACCATGTAATGTAACTATAAGCAAGCATTGCAGGTCCTTGATTTAGAAGAATAACTAAAAATCTTGACATGTGACTGTTCCCGCTCGCCTTATATTTACAGCCCCTCTGGCCATATTATTACTGGGGATCTAAATATAATTCAACATGAACATCTCCGAAAAGTGATATCTCATGGTCCTAAGTTCAGAGAACCCCAACACATCAATTGGAACCATAACTTCAAAATAATTATGTATTCCATTGGAGATTACGCCAGAGCTAGGGCTAACCAATGTAATGAGTTGAACTGGACACTTTGTCAGGATGAGTCAAAACAATCAGGTCTCTGATAAAACGTCGAATTCATAAGTTGAAAAACTGTGTGAATGATCGACCAAATATAAATAAGAAGATGTGGTATGAGTGCCAATGAGACAACTCTCCATCCAAGTCACAATGCATAAAAAGTAAACAATTATAGGTCAAAGTACGGCCTTCAAAACGAAGCCTTGGCTCACACCGAACAGCAAAGTCCGTTTTCAGAGAAAGGAAGCTGTGAAATGTCTATCATCTCGTCATGATGAATATGTTGTTGTTCCTGCGGACAAAGCTTCAAATAATATTGTCTTTGAATGTTAATCGTACTACTACGAGTGTCTTGTAAAAGAATTAGGAATAAATGAGCACTCAGGTAATCGCACATAGAAAAACATATCATTTGACAAGGATAAGATTTTGTCGAAGTCCTTCATGGCTTCAATGAACATTACATTGAACAGCAAATATGAGGACTTATCTTGTTTGTATTGGATACCTAAGCTTCACAAAATTCCGTACAAACAACGGTACAGTGCCGGCTCATCTGCATGTTCTACAAAGGAATTGCCCATAAGATTGACAAACATTCTGTCCGTAGTGAAAGAGGGTTTTCAGAAATACTGTGAAACTGTTTACTCGCGTAGTCGTATTAACCATACGTGGAGTCTAAAAACTCTAAAGAAAATCTGGATAATTTTAAATCTCGATCTTTCTCTGAAATTAATTCTATCAAAACTTTTGATTTTTCAACCCTGTATACCACCATTCCCCATGTGAAATTGAAAATCGTCTAAAAGAAATAATCCACAATGCTTTTCAATATCAAAATGGTAGCAAACGCTACAAATTTATTACTTTGGGATACCATACGGCATATTTTGTTAAATGTGAACAAAAGGTAAAACATGCTACACAGAGGAGAAAGTGATCAGTATGCTGGAGTTTCTTATTGACAACATATTTGTGGAATATGGAGGTAGACTTTTCAACAAATTGTCGGCATTCCTATGTGAACGAACTGTTCGCCTCACTTTGCCGACCTGTTCTTATTTTCATATGAGTCGGAGTTCCTTCAGACACTTGTTAAAAACAAGAAGATAAAAGAAGCCAGTTCATTTAATTTTACATTCAGATATATTGATGATATTCTTTCCAAACTTTTCTGATTGGGTTCCATTAGTATATCCTCCAGAACTAGAAATTAAAGAAACAACAGACACGGCTTCTTCCGTCTCATTTTAGACGTATACCTCGAATTTGACATAAGCGGTCATATCAGTACCAGAATTTATGATAAACAGGGCAGACGATTTTAATTTTGAAATTATCAATTTCCCCACCTTAGTAGCAATATACCAAACTTCACCTGCATATGGGATATACATTTCCCAACTCATTCGGTATTCAAGAGCTTGCAGCTGCTACTCAGACTTAATAAAACGTCACCAGTGTCTGAGCAGAAAGTTGATGAACCAGGTTTATGTCAAATAACCTCTCGTCCTTCTTCTAAAATAGTTCATCGGAAGATACCAAGACCTTGTTGATAAATATTCCGCATGGACTTCACATTGTTCATTTGTTTGATGTTTTGAGCTTTTGATTTTGCCAATTGTTAATGGACTTTCCGTTTTGAATTTTCCTGGGAGTTCGGTATTTTGTTGTTTTACTTTTCACAAATAATACATAATGGTCTTGACGTTGTTTATCATTTTAATTACGTGTTCTTTTATTTGTCTTTGTAAACTATTAACCTTTACTGTTTAGTTCATTTTGGTAATATCCTTTTGGCGTGGCTCGGTACTTAAACATCTCGCCATTGTGTTATTGTGCTATGGTCATTTTTGTATTCTTGTCTTTCATTTTGGTTATGTATTTTATCTATATTTCATTTTGTTTGTTTTTCTTTGTTGACAGTTTTATAGTGATTGAGATTATAACACAATATTGACTGCTGTACATAAAATAACACCATTTCAAACTCAATCCAAATTTTACATTCGTGTACGTGTCTATAATAAAATCTATTCTATTTTTAGAAATTTACCTGTATTAAT
This sequence comes from Mytilus coruscus, assembly GCA_017311375.1. Taxonomy (NCBI): domain Eukaryota; kingdom Metazoa; phylum Mollusca; class Bivalvia; order Mytilida; family Mytilidae; genus Mytilus; species Mytilus coruscus. Next base: position 3,076,717 of record CM029598.1, on the reverse strand, counting down.
ATAATAGTCACAAAATAATACGTCAATTTTGTGGCGTTGTTACATTCGTGAAACGCGCAGTTTATACTTCGTTTGTGGTGTCCTGGTGTACTGTCGTAAATTCATGGAGGTATCCGTTGTTATTTTGTGGTTTACATGTTGTAATGTACTGTTATAATATTTATTTATGTATTTCTCTGTCCTGAGTGTTCTTGCGTTTATTTGTACTGTACTCCTGTCACGTAATGTTGTCATATTAGCGGTATTTTTAACATTACCATATAAACGGGAGCTTTGGCTAGCTATAAAACCAGGTTCAACCACCTTTTTTTTAAATGTCCTGTATCATGGCAGTTGTTATCAAATAGTCCGTTTCTATGAATGTTGGCGTTTGTTTTGTTGCAGTTCAGTGTTTCTGTTGTTCCATTGTTTTCCTCTTATAGTTGATGTGCTGCCCTCTGTTTTAGTTTGTAACCCGGATTTGTTTTCGCTTAATCGATTTGTGACTATTGAACAGCGGAATACGAAAGTTGCCTTTATCTGTACTTTTTGACATTTTTACCTAATATGTCTGTTTGTTTTGTTCGCACATTGTTGTCAATATAATAGAATTTTATGCGACTGTCATACAAGTGAGAGGTTTATAGCTAGCTATAAAACCAGGTTTAATCCACCATTTTCTACATAAGGAAATGCCTGTACCAAGTCAGGAATATGACAGTTGTTTTCCATTCGTTTGATGTGTTTAAGCTTTTGATTTTGTCATTTGATAAGGGATTATTCGTTTTGAATTTTCCTTGGAATTCGGTATTCATGTTATTTTACTTTTTATTACGTAGCAAATACACCATTAAATGCAGTTTTACGTAATCATTATTAGTTTTGGTTTACTGCCAGGAAAACAATATTTATTCAAACAAAAATTAAGATAAAAATATGTTTTGAAAGCTTCAAAGGTCAAACTCCCAGTATCAAATGCATGACCCTCCACTAAGAGGTCATCATAATATTTAATACTCCACTACTAACATGATCACAATTTGCTTGTGCATCAAGAAAATATCTGTAACTGTTCTTGTAACATGTACGTAGAATAGATAAATGAATTGAGTATGTTATATTAGGAATTCATTCGCACAAAATAGTACACCTTACATAACTCGTGCAACTTACTTTTATAATTCTCAGTTTATAGTTAGAAGAAAATTTTGATACTATATCATAAAAAGAAAACAGTAGTTACCGATTTTAAAGTACATCAATCCTGAATGAAAAAACGAGGAAAACAAAACCTTACAGAATTTTTCGAACTGCAAACGGGTCCATCGACAGGGAGGCGACCCTTGTTGTATGCATACTACGCCATTTGGAATCCAGATTCAGTCAATAATGTCACAATAGGAAAAGGAATACAATCCGTAAATTAAAGATCAGATGATTATGACATTGTCTTGAAAACAAAGACATGGAAAACATGTCTCTTGGGTGTCATCCTGGTTTGCCCGCTTTTAATTGCAGGTTTTTAAAACATAGGGTGTTTTGTTGTTTTAACAATTATAGTTTATTTCTGAATTAAAGTCATATTTTTACCTTTATTTTACCTGTTAAATTTTATAAAAGATACTTAATTCTGCTATTAAATCAAGGGAAAAGTGCAAAATATTTTATATTTTATATTTTTTAGCAGGAAAATGTATTGAATTTGTCAAATATAAAAAAAAAATAGACAAAATGTATACAAAAATGTTTATTATTTTGACAATTTATCAACAAATTATTTAAATTGTTGGTACATTCTGAAAAACAAATATGTAAAAGGAAACTTAAGATTAAAATAAGTGTCATTTAAATTTTTTTTATTTATTCACCTTATTTTTTTTTTTTTTTTTTTTTTATTTTAATGAATACACTGTTCTGAAATTTAATATAAAAAATATCCAATAAATTCTAACAAATAAAATATAAATGCAACTGTTCAGTAGCCAAGCTTTCTAAATGACACAATTTTAACAGTAATCTGCATCCAAGCTAGCATTTTCTTCTTTAAAAATTATGGTTCTATGTTCCCATTAGTGTATGCTCTACTGCCAGGAAAAGACGAGGTCATCTATTCACGCTTCTTTAGCCACATACGTTACATCGCTCAACTACATCAGTTACAACTTCAACCAGAAACAGTATTTATTGATTACAAGACAGCAACCAACAACGCAGCACGGACAATGTTCCCAGGGTAACCGTGAAAGGCTGCTTCTTCCACTTTACCCAGTGTATTGCGCGAAAGGCACAGAAATGTGGACTACAGTCATACTATAAAGAAAATGGAGACATCACTCGACTTATACGACGAGCCGCAATATTACCTCTTGTTCCACCCCATCTTGTTGAAGATGTATAGCTTACAACTTTAGAAGACATTGGTTAAGCTGACTTTGTGAAATATTGTAATTTGTGACTTTGTGAATATAATGTTTTGTGACTTTTGAAATATATATAAAAGATTTTCCATCATTATACATA
>CM029598.1:1156945-1260206 GCA_017311375.1 Mytilus coruscus | reverse complement strand
AAGTGCTTCTATATGAGGAGGATTATAAATACAAGAAGTAAAACAGGAAGTGGTGCAATCTTGTTTATGTTCAAAATACGAATTTCTTTAAAAATTTCATTCTCAGGGTTATGAAACAAAACAATTTTTTTACCAATTTAGTTAAAACTATGTATGCCTTTAAAATAGTTTAACAATTTATTTTAATTTCATGCCTACTTAAAGTTTTCAGGTGTACATGCTGTACATAAACAAATGGATAACGTGGACATTTTCATTCTGTATTAAATATCTAGTATTTTTTCAATTATCTTAAATCCCTTAATTAGCAGTAAACAATCATTATCAGAGGTGTCAGTTAGTTAGAGTGTTACTGTTACACAATCAGGTAACAGTTTTACTGGAAACGCCAATAGGCATGAAATTTTGATATTTTATTTTTGAAAAGGCAGAGGGGTGCTTATTTTTGCATTTGAGAGCAGAAGGGTGGGGGTAAGGGCACCAAGGGCAGGTCGCCCTTCTATTTAGGGCAGGCGGGAACACTGAGCATATATGTTAGACATTTGGACTGACATGGTAATAGCATATATGTCAGACATTTGGACTGACATGCTAACAGCATATATGTCAGACATTTGAACTGACATGGTAACAGCATATATGTCAGACATTTGAACTGACATGGTAACAGCATATATGTCAGACATTTGGACCTACAAGGTAACAGCTTAATGTCAGACATTTGGACCTACAAGGTAACAGCATATATGTCAGACATTTGGACCTGCAAGGTAATAGCATATATGTCAGACATTTGGACCTACAAGGTAACAGCATATATGTCAGACATTTGGACCTACAAGGTAACAGCATATATGTCAGACATTTTGACTGACATGGTAACAGCATATATGTCAGACATTTGAACTGACATGGTAACAGCATATATGTCAGACATTTGGACCTACAAGGTAACAGCATATATGTCAGACATTTGGACTGACATGGTAACAGCATATGTCAGACATTTGAACTGTCATAGTAACAACATAACTCTAACATTTGGATTGACATGGTAACAACATATGATGACTTTCAGAACCCTTAAATTATTCCTGTTTTTATTTGTAGCTGTATGATTGTCAATGGTCAGACCAAGAAAAGGCTGTTGCTAACGGAGCTTGGGCAGGACTTCTGTGGAACAAACAGTTTTATTATTATGATGTTGATGAGTTGTATCACAGAGGACAAGCTGTGGAAAATAAAGTTAAAACAGGTATTTATATTTAATTCAGAATTGGTGAATGAGAGAATGGTGATTTGAAAAAAGTGAAAGTACAGAATAGATTGCGGTACAAATTATCAACTCAATATTTCCAATGAATTTTTGGAAAAATGAAAATAAAATGTCAATTATAATTTTACTTGTCATTCTTTTCAGGAATACACAAAAACAAATTTAGAATCAATAATGAAATACTGCAATCTTACTTTGGCCTTAGCTATATTTCAAATCTAATTTTGATTTGTATATATTGCATTGACATAAATAAATATAATTATTATTATTATTATTATTATTTAATGTCTTGTAGTCTATAAACAGGTTTTAAACATAGGACAGTATGTTGACCAGTATTGTTTATGTCTTCTGTTGTTTTGATGGTTTGGGATGCTGCCTCCTTGACCAATTAGAAATCATATCTCAAATTTGTATATAAAACAGTTATTATTATTAGATATTAATAAGCAGTTTTTTTTCTCTCAGATAGTGTTAAGTTAAACAAAAACAACAGGAATTATCAAAAAATATTGAACACCATAAAAAATAACTTATCCATCCTACAAACATTATATAGATAATACATAGCTGAGAGGGTGAGAGAAGACTGTTACCTCACAAAATATTTCTAGCAAGGAAAATGGAGATGAACAATCTGCTCTATCACCCTCTCACTGAGTCTCAGTTATGTGTTATATGATTTATTACACTGAATTATCTGTCAATATTGTCTTTTATATTTTTATTGAAGGTAATACATTATATATATGCATATAATAATTGTTGCAGGCATTAGAAAAGTGAAGCAAGCAGTATTTTTTTATGTTGACAGTTTATGAAACCAAAACATCAAACTTAATAATTGTCTTTAGAATAATTGACATAAATTCAATTCATTGTCTCTTTAAGTTTCAGCTCTTTCATTGATCTACATGAGAGGGTTTGTATTAAAAAATTCTTTCCTGCTGAGCCATGGGATAGAGTTAAATGTCTCCCTTGTATTAACCAATCAAATCTAGCATTTAAACATGAAGTTTCACAAAAACAAATAGTAAAGAACAAAAACAGGGGAGACCATACAAACAGTCAACCATAGTACAAGGTAAAGTAAAAACAAAACCAAGGCCAAAAATACAAACACAAACAGCAGACCACAAAATACTACACCAAAAATGATGACAAATCCCACCAAAGGTAAACTCAGTTGCTCCAGTAGGGTAAGCAGGAATTACCATAAATATTGGACACCATATCAAACTTAACTTGTCAAAACATAACAAAGATCAAAACATGCTTTTATATCTATTTTGTTACATCTACAATTAAGAATTTTACCATTTTAAATATGTCATAGATATGTCATAGAAATAAGAAAATAGAAGGTATTTCTTAACTCTGTGTAGCATAAACCTAGATGTTATGTATTTCAACAAGAAAGTTGATTTATTAATATAGAAATATAATTTATTGTAGTTAGACCTGGAAACTGGGATGTAATGGAAAGAAATATAAAATGGAGAAAACATTTCAAAGCAAAGATATCTTATCTGTTCCAGATAAATGGAATTTCCATGGGTACGTCTTTTTCACAATAAGTTAAGAAAATTTAGTACTATAAAACAGAATTACTTAATGTGTTCAGCAGTTTGACATTGCTGAGTTGTACAGAATTAGCTTAGTTCTTTTGTCATACAATACTCCAATACTACTGAACAATGAGACAGCAACCCCAAGACATAAACAATCAAAAGATGTCTCAAGGTCAAACTACATTACTCAATACTACTGAACAATGATACAGCAACCCAAAGACACAGATAATCAAAAGATGTCTCAAGGTCAAAATACATAACTCCAATACTACTGAACAATAAGACAGCAATCCAAAGACACAAATAATCAAAAGATGTCTCAAGGTCAACATACATTCTTGTTGCCTATATAAAATCCAACTTGCCCTATAGTTTAATAAGGTGGATATATTCAACAGAGAATATTAAAAATCTTCAATCAACTCTAAACTCCAAATATAAGAAAAAAAACATCTATATTTAAAATGAGTTAATTTTAGAAATATTATTCATTTTGCTATAACATCATTGCATAGTTATGTCTATTCCAGTTTGCTACCTGGAAAACATGTTTCCAGATGATAATCTGATTCAGTTTGTTATTCAGTGATTACTTTTCTATTCCAGTTTGCTACATGGAACACGTGTCTCCAGATGACTAATCTGATTCAGTTTGTTATTCAGTGATTACTTTTCTATTCCAGTTTGCTACATGGAACACATGTCTCCAGATGACTTATCTGATTCAGTTTGTTATTCAGTGATTACTTTTCTATTCAAGTTTGCTGCATGGGATACATGTTTCCAGATGATACCATTTTGTCGTCTTGATCCTGACTTTGCCAAGCATCAGTTACTTCTATTGTTATCAGAGAGATACATGTCCCCAGAAGGCCAGGTGAGTTACTACTATTGTTATCAGAGAGATACATGTCCCAAGTAGGCCAGGTGAGTTACTACTATTGTTATCAGAGAGATACATGTCCCCAGAAGGCCAGGTGAGTTACTACTATTGTTATCAGAGAGATACATGTCCCCAGAAGGACAGGTCTGTTTTTGTAATTCCTTACTAATAAACAATTATTTGTTCCATTTGTTAAAAGCTCAGTTAATAGACTCTTTATCTTTTGTACTGTTATAGCAGAAAGATTGAATTAAGGATGTTCGCTACTCTGTTTCAAAATAACAAGCTTTTTAAAAGACTGTTATAAACTGATAGTATATGAAAAAAGAAGCTAAAAAAGCAGAAAAAAAATAAGGGTCCGTGTGCTTTTTTCGAGATATAAGCCATTGAAAATTTGGCGGGAAATAATTCTCTTTAGTTTTTTTATACATTTAACATTGGCACCTTTTTTCTTTCAAAAATGATGAAAAAATAACAAAGATTTTATAAGATTTTCAAAGATGACATTTTAAACTATATATATAATCAAATTATGGAAAGAAAAGTAGGGGTTAGTGGGCAAAATTTTTAATGGCACTACATGGATAAAACCAGAGGATTCCGAGTGTCTGGCAAAATCCTTAAATATTCCTTAAATACATCCAAGTAGTTGTCGTTTGTTGATGTGGTTCATAAGTGTTTCTCGTTTCTCGTTTTTATATAGATTAGACCGTTGGTTTTCCCGTTTGAATGGTTTTACACTATAGTCTGGCTCAAGGGTCCTGTCCGCTAAAAACAATGTAACTTTTTACCCTATGTTTTAAATGATTTGACAAACAAATTATATTCGATAACTGTCTGTCCATTCAATTTAGCTTTATTTATTTGCTAAACGGTCCATTGATCATCATGTACCGCCCACTTTCCGATCCTTACGGAGGTTTAACATTGTTATGCCGGCCATTTTCCGTCTCCTGGTAACAACAGGGAGTCGTTATTGTTTTTTTTCACTTGACTATTTCCGCTATTTCCGTGACATTCCGTCAACCAATCAGCGAAACCATTAACTCCCATCTTCTTTGTGCGATTTCTGTAGCAGTCACGCCCATCACAAATCAGAAACAGGATGCATGTTCACATAAAGTTGTCATTCTCTCTCTCGTGATGTTTGTGTAGACAAAAAATCGCTAAATTAATGTAAATCGTCAGACATTAAACTCCCTCTTATGTAACTTGTAGCATTTAAATTTAGTTGCATGAAAACAATAAGTATATTTAAATTTATTCTCATCACTTTTATGGATGACCTTAATAATGTTTACCTATCAAATGAATTTTTAAAAATTATATATTGTATAAATCGTTCTATATATAGACATTTTAACCCTCTCAGTCCCAAATAATTATCAAAACCCTATTTTTCGTGGTAAAATGCATATTTTCCTCATATTCTGAATACACATTCCTGACCTAATATGCCTTTTATATTGATGTCTTTTACTTTGTAAACATTAAGTTTACATAGTTGACATTATAAAACATTGTTATTTTATTTTCAAACTGTACCGTTAAAGCATATGACGTCATTAAAAAGAGTGTTAGTGGGACGTTTATGTGTAAGACGTCGAAATAAAGTAACTTGCAGGTACTTGAAAATACCCTTTATAGTGTTGTACAGTCAACGGCTTGCAAAACGGTATTGTTTATTGATTTAAATAGTTTATATAAAGTGTTATTGATTGCTAAAGCTCTTATGCCATTCTATCAGAGTTTCATTTTTTGAAAAGAAGGTTTCATTTTGGAAACAATATACACATGAAACATGTACTAAAAAAATATTTACACTTGTGTTGTAAAAACTCGGAAGTCAGATAGTGTCGAAGTCTTGAATACTACCTTATAAAAGTGCGAAGTCAACAATATCTCTTGGAACATCGTATCAAAATCATTACATACGCAACTGAACAATATGCCGTGAATTAATAAATCGGCCGCACAATAATTCATTTCTATATATGAATATTTTATCATTTTGTGGTGTATTATATAATGTGTTCACGTTTCACGTATGCCATCAATCCCATTGAGTATTCATTTTTTCAATAAAATCAATCATTTTACTTTGCTATTACTTGAGATTTGTCAGTTGACAGCGTGGAGAACATTTTCAGGCCGCAGGTGGAAAAAAAAAATAAACCGACCAATAAAAATAATGAAAACTAATACAAAAGAAAAAATTAGCCAAATAGCAAATGGGGACGAGAATCTCGGATTTTCTTGTTACAGCCTCAACGTGGAATAACATTTTGCCAACTTAAAACGATTTCTTTTCAGTTATTATGAAATAGACACTGTAATTTAGACAAAGTTGAGATGTAAAAGATATAGGAAGATGTGGTATGAGTGCCAATGACTGAGACAACTCTCCATCCAAGTCACAATTTATAAAAGTAAACCATTATAGATCAAAGTACGGTCTTCAACACGGAGACTTGGCTCACACCGAGCAGCAAGCTATAAAGGTCCCCAAAACTGACTAGTGTAAAACCATTCAAACGGAAAACCAACGGTCTAATCTATATATGATGCATGTTTTCCAATTACTTTTAACATTTACTTAAAACGAGCACATGTACCCCTCTTTTAAATTGACAATTGGCTTGAAGATTATTTGTCCTAACTTTTAATGAAGAAAATCACCGACATTTTTTTAAAACCAGATAAATATGCATTTTTTAGGTCTTTTTTCTAAAATGAATTCCTTTATAAAAATTTGTAGAAATTCATGATAGTTTAAGAAAGTGATTAAGATTTTTAAAACTTTAACCACAGAGTGAATGTAATGTTAACTGACAGAAAAACTAAGTTATTTATGAGTAAAATACGGATAAAAGACATTTTTACAAAATTAACTTCTGGATACTATGTAATGATCATAAACAAGCTTCTGTCCAAGCTTGTTAGAAATCCATGATAGTTTAAGAAAGTTATTAAAATTTTAAAAACTTTAACCACCGAGTGAATATTTGTGGACGCCACCGCCGACGACGGAATGTAGGATCGCTATGTCTCGCTTTTTCGACAAAAGTCAAGGCTCGACAGAAATGAATTATTAATAAAGAATTGTTACACAAATGCAAAGTCTAATGTTGTAACGAAGATATTCCAAATCTCTTCACGAAATTGCATATGTTTATCTTTCGAACAATGCACAAAAAATAAGGAGATGTGGTATGATTGCCAATGACACAACTGTTCAAGAAAATTCAAATTAAGAAGATGTAAGCGGTTATATACAGGCAATCGCACGACCTTCAATCATGAAAAATACTGCAACCGTAAAGTCGGTTATAAAAGGCCCGCCCGACATGAAAAATATGAAACAATTCAATTGAGAAAACTAACGGCATAATTAATAACAAAGCAATTTACAAAAGAAAACAAATGTTTACAGGGTTAAAAATTCCACTAGCCCGACGCCCAGGACTAGAGCATTTACGCCTCGGGCAACCAAAATTTTAACCCAATATGCCCGACGGACTAGTAACAAAATATTCTTGGCGTTTCCAAAATAGAAAGTGGAAAATCATTTCATCACTATTCTATCTTAGACGATCAGATTCAATTACGTCATCCGGGATTCCATGCAACCAAATATTTCGCACCTCAGGAACTTCGTCAGTTTTAAAGCGAAAAACTGTAGATGAAGGGGTAATGAGACTGGTAATTCATCCCCAAAAATGCCAAATACAACCGGAAAAGCGGAAAGGAAAATTTATAGTGTCCCGGAAAGAAAGATCCCACTGGCCAAGGTCGGCCGTGTTGCTGATGAAAAAACAGAGAATATTGCCGTTATTTTCCGAACACGCCAAAAAGTCTGCTTTGTATGTGGGAACAACTCAGTTAGGATAAGTTAAGCACCACTGTTTGTTTACCAACAGAATAAAAAGCAGGCCAACAAAATTATTAAGGGAGCTACCATTTGATTTTTTTTTTGGAGGGGCTAGGATGAAAAATTTTGTCCTACATTTTTTAGTTGTAATCTCTGCCATGCCTTTTTATTTTTCACTCTATTCGATCCTGCCTTTTTTATTAGTTTATCCTGACTTTTTTCATAAATTGTCAATCTGCCTTTTTTTGCCAAGTTGCTCATCCTGCCTTCTTTTTACTCAAAACTCCTGTCCTGCCTTTTTTCAAATTTCATCCTAGCCCCAATAAAAATCAAATGGTAGCTCCTAAATACAGTGTATAATGCCGCCTTCAAAACAAGGGACACCCACTTTGTAATTATGCAGCAAACTCTGATTTGTAAAGCATTCTCAGGCTAGCAAGTCAGTTTTGATGGGCTAGCAGTTCTTCCAACAGGGCTAGTAAAATCCTGCTGCAAATAAGTCCTGGGCTAGTTACCTGTAACAAAATTTTTAAGCCCTGATGTAATAGACTTTAAGTAACAACAACCACTGAACTACATGCTCCGGACTTTGGACATGCACATAAAGAATGTGGCGAATGTGTAGTTCCTTTATTGGTCATATAGCTCTTCACGCCTATCCTTTTAGCTCACCTGGCCCAAAGGGTCAAGTGAGCTTTTCTCATCACTTGGCGTCCGTCGTCCGTCGTCCGTTAACTTTTACAAAATCTTCTCCTCTGAAACTACTGGGCGAATTTAACCAAATTTGGCCACAATCATCACTAGGGTATCTAGTTTATAAAAATGTGTCCGTGGCCCGCCTACTAACCAAGATGGCCGACATGGCTAAAATAGAACGTAGGGTAAAATGCCGTTTTTGGCTTATATCTCTAAAACTAAAGCATTTAGAGGAAATCTGACGAGATAAAAATGTTCATCAGGTTAAGATCTATCTGCCCTAAAATTTTCAGACGAATCAGACAACCCGTTGTTGGGTTGCTGCCCTGAATTAGTAATTTTAAGGAAATTTTGCAGTTTTTGTAATTATCTTGAATATTATTATAGATAGAGATAAATTGTAAACAGCAATAATGTTCAGCAAAGTAAGATCTACAAATAAGACAACATGACCAATGTGGTCAATTGACCCTATAAGGAGTAATTGCCAATTAAAGTCAAATTTAACAATTATTCGTAATTTTTGTAATCCTATAAAAATCTTCTCTCCTGAAACAACTGAGACAAATTTAACCAAACTTGGCCATAATCATCACTAGGGTATCTAGTTTAAAAATGTGTTGGATGATCCTGCCTGCCAACCAACATCTCAGACATGGCTTAAAATAGAACTTAGAGGAAAATGCAGTTTTGACTTATATCTCTGAAACTAAAGCAAATGTATAACGGTTGCATTTTCATGCATCAATTGTAAAAAATATCAGGTGAGCGACACAGGCTCCTTGGAGCCTCTAGTTTATATGCTATTTGGCTTTAAAATATCTATCTTTGGGAGTTCCTGGTGAAAGTTAATCCAGAAAAGCGTTACGAATGCATGGAATATGTAAAGTGTTGTTTTTTTGTCTTTTGTATTTCTTTTATGTGTGCAATAATTGTGGCCTCCTAACTATAGTGTAAATCTGCAGTTTTTGCATGTAGTTGATCAAGGAGATTATATGAGAATAAAATAAATAATCACAAACCTTAAAGGATAAGATGGATGAATTAATAGTTGGTTGTTTAACATCCCGTGCCAACTATAGATGCATTATTTAGTGTGGGTATTAATTATATATATTATGGATATTATAATGAACATTGGTAATCATACCACATCTTTTTATAAGGACCTGAATGTGCATATTTTCGTCTTTTACTGTTAACGACAGTGTTCCCAGCGTCAAAGCGAATTTAGACTCAGTGTGTAAATTTTTAAACATACATTTTATTCGCTATGGAGATTCCGTTTTCCATGGGGACTAACTGTGCACCACTTATTGCGGATCTGTTTCTGTATTGTTATGAGTTACAATTTATGACTAAATCAGCAAAGACCCATCGAAAACAACATCTGATTTAAAATTTAATAACACTTTTACATATTTAGATGATATATTGGCTCTCAATATTGACGACCTCAGTATGTACACTAAAGAGATTTATCCTGCCGAACTAACTTTGAATAAAGCTAATACTAACAATGAACACTGCCCTCTCCTGGATCTTGATATGTTTATCTTTAAAGGAAGCTTAATACCAAAATTTATGATAAAAAGATGATTTTCATTTCCTATTGTTAATTATCCATTTTTAGATGGTGACGTTCCTTGTCGCCATCTTATGGTGTTTATATATCTCAACTTGTTCGATTCGCTCGAGTATGTAACAACGTATTTGATTCCAACAAAAGAAATCTCTGTATTACTGAAAAATTATTACACCAGGGTTTTCTATATCACAAACTGGACAAAACATTTACTAAATTTTATCACCGGTACAAGGACATCATGCATAAATATAAATCAACATGCAGACATCTTATACGTTCAGGTATTTCATATCCAATATTTTATGGTAATATTCTTTACAAAGCACAAAAATGTCGGTATTCGCTTCAAAAGCTAACCAAACCTTTAAACAGACTTATTCGGAAAGGATTTAGTTACGATACTGTTGTCAAGTCATTAAGGATTGCATATTTTGGTATTAATATTGATTCACTCATAGGGTCTTTGCATCGGAAATAAACACATTTATTCTAAAACCAGTTGCTGGCATGCTACGGGTTATGTTCTTCTCATTTATTTTATGATGGTATGATACTAAACCCTAACGGGAGGGATTGTACTTGATTTTCATTAGATGAAGTTATATCTTTCAATCATTTTAATTGAGGTCTGGAGCTGGCATGTCAGTAACTGCTAGTAGTCCTTTGTTCATTTATGTATCATTGTCATTTTGATTAGTTTCTTTTGTTACCTTTTCTGACATCGGACTCGGACTTCTTTTAAACTGAGTTTTACTGTGCGTATTGCTATGTGTTTCTTTATTCTACATTTGCTAGAGGTGTAGGGAGGTTGAGATCTCACAAAACATGTTTAACCCAGCCGCACTTTTGCGCCTGTCCAAGTCAGGAGCCTCTGGCCTTTGTTAGTCTTGTATGTTTTAAATTTTAGTTCATTTATATGTTTTGGAGTTTAGGTGACGTCCGTTTCACTGAACTAGTACACAATTTTATTTAGGGGCCAGCTGAGGACCACCTCCGGTGCGGATTTTCTCGCTGTGTTGAAGACCCATTGGTGACCTTCGGCTGTTGTTTGCTCTTTGGTCGGGTTGTTGTCTCTTTGACATATTCCCCATTTCCATTCTCAATTTTATTTCATTATTTAACAAATTAAATGTAAAGTGTTCCAAATTCACTCCATACTTCCTCATTTATTCAAGAAGAAAGAATCACCAAGTGCTTAGGCATACCGTTTTGAGCTATAAAGCCTAAGCGATCCTTATAGGTAAGGATACACACAAGACATAACATTTCACCTTTTATTATGTTGAACCAATTTGAGAGACAAAAGTAACGTACTACATGTATATTTGATTGATTTATCATATATTCTGATTTATTCCGCAGCAATTAATGCTTGGATGTAACGGAATTGGAATGATGTAAAAACCAAAATCATAAATGTACATAAACAGGCAAACAATGAACTCCATTCCATTCATTGGTGATAAGGTTGCATAACATATAGTTTGGCCATTTTCGGTTTGAATTTACAAATTATACACAGTTTTTGCAGCCAGCAAACCATATTTAATCTTATTCATAGGATGACCTGCATTTTCAAGTAGAGAGCATGTTTTGCAATTCACACTGACATTGTGCGCTTCACCAGACAAAATTGCTGTACGGGATTTTTTTTATCTTGAGATAGATGCATACTGAAACTTCCATAAATTATTTGTATTTATCAAAATAATTATTATATCCGATTAAAATATCAAAAATCTATCGGAGAAAAACTACCGTTTTATTCAACAAAATATATCCTATTGAGTCGCATTTCTCCTATGGATTCGCAAAGGAAAAAAAATCCTCAGCAGCTGAACAAGAAATACCCCATGTTAAAAAAAATCCGTCATTTTTTAATAATCCTGGAGGGTAAACAAAGTTCTGTTGTAAATTACTTTTTCGAATTAATCTTTTAGACATGCATAAAAAGCGTGTGGCGGATTTGCAATTATGAACGTAATGAAAAGTGCAAGTTAATCCGAGAAAGTGATAAATGTTGTTTTTAGATAAAATGAAATAAAGAATTGTTATGATAATCTTCGGGGCACTTCATATATACAAGGTGATAGAACGTGCGCTTGAATAGGTCACATTTTCAAGGTTGGAAATATTTGAATCGGTCGGAAAACTATCAGAAATATATGATAAGGTCAATAAAGTTCCCATAATTTCTTCTTTCGTCATCTTTCTTGGTGTTCCCAGTTGTGTTTTTTCAACCAATTTTCTCTTTTAAACTTTAGTGCCTGTATTACACTGTTACAGTACACACCACATGAAACGCAAAAATATGGGAAAAGGTAACATTTTACCTACGGAATATTTGAAAAGATATCGTTTTAAAATCTAAATTAAATGAAAAGGGTAGGGTAACAGAACCCCAATGGCACACTTGTTTATTTACAAAATTCCTTTACATACATCTGATGTTTATTTTTAATTTAATTGCCACAACACGTAGTTTATAGCTGGTTGCAAGTCAAAGTCAGCGTTTTACATAGGAGTTATTTCCCTTTGATTACTATGCGTAACGTCGCGTGAACTTTGATGACGTAAATATATTCTCCCAAACAAAACATCCGGAAAAACATAGGCGACCATTGCAATGTTAATTTCCATAGAAATTTAAAATGCTACGTACACGCATTTAGACAGTTTCTGGATGACACGAGGTACGTGAAACGTGTTGTAATTTTATTTTCTTTAAAAAATCGCTGTTTGAAACAAATGTTTGCACACATAAAAAATAATCGCAATTTTTGATGGAAAGCAAAGCTTGAACCAGACTATAGTAATTTTGGGGCCCTTTATAGCTTACTGTTCAGTGTGAGCCTAGGCTCCGTGTTGAAGACCGTACTTTGACCTATAATGGTTTACATTTATAAATTTTGACTTGGATGGAGAGTTGTCTCATTGGCACTCATACCACATCTTCTTATATCTATCTACTGACTGCAATATTTCTATGTAGTCTCACAATTAGAAATGATTTTTATGTGATTTAACAATTTACAGTAACACATGACAATTATAATTTCTGTAACATAGAATGCAAATATGTTTGAACTTCTAGATTCATTTAAAGGCACACATGGTTGTCTTACAGATATCATGTGACCTTGATATGAATATAGGGGTCTACATCAATGTGACAGCAACCCAACAATAGACTTAGACTTAACACATTCTTGAGGCACTGTCTTATGAGGAATTTCCCTCCATACAAAATGTTATTATTTTTTTTTCAGTTACCAGGATGTGAGTTTAATTTTGATGACAACAATCCACCTATTCATGCATGGACAAGTCTAAAGGTGTTCCAAATGACTGGAGGGACTGATCTAAACTTCCTATTCAACTCTTACTGTAAACTTCAGAAGAATTATAACTGGTTAGTATGTCTTACCATATTAACTTCCTATTGAACTCTTACAGTAAACTTCATAAGAACTATAACTGGTTAGTATGTCTTAATGTTAACTCTATCATAATTGTATTTATGTCGATACTTGATTTTGATAAATCCTGCATGTAAATAGGAAATTTGCATTTCCTTGAACACATTGAATTGGGGTTCATATTTTGCCACAAAATCAAGTTACAATAATGAATCCTAAGTATTTATAATTTTGTTATGTACTGGGCCAACTATATATAATGAATTGATTTTTACTTAATTTGATTATGCTACCCCATGTGTGCATACTACATAATTTAACAGTATATTTCCAAAACAAATGTTTTAAAAGTGAAACATTAATTAATTTTTCTGTGAAATCCACCATTTTTTAAATAAACTATCATATTTGAGTTCAACTGGTCAAAACAAGAAAACTAACGGCCTAATTTATTACAATATCTTTCATGACTGCTTCTGTTATTATGAGCCTTCACTGGAAGAGTAAATGTTTTTAATAACTTTTTCCCTATATCTTGACAGGTGGATGACAAACCTTCAATGCAGTGATAAGTACATATTCTATGGTGGCTTTCTGGGCTTAGACAATATTAGTGTTGTAGACAGAGGGTGTCCACCTGAGGGATATTCAATTAAGCAGGTAAGAAATATAAATACCTATATTTATTGACCTGTCAGTGTGGTTTATTATACAGCAGGTATTTCATGAATATCAATTAAGTCAAAGTAAATGATTTCATTTGCAGCTTGAGGCCACTATAATGAAATCACCAAAGTACAAATCTGCCACCCACTTTTCTATCCATCAAAAGGAAATGAGACTGGATAATTTGAGTAAACAGGCATGTGACTTTTCTAAAAAAAATAACTGTGGAATATCACTTTTCTTGAAATAAACATGTAATATTACTCTTCTATCTGCTGTTTTCAGTGTGACTTTGAAAATATAGTTGAACATGTGACTCTTTCTAAAAAAATTAAATTAGTTAGAATATGCAGAATAATACTATAGATATATGACTATTTGTAAACTGATGCTTCTGCATGCATGCATGGCTTTGTTTGCTTTAAGTATGGTACAGAGATCCCAGTTTCCCTCTATGTCATAGAGTATTGAAGGAATGATATATATAATTATTTGTAGGCTGACGCTACAGCATGCATGGCTTTGTTTGCCTTGAGTGTGGTACAGAGATCCCAGTTTCCCTCTATGACATAGACCATTGAAGG
The DNA here is from genome assembly GCA_017311375.1 of Mytilus coruscus. Taxonomy (NCBI): domain Eukaryota; kingdom Metazoa; phylum Mollusca; class Bivalvia; order Mytilida; family Mytilidae; genus Mytilus; species Mytilus coruscus. The sequence continues at coordinate 1,245,646 of CM029598.1, read as the reverse complement.
AATGATTTATATAATTATTTGTAGGCTGACACTACAGCATGGATTGCTTTGTTAGCTTTAAGTATGGTACAGAGATGCCAGTTTCCCTCTATGACATAGACCATTGAAGGAATGATTTATATAAGTATTTGTAGGCTGACACTACAGCATGGATTGCTTTGTTAGCTTTAAGTATGGAACAGAGATCCCAGTTTCCCTCTATGACATAGACCAATGAAGGAATGATATATATAATTATTTGTAGGCTGACGCTACAGCATAGATTGCTTTGTTAGCTTTAAGTATGGTACAGAGATCCCAGCTCCCCTCTATGACATAGACCATTGAAGGAATGATATATATAATTATTTGTAGGCTGACGCTACAGCATGGATGGCTTTGTTTGCTTTAAGTATGGTACAGATTGGAATTGAGTTAACCAGACATAACTTTCTTAGTCCAGGAGACATACAGAAGGATCTGATTAAATACCTCAAAGATTTTCTGTGTATTTCCCACCAGTTAAATAAAGATATAGATAATGGAGGTATGTGGTATTGGCATCACCTCCTATCCCTTGTTGTTTCATCATTTCAATATCTGAGGTAATATGGGTAAGATTTTAAAAGCCTACAGTTCATCCGATTGTTGTGACATTATTGACAATGGAGATTTTAAAAATGAAATCATCTTTATTTTTTGGATTTATACCTGAATACTTTATCAAAAGTTATAAAGTATGCCTTATGACTTTATACAAGGTTATCATAAGGTGTTCCTGTCTGATTACTCAATCTAAGGTAACCATAAGCTGTGCATTATTCATACCTGATTACTAATACTTTATCCAACAGAAGATAATCATAAGATATAAAATTGAGAATGGAAATGGGGAATATGTCAAAGAGACAACAACCCGACCAAAGAGCAGATAACAGCCAAAGGCCACCAATGGGTCTTCAATGTAGCGAGAAAATCCTGCACCCAGAGGTGGGCCTCAGCTGTCCCCTAAATAAAAATGTGTACTAGTTCAGTGAAAATGGATGTCATACTAAACTCCAAAACATATAAATGAACTAAAATAAAAAAACTTACAAGACTAACAAAGGCCAGAGGCCATGTGCAAAAATGCGGCGGGGTTAAACATGTTTTGTGAGATCTCAACCCTCATATAGGTAAATTTCTAAAAATTGGATATAAATCAAGATTAGGTTTCTAATTATGTTATTTGATGTATTTTATAACAATTACAAGAATATTAATATAGAATTGTGTTAGTAATTGTGCAACTAACTATGCCGGCCTTTCTTCCAAATCAAAATGAGTAAAACAAATATCGACATAGTCTTCAAATCAAAGGTATATAGTTACTACTTAATGCCCTGTTTATTTAATAACATTTTAAGAATGTGGAATCCTGGGAGTTATTCTCTTCAAATCAAAAGTGACAAAGTCTATATATAGTTACTACTTAATGCCCTGTGTATTTATTCAAATTTCAGGAATGTGGAATCTGGAGATGACATTTTATAATGATGTTTTGGTAGACCAACTTACAGAGCAGTACATACCAATACAAGTTAGATCACTTGTTGGGTTACTTCCCCTTGTAGCTTGTGGTACTGTTAACTTTAGTGGTATTGGATGTACAGAGGAATTAAAACAGGCGTTTCAAACAGACTCTATACATGTATGTGGAGTAATTAAAGTTAGATTACTTGTTGCGTTACTTCCCCTTGTAGCTTGTGGTACTGTTAACTTTAGTGGTATTGGAGGTACAGAGTAATTAAAACAGTTGTTACAAACAGACTCTTCTGATGTATGTATGTGTCATTGCAGATAATTGTCCACTTTGTTGAATATTTTGGATTGAAGGCAATCTATTCCTGTTTATTTATCCTTTCCCACATTGATACGACAGTAAATCAAAATTGGTTGTCGTGTGAGCTTGTGAAAAAAGACAATGTCCTGCCTAGGCCTTTTAAGCACTGCAGTATTCATCGCATTCCAACCCCATGCTTTTGGATAGAATGCTGTCCAATTTAATTTCCTGTGCTTACCTGTACAATTTCTTTCAGCTGAACACCTGGTTTCTTTGTTTTCATTGGCAATATCAAATATAGGAGGAACCAGTTCAAGGAAAAATCAAAATGGCGTCCTTGCTAAAACTTTGACTGCAAAATAGACCTATTTCTTTCTTGAGATTTTTGGGGGAAGAAGACTTTGAAATCATCTGAAATCCTATACTGCTGGTTATTTAAAAAATCATTGAATAGTTTCAAGGAGTGTTACTGTATTCCTTTCTGTGCTTTACTACTTGCCTTATCTTATCCCACAGTGCTATCAACAAATCTTGTGTAGAACTGAAATTATTTAGATTTTAAATCCAAATTCCTATATTATGTTGTTAATATTTATCTTTTTTGTAGATAATGAAGAAATCAGAAGAAGACACCTATTTTCTGACTTGTGTACCCCTTGAACGTTTGAGAAATTTACTAGAAGTTTTGTTTGATGAAGAGGAGTTCCTTTCTAAATTTGGAATAAGGTCACTTTCTAAGGTAAGTTTTATTATGTTGACATCCTGTGAAATAAGAAGATGTGATGTTGACACCCTGTGAGAAATAAGAAGTTTTGGTATGTGATGTTGGTGTAAATGCTCTTTTGTTCCGACGTTGGAAAGTTCCGGGCGGAAAGAACTAACTAGCGAAAAGTTCCAGAGGAACTTATTAACTAGTTACTTTGTTCTTCCTCTGGTTTAAAAGTTCCACTGGAATAAAGTGACTAGTTGAAAAGTTCCAACGGAACATATCAACTAGTAAGAAAGTTCCTTTTGCCAAATTAGTCAAAACCGAACTAACAAACTAGCCCAAAAGTTCCAACGGAACTTATCAACCAGGCAGAAAGTTCCATTTGGAGAATTGATGCAAAGTAAAAGCGCAACATATTATATTTGAACCTTTCAAAGGAAACCAAGATACTGATTACAAAAGTCAAAAGGAACTTATCAACTAGCCACAAAGTTCCTCTTTTGCAAATAAGTCAAAACCGAACTAACAAACTAGCCCAAAAGTTCCAAAGGAACTTATCAACCAGTCACAAAGTTCCATTTGGAGAATTGATGCAAAGAACCACATGAGGAGGGGTATTCTTCCTCTCTTGAAGGTACTATGAATACTAAATTTGCATGATAATGCAACTTATTCCGTTTATGTGAGCTATGAAATACAACTTAAATTTTGCATATTTGTCCCCAAAGAAACCCCTTTCAGTGCGTTGGGTATTATTGTAAATTAATGATTTGCTCTTATATATACTGATACTCATTCTTCCCCTCTTTCTACAAAAGGACGAAATATGGTATATTCGAACGATGTAACTAGTTGTTCTGTTCCACCAGAACTATTCAACTAGCTACATTGTTCCGGGCTTTCAACTAGCTACTTTTTCCGGAACTTTTCGACTGCACTGGAATAAAACAACTAGTTAGAAAGTTCCATCGGAACGAAATAACTAGTTGAAAAGTTCCGCCGGAACAAAGTAACTGACGGAACATAGTGGCTGTTACAAGGGCACCCTGTGAGAAATAAGAAGTTTTGTATGTGGTGTTGGCGCCCTGTGAGAAATTAGAAGATGTATGTGATGTTGACACCCTGTGAGAAATAAAAGATGTGGTATGTGATGTCGATGTTGACACTCTGTGAGAAATAACAAGATGTGGTATGTGATGTTGACACCCTGTGAGAAATAAGAAAATATGGTGAGTGATGTTGACACCCTGTGAGAAATAAGAAGATGAGTTATGTGATGTTGACACCCTGTGAGAAGTAAGAAGATAATTATGGTATGTTATGGTGACGACCTGTGAGAAATTTGTCTGTGAAAAAAAAGAAGATGTGGTATGTGATGTCGATGTTGACACTGTGAGAAATGAGAAGATTTGGTATGTGATGTTGACACCCTGTGAGAAATAAGAAGATGTGGTATGTGATGTTGACACCCTGTGAGAAATAAGAAGATGTTGTATGTGATGTTGACACCCTGTGAGAAATAAGATGTGGTATGTGATGTTGACACCCTGTGAGAAATAAGAAGATTTGGTATGTGATGTTGACACCCTGTGAGAAATAAGAAGATTTGGTATGTGATGTTGACACTCTGTGAGAAATAAGAAGATTTGGTATGTGATGTTGACACCCTGTGAGAAATAAGAAGATTTGGTATGTGATTTTGACACCGTGAGAAATAAGAAGTTTTGGTATGTGATTTTGGCACCCTGTGAGAAATAAGATGTGGTATGTGATGTTGACACCCTGTGAGAAATAAGAAGATGTGGTATGTGATGTTGACACCCCATGAGAACATAACCACAATTCTTCTAAATCCATATATAATGTTAAGACTCACATGTATTATTTTTTAAGATTTACAATAAAGACAAAATATTAACACTTCCTGTTTTTCAGATTCACTGTAAAGACAAGATATTAACACTTCCGGTTTTTCAGATTTCACAGTAAAGACAAGATATATTAACACTTCCTGTTTTTCAGATTCACAGTAAAGATTACATATTAACACTTCCTGTTAGAAAGAAGACAACTGAGAATCCAGAAACTTTTGCACTTAATGCAAATTACACCTTACATTATGCTCCTGGTGAGGCAGACAGTAAAATAATGGGTGGAAATAGTAACTGGAGAGGTCCTATATGGATGTGTGGTAAGCTTAGTAAAAATGTTCTATTATTGCTGTTCTATCTAATGTTACTACTTTGTTGTCACTCAAACATCATAATTGTCATGGCCTTCTTTCTGTATGATTTGATTAATGGATGTAATAATTTGTTATTGAAGAAAAATTGATACAATATGAATGTTTTTTGTTTTGGAATAATTTTTCCTTGCTTTAATTTTATATTTTTAAAATTTAAAAAATACCAAAACACATATGTGATTTCCTCTTACTCATGAATTCTACCGAAAAATAATTATTATTCAACATTAACATTTTCTGAATTTTATCATGATTGTCATTTCAGAGACTAATGACAAATTGCACTATTTATTATAAATTTCCCTTTATAATTTATTGAGCAATATAATATTTGATTTCTAATTCTCATGAATTTAACCCAAAGCAAAACCTATAATCACATTTTCTGAATTCCAGCAAACTACATACTATTAGATGCCTTAGAGAAGATCGATTCAGGCCTGGGTAGTAGACTTACAATCCAGCATCCTGCTCATCAATCTAAAATCAGTCTAGACCTAGCTGTAGAGGATGTCTGTAAAAGATTAGTGTCAATGTTTCTACCAGATTTCTCAGGGGCTAGACCTTTACATGGTACGTATACAATGATGACAAGTGTTATCTCCAGACCTTTACTTCCCTTTTATTCAGAGATGGTGATATTCTGATTTTTTATTGTATTTCATTGACATTGTGAAGTAAAGAATCAATTAGTGTTTTTTGTCATTTTTCAAATATTACGATAGAGTTGCATTTTGTATTATGAGCAGTCAACCGATTGACATACTGATATAACTTAAAAATCTGTGTGAAAGTCTTTAAGAGTTTGGGTTTTTCTTGGAGTCATACTTGGAATTATTTACATTTTTGCTTGGAATCATTTTTTAAAGAATAACAATTTTCTGGGAAAGAGGGACACTAAGAGATGCATCGTTTTATCTCAATGTTTTTGAGATAAATTCACACCAAACCATCATGATGAACATAAATGAATTTTTTTTTTAGACTCAGTGTAAATAACCACAAATGGTAAAAATTAGAATTGACCCTAAATACTCAATTGCACTCTATTGAATATAAAATAAAAAATCAATTTGTGCATTAATATCTTCATATACTAATATGTTCATTGGAAATGCAATGTAGAATAATCATTTCCGTGTTATAATAATTGAAAAATGTGTGTTGATGTTGTTAGCCTTTCCTGAAAAGTAATATGTTTGATTATAAAAGAGGGGCGAAAGATATGGAATTTGATGCGACTGTCATACAAGTGAGAGGTTTAGCTAGCTATAAAACCAGGTTTAATCCACCATTTTCTACATAAGAAAATGCCTGTACCAAGTCAGTAATATGACAGGTGTTATCCATTCGTTTGATGTGTTCGAATTTTTGATTTTGCCATTTGATTAGGGACATTCTGTTTTGAATTTTCCTCGGAGTTCAGTATTTTTGTGATTTTACTTTATACATAGAGGGACATTCAAACTCATATGTCGAAAATAAACGGACAACGCCATGGCTAAAAAAGAAAAGACCAACAGACAAATAATAGTACACAGAACACAACATACAAACTAAAGACTGAGCAACACGAACCCCACCAAAAACTGGGGTGATATTTAATTTTGGATGTAACACATCTTCTGATTGGCTGAAAGTGTTTTGTCTGTCCTCTCATAGACCTGATTTTGTCATGTGACCATGACGTCACTATTGTTTTTTTTTTCAAAGTTTACTCCTTACTAATGGAATTTAGAATTTAATTATAAGGAATGACTAATATTTTTTCTGTGGATTTGAAATAACCTTAAAATGTAGTGCACACTTTTAAATAACCCCTACACGGGTTATTCAGTGTGCACCACATTTTGAAGGTTATTTGTTCATAGACAGAAAAATATTACAGTTATTCCTTAATTATCCGAAAAACTATTACTGATGGATAAAAACTTAAAAAGCAAAAGTGATCAGCAAGAAAAGATTTACGAATAAGTTTTACAATCACGTAATTTTCTAGCCACCCCTTTATTGAAGTTACTGCCATTTGATAATGATTTTTACCATTTTGTTGCATTTTTTACCTTATTTCTGAATAACTGTTATAGATAGATAGAAACTTAAATATGCCAGAAAGATCAGCGAGACTTGATTAGTCATATAGCTGGAATCATTAGTCAACTCCTTGTAGGAGGACTTGCTCTTAAATGACGATTTTTTACCAATCTTTTTCATTTTTGACTACTATCTTAAAAACAATAAAAGATAGATAGACACTTTAAATAGCAAAAATTATTAGCATATAGGTAAAATTTTGCTGAAATTGTTGGTTTACTCTGTTTTTGAGTGACTACCTTAATTGCTTTTTTTCATTGTTTTTTTGTGATTTGGGCAAAAATGAAAGAAAATAGAGAGAAACTGTAAACTGGAGAAATTATAAGCAATACAAGATCTACAAAAAACCATTCTATTCTAGTCCACCATGTTAGAGCCAAAATTGAGACATTCATTTGTATTAAGGTGGACACGTTTCAGCTGGTCAAATTATAAAACACTTTTGGGCAATGAACAAATCCATCAGGTTTGAGCAGACACGTTTGTGGGAAATGAAATTGGCCATATTTGGGTGATGTGTGATTTTAAGGAAACGTTTGAGCCAGACCTGGAGTAATTAAAAATGTAATTGTAATTAGCTGTAATTAATTACAATTTTGAAAGTAATTCAATGTAATGTGTAATTTTTGCCATGTAATTATGAATTACTTTTCAATTACTTTGAATTACATTCAAATGATTGCATGGATATTTTTTTTTTCAAATTGGCTTTTCTGATGCAACTTGTAAATATTTTTTCCTTCATTAAGTATGGACTTGGTGCTTTCATTTTCTTAATACTTTTTAAAATTTATCATAATGAAAAAGTATAACATTCCTCATGATATTTTATTAACCATTATAGCATGTATAATCTTCTTTATTTGTATTTAATTCATTATAGCATGTATAATAATCATCTTTATTTGTATTTAATTCATTAATTTTTTCACATGTTTACATAAAAATCTAAAAATAAAAACAATACCAATTCATTTGCATACAATTTGTAAATAAGTTGTTCTAACAATTAACAATAATCCTAGCCTCAGGTTAACTAATTATTAAGTACAAATTTGTCCCTTGATTAAAATACCAAAGGCAATGCATTTTTGACCATAATATTTATATGTTAAAATCTGTTCAGATGGACATGATGGATATTATTTAAACACCTTTTACAAAATTTTAAATACAACAGTAAAGACATACAAGAATGGAGTCCAATATACTTGACAATTTTGACACATCATAAAACAAGTCTTGAAAATGCTACCATTACTCTTCTGTAATAAATGGAAGCTTTAAAGTTACTTCATATTTCACATCAGGTACATAAGAAAACCTTTAAATTATAAATTAACATTTTAGTAGTCTAAACTTGAAATTTTAAGAAAAATTCTTAAAATAAAAATATATTAATCTTGATCTTTATACAATATATATATATATATATGTATATATATATGTAAATCTTTATAAATTGTTCCCCTATAAAAATGAAAATGCAATCAAATAATCAGCATTGAAAATCTAATGGTTATTAAATGTAACAATGTCGTTAGAAATTTGAAAACTATTTTTTTATAAACGATTCTTGTTCAAATGTTTTCATTGTAAAAAAGTGAACGTACCCATTGTACCAATATACATGTACATATATACAAGTTTCATTCTATTCTAGCCTGTTGTCATATTCATGATTTTATTCTAAATGATATAGCTCTTACATGTCTTTGGATGAAAGTAATTGAAATGTAATTAATTACATTAGCAATGTACTTGTAATGTAATCAATGACATTTGACAATCAGTGTAATTGTGATGTAATTAATTACATTTAAAAATCAATGTAATTGAAATGTAATTAATTACTTTGGCATGTAATTGACCCCAGGTCTGGTTTTGAAATATAATGGATGTGTATGAACAAGTTAGAGATTTTCATGCCTATTTTGTAGCAAGTTACATAAAGTTCACAAAGAACTCTTGGAAAGATCATTTAACTTTATTATGAATATTTTGTAGGAGATTACAAACAGTTCACACAGGACTCCTGGAAGGATCTAATACTGTATTATGAATATTTTCATGCAGATAGTGGGCGAGGATGTGGGGCAAGGTAAAATAGAACAGGTCTATCATTGTCTGGGTCAATGGTAAAGATAAATTAAAAAAGACTCCCAAACAATTAATTATACCCCATGCAACAAAGTTGTGGAGGGTATAATGTTTTTCACCCGTCCATCCGTCTGTCCGTCAGTCCTGTTCTTGTCATCGCAACTCCTCTGAAACCGCACAACAGAATTTCATGAAACTTTGTAGATAATAAGGACATACTATGTAGATGTCCATATCAACAGGAAATTATGATTCAATTTTTTTTCAAGGAGTTATGCCCCTTTAACTTAGAATATTGGCCAGTCCTGTTCTTGTCATCGCAACTCCTCTGAAGCCACACAACATAATTTCATGATACTTTGTAGATAATAAGAACATACTATGTAGATGTGCATATCGTCAGGAAATTACGATTCAAATTTTTTTCTAGGATGATCGAGTTATGCTCCTTTAACTTAGAATTTTGACCAGTCCGTCCGGCTGTCCGTCAGTCCTGTTGTTGTCATCGCAACTCCTCTGAAACCACACAACAGAATTTCATGAAACTTTGTAGATAATAAGGACATACTATGTTGATGTGCATATCAACAGGAAATACACATATACATGTTTTAAGTCAAAATATAGCATTTTTGTTCGCTATGGAGATTCCGTATATCATCAGGTTATCGGAATTCCCATGGGGACTAACTGTGCACCACTTATTGCGGACCTGTTTCTGTATTGTTATAAGTTACAATTTATGACTAAAATCAGCAAAGACCCATTGAAACAACATCTGATTCAAAAATTTAATAACACTTTTAGATATTTAGATGATATATTGGCTCTCAATAATGACCACTTCAGTATGTATACTAAAGAGATTTATCCTGCCGAACTGACTTTAAATAAAGCTAATACTAACAATGAACACTGCCCTTTCCTGGATCTTGATATCTTTATCTTTAACGGAAACTTAATACCAAAATTTTTGATAAAAGAGATGATTTTTCATTTCCTATTGTTAATTATCCGTTTTTAGATGGTGAGGTTCCTTGTCGCCATCTATCTCAACTTGTTCGATTCGCTCGTGTATGTAACAACGTATTTGATTTCAACGAAAGAAATCTCTGTATTACTGAAAATTATTACACCAGGGTTTCGATATCACAAACTAGTCAAAACATTTACTAAATTTTATCATCGGTACAAGGACATCATTCGTAAATATAAATCAACATGTAGACATCTTATACGTTCAGGTATTTCACATCCAATATTTTATGGTAATATTCTTTACAAAGCACAAAAGTATCGGCATTCACCTCAAAAGCTAACCAAATTTTTAAACAGACTTATTAGGAAAGGATATAGTTACGATATTATTGTCAGGTCCTTAAGGATTGCATATTTTGGTATTAATATTGATTCACTCATGGGGTCTTTGCATTGAAATAAACACATTTATTCTAAAACCAGTTGTTGGCATGAGACGGGTTATATATTTTATGATGGTATGATACTTAACCCCTAACGGGAGGGATTGTACTTGATTTTCATATGATGAAGACATAATCGTTCAATCAGTTTAATTGAGGTTTGGAGCTGGCATGTCAGTAACTGCTAGTAGTCCTTTGTTCATTTATGTATCATTGTCATTTTGCTTAGTTTCTTTTGTTACCTATTCTGACATCGGACTCAGACTTCTTTTAAACTAAATTTTACTGTGCGTATTGCTATGTGTTTTTTTTTCTACATTGACTAGAGGTATAGGGGAGGGTTGAGATCTCACAAAACATGTTTAACCCGCGCATTTTGCACCTGTCCCAAGTCAGGAGCCTCTGGCCTTTGTTAGTCTTGTATGTTTTTTAATTTTAGTTCATTTATATGTTTTTGAGTTTAGTGTGACGTCCATTTTCACTGAACTAGCACACAATTTTATTTAGGGTCCAGCTGAGGACCACCTCTGGGTGCGGGATTTTCTTGCTGCATTGAAGACCCATTGGTGGCCTTCGGCTGATTTCCACTCTTTGGTCGGGTTGTTGTCTCTTTGACATATTCCCCATTTCCATTCTCAATTTTATGTAGTGTGCAGTTTTACTGGTATTCAATTTTTAAACCAATTTGAATGCAGTAGTTCAATGTACATTTGCCATTCACATTCAACAGATAAATCTTCATCTGACACAAATGGACAAATTTTAAACAATCTTGATCTTACTGATCCTTCATGCTTGGCTGCCATGGTTAAAAATAGAAAATGAGTGCTTGTCAATATCTGACAACCCATAATAGGTAGACGTAATCTAATGTTGCAGAATATTTTTCTGAAAAAGAACATCTATTTATCAATTATCTTAAAAAACTGTAATATATATATAGCATGTATAGATACTGTTACCAGCTAAATTTATTAACAATTTTTATATATTCTTAGAAACTTGAAAGGATGTAGAAAAAAGCAGCAAAAGTTATTAACTAGATAAGATCTACAAATAGCAAACATAACTAAATGCAAAAATAGGTGACAAGTAATATTAAAGTGGCATATTTCTTCAAGGTTAGCAGTTCAGGTTCTTAGGAGCCTCTTGATTGTCTTGCAAGAACAACATTAATGACAATGTTCATGAATTTATATGTATCAAATGAACCTTTGAGAATTGAGTCAGAAGAAGAGTAAAATATTACATGCTTCATCTAATAAATGTTTCCCTAAATGTTCTTTGTTTTCGTATTTCAGTCACCAGACAGGATGGACAGCATTGATTACAGAAATATTATACAAACTTTACAGTTGAATAGAAGACAGTTACTTCCCCTTATAGACAACTGAATATATATACCCTGCTTCTACCAGACTGGCATGATTAGCCTGATTTGTAATTTGCTATATTATAAAGTAACAGTCTACAGAAAGACGAGTCATCCTTCTGCATTCAATATTGTGGAACCAACCAGTTTGTTTTCCTTGTGCCTAAATGATCTAGTCTAGATACTGAATACAAATGCTGATTATTTATAAAAGGAGATGTTTCAATAATTCAGTCTTTCTCCATAATAGATCTCTGCTGCTATACATTCAGGCATTAATATACCCATCGAGATCAGCTGAATATAACGACTCAATTATTCAGGTTACCAATTTACTTAGCGACCAAAAGACATTTGGAATCCAATAATTGTCAACAATAAACAAGAGGACAAGTAAGAAATGACATAAGTAATGTCCAGGCTTCCCATTTGGGATAAACATAATACTGGAGGTCAAATCTCTCATATATTTGTTAATTTCTGTTACTTCATTTAAAGAAGTTGTTGGTTTTGTAAAAGAATCAAATTATTGTGAAATTTGATGAGGGTAGTTACTGTACTAGAAAATTACTCTTTAGCTTGTTAGTTCCTCCCTAATCTCATGAAAATCATACAAACATACCCTATTTTTATTATGATGAAAAATAGTTAAAGTATGTTAATTGTAATTGATCTACTTAAAGGAATAGATTACCGTTTTTTTTACCTGGCAACTGATACTTGTTTGCCTTTAATATTTTTATTTTAAATATATACAATATTTTCAATTTTTAATTAACTGTTAGCATGTAATTTAACACTTTTATTTTGGATTTTTATTATTCTGATGTATTGTTAAATGTTAGAAAACAAGTTTCAAGTTTTAATGTTTTAATACAAAATTATACAGATTTTAATGCTTAGTTATGCTGTTGATTATAGTAAACATTAATATAGTGCTTGGAATAATATAATGTAATATCTGTTTTATTAAAAATGTATATTACCACAATTCTTACTTCATGAATGCCTGTTTAGGCACAGCTCATTCAAAGATCGCCTGGCTAACTGGGCAAGATAAATTTTAATGTCACTTTGTATCCATAATCGTCCATCAATAGTTGATCATTTTGTCAAAAAGATCAATAAGAACCAAATTAAATGGCCATAATCATCCTTAGGATATTTACTTAAAAAAATGTGTCAGATAGTCCTGCCTGACAAGGATGAAAATAAGCATTATCTACATTATAGATAAAGAAATAGTCTAATCAGCAAAACTGTTCAGAAAGTCAAGACCTACCGTCTGTCATTTTGACCAAAATTGTTTGACAACTCTTTATAGCCTTGCAGGAGATTTTGCTTAAAATGCCAATTTTTTGCCTACCATCTTGAAATTATTATAGATATAAAGAAAAATTTTGATCAGGACAAGATTAATGAATAGGTTAACAAAATTGTCAGTCAACTCGTTTTATGAGTTACTGCCCTTTTAGAGTGATTTTATGCATTTATTGAATTTTTGGAGAAAACAATAATAGATAAAACAAAATGTATGCAGCAAAAATTATCAGCATCACAAGATCTACAAATTAGTGTGGTCTATTCCTTATAGGAGTTATTGCCCTTTTATGACAAGATTTTCCCAATTGTTAGTTCACCTAATCCTAAGGGTCAGAAAGAGCTTTTGTCATCACTTTGTATGTGGTCGTCCCTTGTCCTTTAACTTTTACCGAAAAATCTGATGGGGGCAGAAAAGTTCAATATGATGAGATCTAGCGAATGTCTATTGATATCAAAACTGTCAGACGACTTCTTATAGGAGTGATTACCCTTGAACGACGAATTTGGTTTTTTTTAATTGCCTATTATCTCGAAAATTATAAAAGATAGATAGAAAGTTTAAATCGCTAATTTGACCAGCAAAATACGATTTCTACAACTAAGTCAAGATAAGCAAAATTGTTAGTCGACTCCTTATTGAAGTTATTGCCCTTGGATGACAATTTTTTCTGTATTAATGCATATTTGCCTATTATCTCCAAAACTATAATAGATAGGTAAAAAAAATATATATAGCAAAAATGACAGAAAGAAAAATCTATAATCAAGACAGCATGACGGAAATTGTTAATTAAACAGTTTTTGGAAAATGACGCTATCAACGGCATGTTTCTGATACCATTGACCAGAACTTACGGAAGTCGATTATATTTCTTCGCCTTCCGCACTTGGTTTCATATTTACTATTTTACATACTAACTGGAATCTGCTTGTATAACGCTACACTCAAACAAAGTGTTGTAGTCGGACAGGACCAGTTTACATACTTTATTTTATTTACCAAAAAAAATATCTTGACTTGTCCATATATTTTTGTTATTAAATGGTATTTGGAGCTTTCCCTTTGTTATATTTTTCATATTTATTCGAGCTTTCACTTTTATGCACATGTCTTACAATTGTAAACAATCGGTATGTATAAATAGATCCATTTTGTTATGATGTGACGTTTTACACTCCAATGATCAGCAATCGCTGTACAAAATAGTTCTCCTAAATAATGTCAGACTTTCATGCCATTTCAACTTTACAATCATTAAAAAAAGAAATAATCTGAATCATTTTTATATCCATTGGATGGATACTGGTCTTTATCCAGATTTACGAAGATTTTAATAATCGGAAATTAGTAATACGGTTGTACCCACGCGGTGCGTATGAATCTTTGTTTACAAAGTTACAGCAGCAGAGTTGGTAACTGTATCATTATTAATTAACTACACTGTTATTGTACTTAATATGATGAAAACTGCCTATGCAATATAAGGTGTCAACTCGGCCAATATAGATTTTTTCTGTATTGGCCGAGTTCTGATCCGCTAAAACAGGATTTGGAACGTCTCTAGTTTTAGATCGTAAGTCACGATAAACTCAAACTGGAAGTAAACATTTGTTTGTAAGACAGTTTTATTTACTCACCATAAACAAGCTGAAACGTTCAGTATGGCATATATTTTAGGCTAAAGACGGTCCCATTCATTTAAAAAGCATTTTGAAAGCAGACGATGGAATTATTTCAGGTTTGGGGAACAAGTAAATTATCGCAAAGTTCATTTCTTGACGACCTCATAATTTCACGATGTCGATGGTACAAATCGATTTTTACTGTTTACTTTCGCTTCTCATGTTTTGTAAACGGTCTTTTATTTTTAAAACCCAAACCAGGCATATGCATTCTGTAATTGTGCAAATCTTCCTTCTTTGGTCATTTGGCTTATGGATAGTTGTATCAATTTCAACTCTTACATTATTTTTTTAAAACTATATTTGCATTACACATGCAATGGCAGTACCTTTCCAATTACTATTTATGTGTTGTGTCTAAATTTAAGTTGTAACACTTTATAGTGACTGGAAAGGGTAGAAAAATTCATCAGATGAGAAAAGGCTGAAGATACATGGAAACGGCACCAGATCATTAGATATTGCATCTTATAAAACAAAACTGAGATTTGGATAGTTCCACTTCAAGGTAAAAATGTTTATCTCTTGTGAAATGAAATAAAAAAAATATTGTAACACTGTAGTTAATTAATAAAGATACTATTACGTGTATTTCTGTATTGGCCTTGTTATTGGTCTTCGGCCAGCTGTATTGGCATTCGGCTTCGCCTCAGGCCAATACACCAAGCCTTGGACCAATAACAAGGCCAATACAGAAATACTTACGTAATAATATTATAGAATGACATTATGGTTCAATAGTGGGAATCAGTCCCTCAACTACTTTTTACATAAATATTAACTTCTGGCTTCAATGCCTTGTTCGTCTTGTCTGGAGATCTTGTAGTTCCAGTTTGGTAAGCATTTTGGAGACGTATCCCGTCCGTCCTCTCTTGACTTGTAATCTCTGGTGATACATTTTGCCGCTTGACGTATCCTTTCAAGCTTGTTTATTTTTGTTACCGTGTAGGGGTCCCATACTATGGCTCCATATTAAATTATAAGATCCAATCCTGAAGGTCTAAATGTGTATATCATTGTTCTAATCTGACACAAATTTCAATAACTGGAATGCTACCCAAGTTGAATATATGGTGACCCACGAGAACAGCATTATCACTATTGAAATTGTATTTAATACCATGATGGTTCAATGTCATTAACTTAAATGGAGACAGATATGGTTAAAGAATGAATATCAATTACATGGGTCAACATGGTCAAGGGCAGAGTTGTTATAAAATAACAATATGGCAGAAAAGTGGTTTCAAGTTTCATATAAAGCGACCTGACTGACATGAAATAAAAATCAAAGGAGTATCCCTATTTGTCTAATCTTCAAGGTGAAATAAAACTAGTAAAACAATATTATACTATTGTCTAAATCTACAGAAATATAATTTGCTTCAAGTAACAGAAATAACTAGGTCACTAGTAACTTATTTAATGAGTATGTTGGGTATAAGAGCTTGCTTACAACAGGCTCTTCATAATCATTTGGTTTGAAAAGGATACTAGTAGTCTGTATTCTTGATTTAGAAAATGTAATTGCAAGAAAAATCACATTACTTAGAATACTTTAGATCATTCAGGTAGTCTTTATTTTTTATATGTACAAAAGAACAGCCAGTAGTCATTGGATATTGTAGATCATTCAAATAGTCTTGACCTATTTATTAGTACACAAGAACAGCCAGTTGTCATTGGATATTGTAGATCATTCCGGGAGTCTTGACCTATTTATTTATACAAAAAAAACAACCAGTAGTCATTGAATACTGTAGATCATTCAGGTAGTCTTGACCTATTCATTTGTACTAAAAAAACAGCCAGTTGTCATCTTCACTTCACACACACATATACGAATATCAATTATATGCTTACGAGACATGTTGCAATGTTAAAATAATTACGATATGTGAAAATCAAGACTTGCATAAAAAATATCACAATATTAGAGACAGTGGCGTCATTTTTCCTCAGAGCTTTCAGCTCTTTGATTGACGTAAGTTATTGCCTTTTAATGACCCATTTTCCAAATTTTTGCATACTTTCCTATCATCTTGAAAGCTATAATAGATAGATGGAAATTTGATGTAGAAAAAATGATCATCAAGACATAAACCATCTTGATATGGTAGTTATTTATTCCTCAATGATAGTTTTTGTCGAGTCTGCGACTTTTGTTGCAGAAAGCTCGACATAGGGATAGTGATCCGGCTACGGCGGCGGCGGTGTTAGCTAACTTCTTAAAAGCTTGATATTTTAGAAGGTGGAGGACCTGGATGCTTCATACTTTGTATATAGATGCCTTATGTTACGAAGTTTCCATCTGTCACATGTCCATTGGCCTTGACCTCATTTTCATGGTTCAGTGACTACTTGAAAAAAAAGTTAACATTTTTTGTATTGTTAAATTTCTCTCTTATTATGAGTATTAGGATAACTATATTTGGTATGTACATACGTTGCAAGAGTTTTCACTTGACTTCGACCTCATTTCATGGATCAGTAAACAAGGTTAAGTTTTGGTGGTCAAGTCCATATCTCAGATACTAGGTCTAGTATATTTGGTGTATGGAAGGATTGTAAGGTGTACATGTCCAACTGGCAGGTGTCATATGACCTTGACCTCATTTTCATTGTTCAGTGGTTATAGTTAAGTTTTTGTGTTTTGGTCCGTTTTTCTTATACTGTATGCAAAAGGTCTAATACATTTGGTGTATGGAATGATTGTAAGGTGTACATGTCCAACTGGCAGGTGTCATCTTACCATGACCTCATTTTCATGGTTCAGTAGTCAAAGTTAAGTTTTTGAGTTTTGGTCTTTTTTTCTAATACTATATGCAATAGGTCAACTAAGTTTGGTGTATGGAAATATTTTATGATGTACATGTTAGTCTGGAAGTTTTTATTTGACCTTGACCTCATTTTCACGGTTCATTGCTCAGTGTTAAGTTTATGTGTTTCGATCTGTTTTTCTTAAACTTTAAGCAATAGGTCAACTATATTTGATGTATGGAAGGATTGTAAGCTGTACATGTCTGCCTGGCAAGGTTCATCTGAACTTGACCTCACTTTCATGGTTCATTGGTCAATGTTTAGTTTTCTTGGTTAGGTCTGTTTCTTAGAAACTATAAGCAATAGGTCAACTATATTTAGTGTATTGAATGATTGTAAGGTGTACATGTATTTCTCGTTTGGTTTATATGACCTTGACCTCATTTTCTTCGATCATGTTAAGTTTATGTAATAGTTGTAGTAAAGCTTTCTATTTAGGACTATCAATATAATATCAATGGTTGGTACAGAAGGCGGAAGGCGAGACATTTCAGCGTGTGCATTCTTGTTACCATTTTTGGGGCGTTTTTTTACTATTATCTTGAAAACTATAATAGATAAATAGAAACTTTGAACATGAAAAATGTTCAGCACGATAATGCATTTTCTTTGTTCTGCTCCAACAAGCATGCAGCATTTAGGAGTAAGAGAGAAACTAGATGGCATGGAGTCCGAATAATGGAAGAAAGACATGTCATCCTCCTGACTGTCCTGACTGCTACCTTGTAAACTATCACGTTAAAAATACGGGTCAGCGTGGTTGTTCCTTACAAAGCAGGGATCAAACATGTTCCTGTTCTGAATATGCATCAAACAACCGTCCGTTTGTGAAATAGTTTCTGCTTAAATATTGTTTATTTTTATACTGCTGTTTGTCTTTTGGTCGGTAACTAATTTTTGGTGTTGTCATTTTTTCATCCACTTGTGAGTTTAAATATCCTTTTTAGACCTTCCGCCTCTCTTTTGCTACTTTTGCAGCAGAACCATAAAAACAATTAATGCCTCATCCATTTACATTCATCGTGGATTACATTAAAAAAAAGCACAGCGATCGTCAGTTCAAAACCAAACATTACAACAAATGAAAGAATTTTCTCATCGTGTACTTTTTATATATGCATAGCAAGATTGAAACAGCCCCTACATATAAAGTTGATATTCTAGGCCTTATGTTTTCTCTCGTCACTTCCTAACAATAAGGTTGTTACTTACAAAGAAGGTATTGAACCAATGCTTCTTTACATTGAATTAAATAATCTTGTCATAAGATGTGCAGATGCCAGCATAATTTGGTTACAAGTTCTGGAATATATGTGTCAGAGTAAAACGAATATGCCACACTAATTACTTCTACATTTGGTTATGTAACGCTGTTTAAATGTAACTGTTAACTAGCTATTTACTTGAAATGGTCAACATAACCATATTCATAGTGGAAAAGGAATTGATTACCGTTGACTTTCATGTCTTTCACAGATGACGACGGATATGTTCCAATTGTCATAACCACAAATCCATCCTCTGTTCCTCGAATGTGACTTATCGAATTAGACTTATCACCGGTTTTGTACTTAACACTTGAGCAGGATCTGCCAATCCTTCCAGGTCACTTAAGATCACCCCTGGCTTTTGGTTTGTTTCATGTTTAGTTCAGTCTTAAGTTTTGCCGTGGAGTTGTCAGTTTCTAATCGACTGAAGTGTTTTAACATTCCTTTGGTATCTTTCGCCTTTCTTTTACCCTACATTAGCAGCTTAGTTCATTACGTTTTGGTACGGTTTTTTTCTGTGTTATGTTCTGTGGCCTGTAGAAGATTCCCTCAGAATTTATGTTTTAGTTTTCCAAATGCGTTTAGAAGTTTCTATCACTTATAAAAAGTAAAATAACAAAATACCGAACACCAAGTGAAATTCAAACCGGAAAGTGCTTTATAACATAGCAAAATCAATAGCTCTAATAAATCAAACGAACGGAAAACAACTGTCGTATTCCTGACTTGGTACTATTGGTTACATAGGTTGCTAGTTCCCCATATGGAATTTACTGACCCCCATATATATCTTATTAGGTCACTAGCACACACTACTTAACGAATTTATCTTACCAACTATCGTAACATGTGGTGTTTAGACTAGTGGCCTATCAAAGTCATAAAGTCTTCAATACCGTTAGTTTTACATTACATTCACTCTGTGGTTAAAATTTTAAAAATTTTAATTACTTTCTTAAACTATCCTGGATTTGTACCAAACTTGGACAGAAGCTTGTTTATGATCAAAAGCTAGTATCTAGAAGGAAATTTTGTAAAAAATTATTTCCTGTTTTTCCGTATATTTTTCCGTATATTACTTATAAATGGACTTAGTTTTTCTTCCAGTTATATCTGACATTACATACAGTCTGCAGTTATTTTTACCAAACTTTGACAGAAGCTTCTTACAATCAAAAGATAGTATCTAGGTGGAAAATTTTATAAATCTATAGATTTGATTGCATACTGTATTCATTTTTTACAAGCATAACTTTTTTCATACATTTCAAACGTTTTATTTCATGAACTGTTAATCTATTATGTGCATTCCCCTATCACACTGAAAACATAGACAACAGCAAAAGAAGGCGAGACACTGGGTTCCGCGGAACCCTTACAAATTTTTCCGTAACACCGTGTTGTTTTTAAAAGGGGACGTAACACCACTACTAACCGTGTATTGAAATAAGCCCCTAACCTAATATGGAACCCTACTAACCTAATATGGAATATACACGGTCTCCACGCGGTTGCTTTTAACCAATCATATCCCTAGAAATGTATAGGAGGTAATATAAAGGCATTTCAATAGAGTAGAAAATGGTGGATGAAACCTGGTTTGTAAACTAGATGAGACATATTCAATCGAACTTGAAATAAAGGATACAACAGATTGAAAAAGTAAAATAACAAATTTACCGAACTCCAAGAAAATTTAAAACGGTAAGTCCCTTAACAAATGGCAAAATCAAAAGCTCAAACACATCAATCAAACGATTGTAAAACAAGTCTTATTCCTGACTTGATACCAGCATGTTCTTTTAAAATAGAAGATTGTGGATTAATTAGATATAAGAAAATGTGGTATGAGTTCCAATGAGACAACTTATAATTTTATGAATGAACAAAACAACTTGATCTATTTCAAAGAGAATCGCGAATTAAATAACATATAAAACCGTATAAGGGATAATTCGGTAAAATTTTCAATCTTAAATCAACAAATGACATGACTCGATATCTTGTTGAAACATCCCAGGAACGAAATCGCAGAAATAAAAATGCACTTTTTCATTCGGTCTTCTACGTTCGTTGATAGTTAAACGGTTGTCTCCTTAAATATAAAAATACATCTACAAGAACAGTCCAGAGCTCCAGATAAGAATTCACAAATTGGGGTTTTTACCCATCATTTTTTATTTAATTGAGTGAAATAGTTTATCAAATTGCATTAATAATTCCAATTCACCCCTCAAGCAAATATCAAATTGGGTTTTTCACTACCAAGCTCCTTAACGTATTGGGGTTTTCATCAACAAGATATTGAATTTAGGCATGTTATAATCACATTTTATCAAACAGAGATGTTTATCCATCTTAAATATGTTTCTTTTATATGTGATAGCTGTTTTATTTGGTTTATACACTGACGAGCAATTGTACGTTTACTTTGTGTCCGGTTTCAACACAAAGTTTTGTATTTTCCATAACTTATATTTACTGGTGGCACTAATAGGACAGTACCTAATTATCTTTCTAGAGCACATATGATCACCATTCAGTTTATTTGGGGTAGGTATGGCTAATAGTTTTAAAATTTTTATGTAATATTTGTGAACATCAAGTGCTGTAAGATAGTGTTACCAGTCCCTATCACCTGTTTGCCAGACCTACTTTAAAAAAAACAAGTAGCTCCCAGATTTAAGATATATACCTCAAAACCTTGACCAGGTTTATAGGGTGGTTTAATGACTGAGACCACATTCAATTTACAAATAATCCTGCAGCATCAAATAGATAAATGACAATGTTGTACTGCACTTGCCAATAAGACAACTACATGTATCTTAGGCATACAGAACAATAGACCAACAACAAAGAAAGTGGCAAGCTACATTTACATCAAAACTAATATGTGTGTTCACTCATCAACTAAAATGAAATATATATTATATATACTCTTGAGCTAAAAATAAACAATGTTTTTGTTTAATTTTATTTACATAAATCTGGGTTTACTTGTCCCTTATTAGAACTTTTGGTTTCCGATGCTGACTTCACATAAATGATTTTGGCCTTTCATGTTCCAACTGATTTAGTTCTGACGCGTTCTAACCTTGTTCTCGTTAAGGCAAGCAAACACGCCCTGGACGCGCCATTGCACGACCCCGTGCGTTTAAGGGACGCTTCCTGATAACACTTGCTCAGTCTTGTTATCATCATAATTCCTCAGCTCTCAAAAAGAAGCTAAAAACATGCTTCTATTCAATATTTTTACCGGAAATTTACTTTCGTTTTAATTCATTGCTAAGTGTAATGTTAAATTCCGAGCAATACGAAAAGAATTATGACGACATGACTAACGCTAATTGGATAAAGACAGAGAAGATCGAAATGTTTTCATCACCACGTGTACCTTTAAGCAACAGGGACCCTTTCAACGCTCTATTATTAGAACGAAAGGACATTTCCGATTTTCAATATTACAAAAATATATTTACGCGACGACTATGTAATAGATAAGGGTAAATAACGCACACGATAGCGACTAAAAGCGTTAAGAACTCATGGTTTTGACAAATTATTGGGTTTTCCTTTGCATGAATTGGGATTTAGAACGCTGCAATGGGCACTTACATTGGGTTTTCAATTATTTTTATTGCGTGATCACGCAAATACGCAGCTTATCTGGAGCTCTGCAGAACATATGTTGAAAATTCACAAACTCACTATTGTTTTTCAACTGTTTCAATTAATGTATTTCATTAGCAAACATACAAAAGGTTTTAGATTGACAGACGAGGAATCCGCTCAAAAGCTGTGACTTGATCTGAGCCACAAAGATGGCTATACAGCATAGAATTAAAGCAATTGCTTTAAAGAAAGGCAATAGTGGATTACCGCTGTTCAAAAGTCAGAAATCGATTAAGAGAAAACAAATCCGGGTTACACAGTGTTACAAACTTAAACCGAGGGAAACACATCAACTATAAGAGGAAAACAAACGCCAACGTACATAAAACGGACTATTTGATGACAACTGCCATATTCCTGACTTCGTACATGACATTATACGAAAAATGGTGGGTTGAACCTTGTTTTATGGCTAAAAACCACCCGCTTATATGGCATTCTAAAATATACCGTTTAATGAACACTACGTGACAGGAATTCAGTACACACAAACGCAAGAACACTCTGCACAGATAAATACATAGATGAATAATATAATAGTACATTACAAAATGTAAACCGCCAAATAACAACGGAATCTCCCACGAATTGATGACAGAACAGGACACCACAAACTGCGCGTCACATGAATGGATCAACACGTATATAATCTTGAAATTCATACAATTATATGGAACGAGATCCAAAATTCACCAATTCTAGTTCAAATAATTATCATGATTATGACGGTCTTGAAAGGCTATTTTGAATTAATGCTGTGACGACGTCATAATTATTTGGACTTACACAATACGGTATCCATTGAAAATGGAAATTAACACGACTATACTGACAAATAAGACCTATGTGAAATGTACAAAAAAAAAACCAGACCAAAACAAAAAAAAAACTTAATACCATTGACTATTGAACCATAAAAATTAGTCGCTTAACCATGAAACTGAGGTAAATGGACATATGATTGACAAAGAAATTCGCAACAGAAGGTATCTGCATACAAGCTATGAAGCATCCAGGTCTTCTACCTACTGAAATATAGAAGATTTATACAAGTAATTTACGACGCCGCCGACGAATAGTTTTACCTAAGTCTCCCATACTGCAACTTTCGTAGCAGGCGAGACAATAAAATGAATATTACTGATCAAAATATGAACATGATATTTACAAAACAATGAAAATTAAAGATACAATAATTATTACTGATCAAACTTTGAACATCATATTTACAATAAAATGATTATTACGTATCCAAATTGAACGTGGTATTTACAATACAATAATTATTACGTATCCAAGTTTCAACGTGGTATTTACAATACAATAATTATTACGTATCCAAGTTTCAACGTGGTATTTACGTTATAGATAATGCATATTTTAAGGTTCTTAAGGTATAACACACCGAGGGGTGTCATGATTGGTCAAATGAAAGCCCGACCGTAGGGAGGTCTTTCTTTGGGCAATCATGACACCCCAAGATGTGTTGTACGACAAGAAAAACCTTATAATATGCATTATATGACTTATATACCGTCAAAAATATTATTTTCTGCAAAAATTTGCAGTATTTCCATCCTATTTTACCGATCAATTTTATCAATTTCTTTCAACAACAGACTCAAACATGCAACTGATTGATCATCGTTAAAATCGTCCTCGTCATATTTGAAAGGATTATATATAGAAGCTGCTGAAATGCATGCATTGATCATTGCTTGATTCAGGTCCAAAGCATCGAAATGTTTACTTAAAATTGAGAATGGATATGGGTAATGTGTCAAAGGGACAACAACCCGACCAAAGAGCGGAAAACAGCCGAAGGCCATCAATGGGTCTTTAATACAGCGAGAAAATCCCGCACCCGGAGGCTTGCTTCAGCTGGCCCTTAAACAAAAATGTGTACTAGTTCAGTGATAATGGACGTCATACTAAACTCCGAAATATATAAAAGAAACTAACATTAAAAATCATACAAGACTAACAAAGGCCAGAGGCTCCTGACTTGGGACAGGCGCAAAAATGCGGCGGGGTTAAACATGTTTTTTGATATCTCAACCTTCCCCCTATAACTCTAGCCAATGTAGAAAAAACAAACACACAGTAATACGCACAGTAAAACTCAGTTTAAAAGAAGTCCGAGTCCGATGTTAGTAAAGGTAACAAAAGAAACTAAACAAAATGACAATGATACATAAATTAACAAACTTAGCATCCTACATTGTAATTGTTTCAATCTCAGCATCTTCACATGCTTTGTTTAGAATCGTCTATTCATCATATGAACAAGAGTCTTTTTTTCAAGAAACCAATTCACCAGAACATATTATTTCTGTTCAAGAAATTTGTCTCTCATTACTTTTATATCTTGTGTCTTTAAGCAACTCAAGTATAAAAACAACTAAATCAGATAATACATTTCTAATAGTTGTATCAGCACTTATTAATTTTAACACACCTGATACAATATCCAGCCCTTTTATTTGAAAACTTGCAAGAATCCAATTTACCATTTCTACCGGATGTTCCTGTATTACATCTTATCTTCCTCCTATACATTTCTAGGAATATGATTGGTTAAAAGCAACCGCGTGGAGACCGTGTATATTCCATATTAGGTTAGTAGGGTTCCATATTAGGTTAGTAGGCGGGGCTTATATCAATACACGGTTAGTAGTGGTGGTATGTCCCTTTATACAAACAACACGGTGTTGAGGAAAAATCTTAAAGGTTTAAACAGATGATGAAATTGATGATGAACGATTGAAATAAATTCGTAAAACGCATTTAAAGCTAACAAGTTGTTATTGTTGGCATTTGTATTTGTATAGACTAGCGGAAGCAGGTTCTTAATGCTAACGGTATTGAAGACTTGATCACTTTTATAGGCTACTAGTCTAAATACCACACGGTAAGATAAATTCGTTACATAGTGTGCTAGCTTAGCTCACATCCCATAAGGAATTAACTGACCCCATATATATCGTATTAAGTCACTAGCACACTATGTAACTAATAATGTCGGAGATCAACTTTTGTACTACATGCTTTCATAAATAATTGCCATCCATCAATGTCCAATGGTGTTTGTTCACAAGCCTGAAGTACCCACTTTTCTACATCAACCCTGTTATTTTCACATGCTGACATTAAAAGTCTCCATGCATTAATAGATATATGTGGATGACAGTTGTCATGAATCCACATCAATAACTCGAAGCATTTTCTTTCATTCGCTGTATTTACTATTTTTTCCATGTGTAACACATCCTCATCCTCTGTACTATACCAGAGAGAGCTAGCTAATTCCAGTATTGTAGTAGAATATTGAGCAGTATAGTGTTCAAAAATATATTTTAAACTTCCCTTTTTTTTTCAAACATTTTTCATTATTTCTAATTATGCGTTCTAATATATCTGCTCAATCTCAAAATCTTCTTTTCAAGGTAACTTATATAAACAGAATTTCTCTCAGATTCCTTACATGCTGTAATTAGAGCTGATTGAATGTCTAAATGTTCAATGTGGCTGCTTTCGATTATTAGATTTACAAGAAAAAACTGTCTATTATTGCAAGCCAAAGTCAGTGTCTGTATTATTTAAGCAGACTGGAAGAAATGCATCAAACAAATAATCAAGCACAAAATCCCTGTATGACTGACCTAACAAAAGGTGTACATTCTTGTGAAGATATGTCAATATCATTAAATAGAAAATTGAATAATTCTTGCTTACAGGACCTTTACAATATGGATAACTCAACTCACACCCATCTACAAATGCTATTAAGCAGGAATAAACGTCAAGCGTTTTATAACTGGATGCAAGATACTCAACCATATCAAACATCTGATATCGGCAAGCATTTCGTATGATGAAATGATCAGTATCAATGAATTCCTGGTCTGGGAATCTTTCTATCATCCATTTAACTGACTTATCAGATATATGCCAACCGAACTTTGATATGGAATAGAATGGCATAAACAGCCATTCCTGCCTATAAAACATCGTCATGAATAGATTGAAATCAAAAGGAGTCTCAATGTATTTTGAAAGTAAGAACTCCAACACAAGAATGTTAAATTCTTTTTATACATTCCATATGAATAATACAAGAAAAACACATGTTGGTTTACAATCTACATCCTTTAAAAGCAGCATCTCTTTCCGGGTAATTTTGATACCTTGATAAATTAAAAGAGGGATGAAAGATACCAGAGGGACATTCAATATCATAGATTAAAAATAAACTAACAACGTCATGGCTACAAAAGAAAAAGACAAACAGACAAACAATAGTACACAAAACAAAACATAGAAATATAGACTAAGCAACACGAACCCCACCAAAAATTGGGGTTGATCTCGGGTGCTCCGAAAGGGTAAGCAGTTCCTGCTCCACATGTGGCACCCGTCGTGTTGCTCATGTTATTACAAACCCGGTAAATAGTCCAATTCTGTAGGTCACACTCGTGAAAAGGGAACGGATTGTAGTTACGACATTAGGAACATATCCGATATCATCTGTGAAATGGATACTAGTATTCCATAACGGTCAACCAACTCGTGATGGCGTCCGTAAAATTTACGGAGGGATGATTTCAACTTCACCATCTGGAACTCTTGGTTTAAAAGCTTTCTTGTGAGCAACAACCGTCTATCAAGGAAATCATGATAGGAAATTCAAGCCCGGGAATATCGTATCAACTGGGAGATATATATTCCATATGCGTTCAACATAGTCACAAAATTTTGTATTATTTAGTGAGAGAACATCATCTATATAGCGGAAATTAAAGTAAAAGGATGTAGCTAACTTCTTTTGTTTCTTCCTAAGACGTTCCTGTAAAAAAGTCAGACTCATAAGAATAAAGGAACAAGTCGGCAAGAAGAGGGACATAATTGGTTCCCTTAAAACAGGTATTTCGAATTCTTCTACTATGTCCAATGTAGCTTTAAAACATCTTACATCTTTAGTGGCACAGATCTTACATAAAGATTTAATCAATGCAGCTTCCATGTAACCAATGGTGCAATAGTCGTTTTAAATTTTTTCAATACAAAGTTATATATATCAAACTGCCTTTCTGATTCTGATGATATATGAAGTAAGCTAGAAAGGAAAAATTCTTTGTTTCTTACAAAATTACTATCAATCCTATCAAACCAATCCATTTCACCAGATCGGATTATATTATTAGCATTTTTATCTTTGTCATCTTTTTTATCTTTCTTTTCTAGAGCCTCTAATAAACGAGGTAGTAGGAGACAATAATCTTGTTGGAATATTTTAGTTTTACTTATATTACAAAATGATAGTATATTTCTCCAAAAACTAGCCCTGTAGGTAATCACTAATCTATCAGCCAAAGATGTGTAACGGTTAGTTGGAATTCTCAATACCACTTCTTCCTCTTTTTCTTTGTATGATTCTGGTTTTACCATCTTCAGTAAAAATGTCCAGTTGATTAAAGATATAGTCTTGTTTATATTTTCTTCATCAATCTGAGCAAAAGATGAGATGACGCTCTCCTGAAGTGTTTGATGGTAGTATCTGTAAGACCTTTGGTTTGGGATATTTACTGAGAGAGGTGCGAAATAACTTCCTACATGTATAAGTTACTTAACTGCATCCAATATGTGATTTTTTTTTCATTTTTATTGTTCTCCATAGATTGCATCACTTATCTTTGGAATCTCTGTGACAGTTGAGTTATCATCAGGGTTAATACAGTTTTCATTTATTGCTGTGTAGACCATATCTGCATACTGTATCATAAACTTACTGTGATCCTCACCTTTATGTCTTATTTCATTCATTTCTTCTAACACGGCTTCTGTTGGCCTGTCAAAAAATTTACTTCCAAGATGATAATATTTGTCATTATGGACAAACTGATACACTACTAGAGGAAATTCTTTGACTGTATTCTCTCCTGTAATATTTGAAATTTCGTTGTAATATAAACCACAGAGATTTCACAGTCTTATACTCATTAAAGTACCACAGCTCTGCTTAAGGCAACTTCTGAATATTTGAGGGTCCCCACTGCGTATTGGTTACCTAAACTACACCCAGAAACCGTAAAACATCGTTTCATCTCGGCCTCTAGTAAGTATGCCACTACTAATACTTCAGTGCTTTTAGCGAATTTCCTAACTTCCATCACAGAACTTCTTAGTAAGTTTTGTAATATAAATAATGGAATTAACCATTTTTGGATTGTTAAAAATTCTTTTGATGTTTTAGATAAATTACGTGCTTTTGATGGTCCTTTTGATTCAGTTGACAGTTTTGACTTTTCCACTGTTAATACTACACTTCAACCCAATATTATCAAACAAAAGTTTCCTGTTTAATCAAATGGTCGTTTGATGATAAATCTGGTTGCAAATTTAATCGCTGCAACTCATATAAATCCTTTTTCTTAAAGGAATAATGTAAATATGGTAGATATATTTACTGGGGATGTGATGAGATGATTAAAGAAATACACTTTCTCCGTGACAACATTTATATACGTTTCGGCAATAACGTTTATCGACATATTGCATGTTTTCCAATGAGCACTAATTGTGCCCTTTAATATCAGTCTTGCATGACCATGTACTGTTTTAAAACACGTTGTCTGACCAAACTAAGAAAAGACCCGTCTAAATTCCATTTAATTGAGAATTTCAACAACATTAATCTTTATCTTTATGGTATTTTTCGATAAATAATCAAGAATTCTCTTAATAATTTAACTAGAGGAACTTACCGTAATTAAATCAAATATCAAGAACAATAAGTGTCCTTTCTAGATTTAGACATTTCACGTTTACACCAGAAACTCTACACATAAGTTTTCGAAAAAGGGATGATATTCCTTTTGGTACCATCTGACATGTCTTACGGGGTTTATAAATCCCAACTCGTTCCCTATGCCCGTGTATGTAGTGACGTTTTGGATTTCAATGAGCGTAATCTATGTAATACTAATAACTTATTGTAAGTCAGGGATTTCACAAATTACTTAAAACCTTTACTAAATTCTTCCATTTGCAAGTCTGGCTGTACATGTAAAAAAAACTTATATCTGGTGTAATAGCCCTTCCTAAATTTTACAGTGATGTTGTTAACCGAGCCCGGCAATTTATATACGATCCGGGTAGACTTATCAATCCTGTAAAAAAATCTAAAAGAATACTAATTCAACACTGTAATTAGATCTTTAAATATTGTTTTTATAGATATGAATTTTGATTTTGTTATAAGCATATGAATAATAATTAGTACTGTTATACACATATGCATTTTCACAGTACTATAATCTGTCGATATCTATATTCTGACATTGCACAAGGTCATTTTGTTTTCTCTGACTGTTATTGTCTTTATACTACATCAATTGGATGGTGGGTGCATGGTTTCCGCTGGCGGTCGCCATTTTCGCATTTAGCGAAAAAATAAAAGTTGTGGCGATTAAAATTCATTATTTGCGAAAGAATTTTGCGAAAGAAATATAACAATTGGATTCTATCCATCTTGTTTACTTTTTTCGGGTTTCTCGGACTTTACCTGATCAGACAATATTCTGAAGTCACCTTGAACTCGTTGACAGAAAATCAATTATCAGCTGATTGCACGTGTTTGAAGCAAATTTTCACGTCTCTTCGTTTTCTTTAACGATGGTCCGGAAAAGAAAACTGTTCAAACGCATGAACAATCTTTGACTTTAAACTTTTTTCTTTAACTTCGATATATATAATTGATTTCAAGTGGGTACCAGTACTTTATAACCGTTTTGGCGACGCACGTGTTTCAAGCATAGTTTTACGTCTCGACTTTTTTCTTATTACGATGGTCCGGAAAAGAAAACTATTGCCACGAAGAAATAAATTCAAAGGTAAGAAAAAACTCTGACTTAAGTCTTTATCCTTCAACTAGACGGGGGAATATATATCCGATAAACTAATTGAAGATGTGTTCCTAGAAGTCAAAATTATGATTTCATGATCTATATTGCAATTTTACAGTATCTTTTGAAAAGTAAATGTATAGTGCTTATTCACTACAATGTAGTTGAAAAAAAATATTTGTAGAATAATCATAGACAACAATGGGGCAAACTTTTTTTTTTGTTAGACAGAAGGACAATTTAATAAAAAATTATGTTGATGTTAGTTGTTAATTGGCGAAAAAAAATTGAAAGTGGCGAAAAATATATTGTTTTGGCGAAAGAGGTGCCGAAAAAGAAAATTGAGCCAGGAAAACCCTGGTTGTGTGTTCTACTGATTGATACTTATGTCTAAGATACATGATTTCTTGTATAAGTTGTTACTGGCTTTGCACCAGCTGCCAGTAACTGCGAGTACTTTCATATCTGTATTTTGTGTCTTTTTGTTGTTAGCGATGTATAAAACCCTGCCACGTACGGTCTGTGTTTTTGATAGATGCTTTCTGCTATGATTGATTTGATGAGTTGAGCCATTTTCAACTGATTTTGATAGTTTGTTTTTGCTGTCATGTAAATCCACTGTCCCAGGTAAGGGGAGGGTTGAGCGTTCACAAACATGTTTAATCCCGTCATATTATTTATAAATAACATTGACTTTTCATGTGAAATTTCACAAAAATATTGACAACCCAATTTAAATTGGAATGACATATCTCTTCAAAATTTTGAAGATCAGTCATATAAATATTGTCTTATCCCAGGCAGATAACCTAGCCGTATTTGCACAACTATTTGGAATTTTGGGTCATCAATGCTCTTCATCTTTAGGCCTGGCACCTTTGATAACTATTAGCTTGTCGTAATGTTCTATTGTATTGTTTATTTGTGTGTTTTTCTGTCCTGTATGTTCTTCCATTTATTTGTATTGTAGTCCTGTCGTGTAATGTTGTCATTTTAGTGTTATATTTAACATTGCCATTAAAGCGGGAGGTTATGCTAGCCACAAAACCAGGTTCAACCCACCATTTTTTTCTTAAAATGTCCTGTACCAAGTCAGGAAAATGGCTATTGTTATCTTATAGTTCGTTTCTGTGTTTGTTGCATTTAAGTGTTTCTGTTGTGTCTTTGTTCTCTTATATTTGATGTGTTTCCCTCAGTTTTAGTTTGTAACCCGGATTTATTTTTTCTCAATCGATTTAGGAATTTCGAACAGCGGTATACTACTGTTGTCTTTATATTAAATGCACACAATTATTTTGAATTTATAGTATTAATAATACTACTTTAAGCATTGTGCATTGTATTTCCAATACAATGAATGATTAATACAAACCCAAGCTTGAACATGATATTTACAAAACAATGATTATTATCAATTTAAATTTGAATATGGTTACAGAATAATGATTATAATTTCTTATGAAGCAACAAAATTGCAATCCAACTGATTTATTAAGCTGATGTAAATGACATAATACCCAAGTTTTATTTTTTTTACACCTGGTAATAAAAGGTAATATTTGCAATGTGCAGCAATATGAAATAAAACATGTACACACATTTCAATGATAAACAATAATATGTGTATTTTTTTTTTTATATTAAAAGAACGAAGACAAAGTAGTATTTTGAATTTTTAATGTTTTTTTTAGATATCATATTTATATTCTGACTTATATTATGTATAAACAATTAATTGTTATCAACCCTTATAACAGTAATTTCCTTTGAAAATTTTACTCAATTTATAAAAAGAAATATATTTCGAGGTCGTGGAGACTTGAGACTTGAGACTTTCACCAATAATCTGTAGTTCATGTGACCTTTCATTTGCACCAAGGCCACCAAGTTCAAAGATGTTTTTCCGCTGAAATTACAAGGTTACATATTAATAAAACGACTAGAGGCTCTAACGAGCTTGTGTCGCTCACATTATTCTATGTGCATATTCAACAAAGGACACTATCCAACATTGTAGCCGACAATAGAATTCATGACAAAAACCTCTGTTTTGTTGATCTTGTATTGCTGATCATTTAGTCTATTTAATTTCTATCTATCTTCTTTAGGTTTTGCTAAAACATAAAAGAGGGTAAATAAAATCTCCATATAAGGGCAATTACTCCCATATAGAGTGACAGACTACCAAGTATATCGGCAAAATTTGACTTGTTAGTAGATCTTGACTTGCTGATAATTGTTTTTTTGTGATTTAACGTGTCTATTTATCTATTATAATTTTTATCATATAAGGCAAAACGCAAAAAGATTTTTCTCTATTTTCTTATAGTTTTCAAGATAATATGCAAAAATGAAAAAAAAAGGTAGTATTTGTCATTTAAGGACAATAACTTCTATATAAGTCGTCTGACAGTTTTTACGTATATGGACAATTGGTAGAGTTCAGCATTCTGAACATTAAAAAGTAAAATCACAAAAATACTGAACTCCGCGGAAAATTCAAAACGAAAAGTCCCTAATCAAATGGCAAAATCGTAAGCTCAAACACATCAAACGAATGGATAACAACTGTCATATTCTGACTTGGTACAGGCATCTTCTTATGTAAAAAATGGTGGATTTAACCTGGTTTTATAGCTAGCTAAACCTGTCACTTGTATAACAGTCGCATCAAATTCCATTATATTGACAACGATGTGTGAACAAAACAAACAGACATAATAGTTAAAAATGTCAAAAATAGGGGTGCAGCAGCCAACATTAGTTATAATCTTAATCACTATAAAAACAAACAAATATGTAACAAAAAAGCACAAAAAGGCATATAGACAAAGCACATTAGCAAAAATTAAAGACAAAATACAAAAATTTTACCATAGCACAATAACTCAATGACGGGATCTATAAGTACAGAGCTACGTCATATGTATTAACATCAAAATTATTTATTTTGTAAAAATATTTCCTTTCTCCTTTTAAACTGTGTACCTAACAACAAAATTATTTTCATTTACCTATATTATTGTAAATGGCGGATTTTTGTTTAAGGTTATTGTTGTTTTTCTGAAATTGATTAACATTTCACAGCGGTATAATACTGTTACTTTAATTATTCATCCCTTATTTTATTGATTTTGGAATTACATTGTATCGTAGATCAAATTTATTCGTTCAGTGTATGTTCACTTGTGTTAATATGTCTTTTGATTGAGTTAAGCCATTTCAATTGATTTTTTTATAGTGTGTCCTTCTAAGTTATGATGTTACACTATTGTTTCAGATAAGGGTGAAAGTTTGGTACCATTAAAACGTTTAAACCCGCTGCAATTGTTTGCACCTGTCCTAAGTCAGGAATCTGATGTTCAGTAGTTGTCGTTTGTTGATGTGGTTCTTAAGTGTTTCTCTTTTCTCGTTTTTTATATAGATTAGACCGTTGGTTTTCCCGTTTGAATGGTTTTCCATTAGTAATTTTTGGGGCCCTTTATAGCTTGCTGTGCGGTGTGAGCCAAGGCTCCGTGTTAAAGACCGTGCTTTGACCTATAATGGTTTACTTTTATAAATTGTGACTTGGATGGAGAGTTGTCTCATTGGCACTCATACCATATCTTCTTATATCTAAATAAACATAAAAAGGAATAAAGACAAAGCACATTAGCAAAAATGAAAGACAAGAATACAAAATTATCATAGAACAATAACACAATGACGGGATGTATAAGTACAGAGTCACGTCAAATAGATATCACCAAAAACAGACTAAACAATAAAAGTAATATTCATAAAGACAAATAAAAGAATACTATAACAAGTTATTAAGATGATAAACAATGTCAGTACCCAGAATCTATACTTCAAGACCATCGTGTATGATTTGTGAAGTTGATATGTAATATTAATCAACTATTTAGATTTTCTCTATTTATAACGGATTTCAAAATAATAGACATCACTTGCAAATTACCCCTTTGTTCTTTTTTAGCCATGTTGGCCATCTTGGTTGCAAAAAAGAACATTTATTTTTGTATATCTTTGAAAAGGTAACAGATACCAATTCACCAAAATTTGCAAATTAGTATTTAAAGACAATTTGAGGTCAATGTCAAGGTCATGATGAAATTTTACCTTGAACTGCAAATTGTACTACATGTATGACCTCGTGACATTTGAAAAATAGGCCTGAGTTATTTGGCACAACGTTTTGGAATTTTGGGTCCTCAATGCTCTTAACTTTGTTTGGTTTATAACTATTTTGAACTGAGCGTCACTGATGAGTCTTATGAAGACGAAACGCGCGTCTGGCGTATTAATTTATAATCCTGGTACCTTTGATAACTATTTTCACCACTGGGTCGATGCCACTGCTGGTGGACGTTTCGTCCCCGAGGGTATTACCAGCCCAGTAGTCAGCACTTAGGTGTTGACATGAATATCAATTATATGGTCGTTTTAATAAATTTCCTGTTAACAAAACTTTAAATTTTTCGAAAGACTAAGGATTTTCTTATCCCAGGAATAGATTACCTTAGCCGTATTTGGCACAACGTTTTGGAATTTTGGGTCCTCAATGCTCTTCAACTTTGTACTTGTTTGGTTTATAACTATTTTGGACTGAGCGTCACTGATGAGTCTTATGAAGACGAAACGCGCGTCTGGCGTATTAAATTATAATCCTGGTACCTTTGATAACTGTTAAATGGGGCCATGTAACATATGAAATGGAACATCCAAAATGAGCACTTATAAAATTCAAATTTAAGCATCCTTTCTTTTCCTAAAGAGGAGGGTGGGTCATTAATGCTTAAAACTTCTAAGATGGTCAGGTTGTTGCAATCAAACGAAAGTCCATAAAGCGTAGATTTCAAATATCATATTAATGTCCCTAGATAGAAATGAGTGCAAAAACATAAATTGTCTTCTAAGGTAAGGTTGTATATCAAACGAAAGGTCATAATGTGTATATTCCAATTATCCTGTCCTCGAAGTATGAGTTGGATGGGGTTACATATGTGTATTAAGTGCACAAATCAAACTTTCTAGAAGATGTGTCGTTGTATATCAAATGAAAGGTCATCAAGTATACAATACAAATATATTACTTCAGATCTCACAAATTTAGTGATTAGGGTCATTAAGTGCGAAGATGGAATGGTTTAAGAAGGTATGCTTGTTGCATATAAAATGAAAGGTCATAAAGAGTGCATTACCAATATCATACTTTTAAGGGAAAGACCATTCAATTGTTAAACAAACAATAGAGATACTAGTTTATTTTCAAAACGCAATCTTTTTTTTTTTTTTTTTGGTGATGGACAATCATTTTGCTCTTTAATGCGGTTTAAGTCATTTTTGTGTTGTGAGTCTTCTAAGCAAAATTGTCCATCATTTACTTGTTGACTTTGTAGGTTTAGATTTTCGTCAGTATCTAACACTGCGTTGTCTGACAAATTCTCCGTTTTAGTTTCTTGATGTATAGTAACCAGGTTTTCAAGCAGTCTTCTGAAGTGTTTGATTGTGAATCTGTCATAGTTTTTAATACAGTATCTACCTCAAACATGTTTATATCATGTATATAGTGCCACATTAAAGCTACACACGTGACATGATTCACTGTTTTTGTAAATAATTTAATATGACTATGTATTTTACCACCACAAGCTTCATGAAATGCGGATACTATATCCAGTTCTGTATGTTGAACCTTTGATACAATCCATTGCACTAGACTAGCATATCCATACCTACATGCTTCTTAGTTAGTTATTAGTGTTCCTACAATATCCTGCTTGTAGAAAGTACAGTATAAGTTTTTCTTTTCAAATATTTCATTCACAGGTGTTATCCATTCGTTTGATATGTTTGAACTTTTGATTTTGCCATTTGATTGAGGACTTTCCTTTTTGAATTTTCCTCGGAGTTCAGTATTTTTGTGATTTTACTTTTCACAACGAAGGAGAAATAGGAATCTTTATCATTTGTCATTTGAAACAAATAATCTACAATTAGTAAGAAATTTGATTCATCATTTTGCATTTCAAACACATTCTCTGCAGTCTTTAACACATTGGGTTCAACATATTTCTTTTGAAACAAATCTTCAATCATACTGGTACTTGGTTCATCATATTTTATCGGAAACATTACTTCACCTGGAGCGGCCAGACATGCATGAACAAATGCTTCTTTTATTTGAAGCTTTTCATTAACAACTTTATGAACTATATACTTCACATGATGGATTTTACTTTGTTGACAACTGGTTATTAAAACTTAGAAGAATCCAGGTCATAACATTGTTAGTGACTTTTTTCTCCTTACAAACTGTACTCACAATTGTTTTTATATCAATGGAATCATGGTCAATTTTATTGATTTCATTCCACAAGAGACTCAAACAAGCAACTGATTGATCATTGTTATAACCTTCATCCTCGTCATGAAATACGCCATGTCTAGAATATGATGAAGTGCAGGCTTTAATCATTGCTTGAATTATGTCTACAGCATAGCGATATTTAATTAATATCTGTATTGTTTCTATCTCATTGTCTGCACAGGCTTTGTTCAGAACCATCTGTTTATCAAGACTTTTTTCAAGAAACCAATTCACAAGAACATAGTATTTCTGTTCAAGAGATTTGTGTATCATTTCTCTCATATCTTCTGTTTCTAGGAAACTCAAGTATTTATCAAGTATAGAAACAACTAAATTAAATAATGCATTTCTTATTTTTTCATCAGCACTTTAACTTTAACACACCCGATATAATGTCCAAGCGTTGTATTTGGAAAGTTGTAAGAATCCAGTTTACTGTGCCATTCAATCTATATCCTAATTCTTTCCAATGTTCCTCCATTATACTAGAATCATAATTAAAATGATGATCCGTCATTATATTATAATTAAGATGACATATTTTACTGCAGGTTGTTATGAATAATGTCCCTCCATCAATATCCAATGATTTTTGTTCAAAAGTCTGAAGTACCCACTTTGCTTCATCAACCCTGTCATTTTCACATGCTGACATTAAAAGTCTCCTTTCATTAATAGATATATGTGGATGACAGTGATAATGAATCCACATCAAAAACTCGAAGCGCTTTCTTTCATACGATGTATTAACTATTTCTTCAATATGTAACACTTCCTTATCCTCTGAATTATACCATATAGTAAGTACTATTTCCAATATTGTAGTAGAACATTCAGCAGTATAGTGTTCAGTTACCGATTTTAAAACTTCCCTTTTATCTAAACTATATATTTTAATCTTATTCATTATGTGTTTTAATATATCTGATCTTTTATCAATCAAAGCTGACTTTATCAGGGCATACACATCCAATATATGTATCAATTTTCTGAAGAAACCATTCTATAATTTTGAAGTATTTGGAAGAACATGCCGTTCGACATACATCATTCAAATCAAACTGTTCAAATCCAATTTGTTCAAAATGTATTGTACTATGTTTAACTTTTCAATTTCAATATTTCCTTCATCATTGTAAAATGAATGATGAAGCTTACTCTCAGATTCCCTACATGCTGCCATAAGAGCTGACTGATGTCTAAATGTACAACGCGGCTGCTTTCGATTATTAGTTTTACAAGATATAACTGTCCATTCTCACAAGCCAAGGTCAATATATTTGCAATATTTAAGCAGACCGGAAGGAAAGCATCAAACATATAATCAGGAACATTATGTTTCCGTATAACTGACTTAACAACAGGAATCAGTTCTTTTGAAGTAGTGTCATTGTTTTTAATAAGATAATTAAATAATTCTTGATTAAAAGGAATTTTCATTACTTCAGCTTTATCTACAAATGCTTGAAGACAGGAAACTTCATCAAATGTTTTACATCTAGAGGCAAGATACTCAACTGTATCAAACATCTGGTACTTGCACGCAGTTCTTAAGATAAAGTTAGGATCATCTAATTCCTGGTCTTGAAATGTTTCTAGCATCCATTCTAGCGCATTGGAAGATGAAGACTGATTTCCCAGATAAAATCCACTTAATAATAGGATCATATTTCGTTTCAATTCATTGCTATATATCATCTTGAAAATAAATTTATATCAAAAGATTCAGAATGTATTTTGAGAGTAAGAAATCTAAGACAGGTATTTTAGATACTTCAAATGCATTCCATATACAAAATGCAAGATAAACATATGGTTCTTTATCATTGCATTGAAATCTTGAGGAAAAGGTTGGTATGAAGTTGTTAAGTATAGCACCTTGATCAAGTAAAACAGGTATGTTGTTTTCTTCTACTAAGTCCAACGTGGCTTTAACACATCTTACATCTTTAGTCGAACAGACCTTATATAAAGATGAAATCAAAGCAGATTTCATGTAGTCAATTGTAAAATGATGACTGCTGGTTTTTGTTATTGTCTTAAATTTTTTCAATACAAAGTTATATATATCTAACTGCCTTTCTAATTCGGCTAATGTGTGAAGTAAGTTAGCAAGGAAAATGTCTTTGTTCTTCATATGTACAAGATAACTATTAAAACTATTAATTTCACTAGATCTTATAATATTTTCCGTACTTTTATCTATGTTATCTTCCTTTTCGAAAGCCTCTAATAACAAAGGCAGTAAGCTACAATATCCTTGTTGGAATATTTCAGTGTTACACAAGTTTTGTATAAAAAGATCAAGTTCATAAGTCCCAAACTCTGCCATGTAAAAAAACACTAATCTATCAACCAATAGTATATAACTGTTAGTTGGAATTCTCAATACTACCTCTCCCTCTTTTTCTTCGTATGATTCTGGTTTAACCATCTTCAGGAAAAATGATAAGCTGATTAATGGTAGGATCTTGTTTATATTTGCATCATCAATTTGAGCAAAAGATAAGACAACACTTTCTTGTAGTGTAGGATGGTGTAATCTGTATGTCTTTTGGTTTGGAATATTTATAACATAACTTCCTTTAAGTTCTTTTACTGCATCTGATATGTTACATTTTTTCAGTTTTATTGTCTCTCCATAGAAAAAAGTAAAATCACAAAAATACTGAACTCCGAGGAAAATTCAAAAAGGAAAGTCCCCAATCAAATGGCAAAATCAAAAGTTCAAACACATCAAACGAATGGATAACAACTGTCATATTCCTGACTTGGTACAGGCATTTTCATATGTAGAAAATGGTGGATTGAACCTGGTTTTATAGCTAGCCAAACCTCTCACTTGTATGACAGTCGCATCAAATTCCATTATATTGACAACGATGCGTGAACAAAACAAACAGACACAATAGGTAAAATGTCAAAAATAGGGTTACAGCAGTCAACATTGTGTTATCATCTTAATCACTATAAAACAAAAAATGTAACGAAGAAGCACAAAATGGGACACATCAAATTTAACATCATCATTATGCTTATATTATACGATTTATTTATCTATGTAAAATCCACCCATAAAGGATGGAAGGCTTTAAGTAGTGGCGTAAAATCGCGCGTTTGAAATTCGCACAGGTAGACATAAAATAATTTTGTCGTTCAAAGTATGAAGAGATTCATAAATACAGAGTCACGTAAAATGGATATCACAAAAAACAGACTTAACAGTAAAAGTAATATTAATCAATAAATTAATAGTGTGGTTCAAATTATGACGGGATACATAAGTACAGAGTCACGTCAAATGTATATCACCAAAAAACAGGCTTAACAGTAAAAGTAATATTAATAAATAAAATAATTTTGTCGTTCAAAGTATGACAGGATACATAAACACTGAGTCACGTAAAATGGATATCACAAAAAACAGACTTAACAGTAAAAGTAAAAGTAGATTGCATCAATTATTTTTGGAATCTCTAGAAGACAAGAGTTATCATCAGGGTTAATACAGTTTTCATTTATTGCTGTGTAGACCATAAGTGCATACTGTATAATAAACTTCCTTTGATCCTCCCTTTACGTCTAATTGCATTCATTTCTTCTAACATGGCCTCTGTTGGTCTGTCAAAAATTTACTACCCAGACGATAATATTTGTCATTATGGACAAACTGATACACCACAAGAGGAAACCCTTTGACAAGATTTTCTTGAATTATTTTCGAAACTTCTCTCTTATCTAAAATTATATCACCATTACAATCCAAAAATCCTTTGCTGTCAATATAGTATGATTGACGAACTATTTTCATGTATTTTGTGAGAATGATATGTTTCTCCTCATGGCTTAGTAAATACTTATAGGAACTAAGATCAATGAAATCAAACTTAAATAGTCTATGACTGTCAAACATTTCTTGGCATTGACGTTTGACTGTATCTCTGATTGTTATAATGACTCTAATGTTACCTTTACATACATATGCATAAATCTTGTCTAGAATTGGTGTATCTTTTCTCTATTGTAAATACAATTTGTTTCACCGAAAATGTCATCAAGTAAAAGCACCACATTAATTTATCTGATCTATTGTCCATATTTTGTTCTCTATTTTCCTTATTTTTGTCTTTTTTGCCCATATTATCCCATTCCGCCAATGTTAGCTTCATACATTTGAGTGACTTATTTTCAGTGCAAAATATATGTAGGACATGGCGACCAATCCGACTTTTTCCAGTGCCTGTATGTCCTGTTATCAACAAGACTCCATTCTGTTTCAGTAGTAATAAGCTATCCGTCACTGCCTTAGTACTTACGAATGTACCCTCTCTTACATCTTCTTCAATAAGGGGTCTTGTATCTTCTAAAATATATTTAAACATATAATGATATGAGTGATGGAGTATTAATGAAATTAGTTAATTAATGAAATCAATACGGAGTATGTGTCTCCCAATTGATACCATATTCCCGGGCATGTATTTCCTATCGTGATTTCCTTGATAGAGGATTGTTGCTCACAAGGAAGCTATTAAACCAAGAGTTCCAGATGGTGAGGATGAAATCATCCCTTCGTAAATTTTACGGACGCCATCACGAGTTGGTTGGCCGTTATGGAGTGCCCGTTTCACAGATGGTGTCGGATGTGTTCTTTATGTCGTGACTACAATGCCCTTCCCTTTTCGCGAGTGTGACCTGCCGAGTTGGACTGTTTACCGGATTTGTAATAACATAAGCAACACGACGGGTGCCACATGTGGAGCAGGATCTGCTAACCCTTCCGGAGCATCTGAGATCACCCCCAGTTTTTGGTGGGGTTTGTGTTGCTTAGTTTTTAGTTTTCTATGTTGTGTCATCTGTACTATTGTTTGTATGTTTGTCTTTTTTTTTTTGGCCATGGTGTTGTCGGTTTGTTTTCGATCTGTGAGTTTGACTGTCCCTCTGGTATCTTTCGTCTCTCTTTTAAAAGTATATAATAATCATATGTCAATACTTAAAGTATATAATAGTAAAAAGTAAAATAACAAAATACCAAACTCAAACGAAAAATGTAATAGGAAAGTCCCTTATTACAGTAAGTAAACTATCAATTATTAAATCTGACGATAATCAACTATCAATGTTCTAATACAAATATATTTCGGTGATTTAGTATTTGGCAATTCCTTACGAAAAACTTTGCAAGGTTTTATTTTCATGTTTTCTTTATCTTGTCCTTTATTCATGTTTATTTTGATATTCTTTTAAGATCACATTTTTAAGAGATATTTTTGCAATTTTATCTCAATTCTGAAATAAACAAACCAAAATATCAACCTATGTATAGTGAACATTACTCTCAAATTAGATAAAGTATTATACAAGACTAAATGTCCATATGACATTAAGCCATGTATGTACTTTCTTGCTTCCATGTTCAGTAAGCTTTATAATCTTGTTCATAAATCTACATTTGCAAATGTTCACATCATAATGAATATATGAACTGAGTTAACTGTTCATATGATCATAAATTTATGGTGCTTTATGTGTTGTTTTTGTTTTAGAGCGTATGTGTATCTTGTGTGTGTTTTTGTTAACTGGGCGTTAAACAGCAAACATGTATTTGTGTTTAGTGAATCAAGTAATTAAGATAAATTAAGACATAATGTCTGCTTCATTTGAATTCTGACATAAGTATATACACCATATCAAAACATTAAATACTTTTACAAGTAGCAGTATCAATGCTGATGGAGGTTAGATGAGGCGGATAACAACCTAAACCAGCATATTCTTGACAGCAGAAAGAACCATGTGTTATTCACCTGATAAATTTATTTCATATTAAAAGTAAATAGAATTCTACTATATAAAGTATTACGATAATACGGCTCAAAAATAACCAATCCCAGGATTTGTTTGAGGCAGTTCCAATATCATTACTCTCACAGTAGAGTGCCTAATCAAACTAAGAAACTAAACAGCATTTATAAAATTATGAAAGGTTCATTAATTTGGTATTTTAAATTTTTAACCGTTTTAAAAGAAATAAATCAGAACATAGATATACATTAATGTCTATAATAAACCAATGTTAAATAGAAAGATCTATCAAATTAATAATGTTTTAATGATTAAGAATTAAATCGAATCACTATACGATAGATGGTATTATGTACCTGTTCAAGGGAGAAAACAAACGCATTGGTTCAAAAGACTTTTTGGGATTGAAACATAGTACAAAGGGATGTCACTCTTGCATACAAATGACACATTAAACGAATTAATGAACACAACATTTGTGCTCCAGCTTTATAGCAGATTCTAAATTATCAATATAACCAATAGTTGTTCATCTATAAGATAATGACTGCTAACGAATGCTAAGCAAGATGGCCATATGACACAGGCCTTATTCACAAGTAAAATCACAAAAATACTGAACTCGGAGGAAAATTCAAAACGGAAAATCAAATGGCAAAATCAAAAGCTCAAACACGTCAAACGAATCGACAACAACTGTCATATTACTGACTTAGTAGAGGCATTTTCTTAAGTAGAAAATGGTAGATTAGAACTGACTTTATAGCTAGCTAAACCTCTCACTTGTATGACAGTCGCATAAAATACCATTATATTGACAATGATGTGCGAACAAAACAAACAGACACAATAGGTAAAAATGTCAAAAATAGGGGTACCGCAGTCAACATTGTGTTATTATCTTAATCACTATAAAAACAAACAAATATGTAAACAAACATTTACCATGTCCCAATGACACAATGACGGGATGTATTCAAGTTATTGAACTTACATTTATCTATAAAATTATCATTTGCAGTGCACTTGAGCAACATTTAAAAAAAATGTTTCTTTAAATTAAGTATTCAAAATATTATCATCCATCGTTTTACTTGTAATAACTGTTTTTTTTTTTTTTTTTTGTTGTGGTTTTTTTTTTAATTTTGTTAAGGGCGAAATATTAAAAGTTCAAAAATAAAATTTCGTGGATAGGTAATGTAACTATTTCCTTGTTTAGAAGGCAGGTGAACAAAAAGCATACAAAGACTGCCATCTATAATGGCAATCCAAATTTCCGACAAAATAACAATATCATATGTTTTAATGTAAAAGAAAACATTTGGCTAGTTACGGTTACATGTAATCAACAGTTAATGTTCCAGTAAAATGTACATAATTTAACCGTTGTATTTAGAACTTTTAAAAACTTTGTAATGATTTTCCCGCCAGGTAAGATATAAAACCATCAACGCGGCCTGTTGATGGTAGCCATATAAGATACGATAATTACAGTTAATTTGAAACAAACCATATTAGGAAAACGAACAACCAAAAGCAATCTCTACAGATAAAGGATTTTATAGTATAATAAGATAATATTCCCTGTTGACTCTACCCAATTTCTTTGTAAATTCGGATAGAACTGGCCTAATCTTAAACGTACATCATTATGTCTACTTCATTTGACATTCTATTGTTAGAAATTCTTATGTTTAAATTGTACTGAAAAAAAATCGCTTTTCCAAAATATATTTTGTTTGTAATTTTGTAATTCACCTACATGTATTTCAGAATGTGTATTTGAATTAATATTATTATATTTTGAACGCGAGAATTTTCTTTTGGAATAACCATCTTTCAAAGTTCAAAATCTTTACAATTTCAAGTTGTTTAAAATATCTCTTTGTTTAGGAAAAACTATACACATACACTTTATTTCTTTGTCAATATGAATAAACATTTGTAACTAAATGTGTATAAACCTCTCAATAATCCTTAAATTGGTATCTAAAAAACAAATAGAGCAGTCTTAGAAAAAGGGAGGCGAAAGATACCAAAAGGGATGATCAAACTCATAAGTCGAAAATAAACTGACAAGGCCATGACAAAAAGGAAAAAGACCATACCGTAGAAAACTAGACACTAAGCAACAAGACCCATACAAAATCCCAGGTGCTCGGGGAAGGTAAGAAGATCCTGCTATACACGTGGGAACGTTGTTCATGTAAGT
The DNA here is from genome assembly GCA_017311375.1 of Mytilus coruscus. Classification (NCBI taxonomy): domain Eukaryota; kingdom Metazoa; phylum Mollusca; class Bivalvia; order Mytilida; family Mytilidae; genus Mytilus; species Mytilus coruscus. The sequence goes on along the minus strand of CM029598.1, from coordinate 1,200,841 downwards.
ACAAACCCGGTGATCAGTCTAAATCGGAAGGTCACCTTTGTTTAAAAAAAAGGACGGTATTGTTGTTACGACGATTGGAACATATCTGTCGCCGTCTGCGAAACAGATGTTCCATAACGGTAACCTAAACTGTGGAAAATTCTAAAATCATGGTTGATAAAAAATGAAATTGAATTACTGCAAGTTAAACGCGGAATTGTTATTTTTTATCTTTTCGATTACACCATCGAATGACTCATCAACACCATAACTTAAGATTAAGTTTCTTAAATGCTACACAATTTCTGAAAGTGACACATTGAAAGTTTTGGTTGGCTACTTTTGAACCAGTTTAAAGCATGTCATGGGATTTCTATTATGCAATTCATCTATCCATTCTGATGATTTTCGTCCTTTTAACCTTTATCAAATATGTACTTATCACATATATATAAAGAGATCTCTGCACTCCTTTTCAATACATATGGGTCTTCTTTGTTATGGGAGATCTTACCAAGGGCACAACCACATGAGTTCGTTCTGAGAGTTGCGATAGAATGGGGAAACAATTTCCATCAAATTTGAAGTAAACGATTTAGCATAAGTGTCAAAACCATCTTATCTGTTGCCGTATACGAAACAGATGTTCCATAACGGTAACCAAAACTGTAGAAAATTCGTACGCTGTGGTTGATAAAAATTATAATTAAATAACTGCGAGTTAAACACGGAATATGACTATTCTTCTCAATTTTGTTTTACAAAAAATATCTAAATAGACTACATTTTTGCTTTTATATGTATTCTTTTCCATGATGTTATGTTTAAGCAGATTTGCTTTTAAATGTTTTTTTCTAAGTATTTTTTGTCAGAGATATGAGGCCCAGGTGTTACCCGTGAGCGCACGTCCGTAAAAATAATCCTTTTAATACTGAACGTTTTACCAAAATACCAAAGTACAGAAAAATGGACCAAGGCCATGATTGTTTTTTTAGTTCGTTTTACAAATAATGGCATTAAAATATGAAAAACAATCCTGGCCTCTGTTAGTCTTGAATGTTTTTTTTTTACTTTGGAAGTTAAGTTTTAAGTTCATTTGCGCTGAACTAATATACATGAGTGTTCAAGGGCCTCCTGAAGCCCACCCACATGCAGGTGCGGGATTTTCTCGCTGTGTTGAACACCAAATGGTGGCATTTAAATGTTTTTGTTTCTGGTCAGGTTATTAACAGAGGTAAATGTTTGTGTGAGACCATACAATAAAACTAAATAAGCATACTCTGTACGATAATAGTGTGTGTGAAATTTAATACAATGATATCTAGTTAGCATATTCTGCACTGTAATAGCGTTTGTGGAGGATCACAAAGCACGGTAAAAGAGTTTGTGAATAACCAAACAGTGAAAATAATAGTGCAAACTCTGCTCAGTAAAAGTGTGTGTGAAGGACCTTACATTTGATCTATATGGCATACTCAACACGGTTATAAAGGTTTTGGAGACCCATAGAGTCAAACTTACTGAGCATGCTAAACACGGTAATAAGTGTTTGTGGATGACCAATTAATCATACACGGTAATATTGTTTTGAGAAGACTATATACTGAGACTAACTGAGCAAATTCTGCACATTAACATAATTTGTTGAAGACACTACAGCGGACCAACTAAGCATAATATGAACGGTTAAAGTCTTTATGGAGGTACATACAGCGAGACCATACTCTGCACGGTAATAGAGCATGTGGAAGACAATTAAACATACTCTTCACAGTAAATGGTTGGGGAAGACTGTACACTGAGACTAACTGAACGTACTTTGTACAATAATAATTTTGTGGAGGTCAAAACAGGGAGAGTAACGGACCATATTCTCCACGGTTATAGTGTCTTTGGAGGATTTAAAAGTGACACCAACTGAGCGCTACTCTGTACGGTTACTAGTATATTGTTTGATGAGGATTAAACAGTGACACTAACTAACCGTATTCTGCATGGTTATAGTGCATGTGAAGACCATTAAACATACTCTATACAGTAAATGGTTTGGTAAGACTGTACACTGAGACTAACTGAACGTACTCTGTACAATGACAGTGTTATGGAGGTCTAAACAGGGACTAACTGATCATACTCTCTATTTTTATAGTCTGTGTGAAAGATTAAACAGTGACACACACTAACTAAGCATACTCTGCATGGTAATAGTTTTTGCAGGGGATTAAATAGTGAGACTAACTGAGCATATTATGCGTGTTATAGGGTTTCTAGAGGACCAATATAACATATCCTGCACGATAAAACAGCGAAACAAACCGAGTATAATCTTCACAGTAATGTTTGTAGAGGACCATATACTCTGTACAGTAAAAGTGTTTGTGGAAGATTGAACATTGAGACTAACTGAGGATACTTTGTACAGTAAAAGTGTTTGTGGAAGATTGAACATTGAGACTAACTGAGGATACTTTGTACAGTAATAGTGTTTGTGGAAGATTGAACACTGAGACTAACTGAGGATACTTTGTACAGTAATAGTGTTTGTGGAAGATTGAACATTGAGACTAACTGAGGATACTTTGTACAGTAAAAGTGTTTGTGGAAGATTGAACATTGAGACTCACTGAGGATACTTTGTACAGTAATAGTGTTTGTGGAAGATTGAACATTGAGACTAACTGAGGATACTTTGTACAGTAATAGTGTTTGTGGAAGATTGAACATTGAGACTAACTGAGGATACTTTGTACAGTAATAGTGTTTGTGGAAGATTGAACATTGAGACTAACTGAGGATACTTTGTACAGTAATAGTGTTTGTGGAAGATTGAACAGTGAGACTAACTGAGGATACTCTGTACAGTAATAGTGTTTGTGGAAGATTGAACAGTGAGACTAACTGATCATACTTTGTACAGTAATAGTGTTTGTGGAAGATTGAACAGTGAGACTAACTGATCATACTTTGTACAGTAATAGTGTTTGTGGACGATTGAACAGTGAGACTAACTGAGGATACTCTGTACAGTAATAGTGTTTGTGGAAGATTGAACAGTGAGACTAACTGATCATACTTTGTACAGTAATAGTGTTTGTGGAAGATTGAACAGTGAGACTAACTGATCATACTTTGTACAGTAATAGTGTTTGTGGAAGATTGAACAGTGAGACTAACTGAGGATACTCTGTACAGTAATAGTGTTTGTGGAAGATTGAACAGTGAGACTAACTGATCATACTTTGTACAGTAATAGTGTTTGTGGAAGATTGAACAGTGAGACTAACTGAGGATACTCTGTACAGTAATAGTGTTTGTGGAAGATTGAACAGTGAGACTAACTGATTATACTTTGTACAGTAATAGTATTTGTGGAAGATTGAACAGTGAGACTAACTGAGGATACTCTGTACAGTAATAGTGTTTGTGGAAGATTAAACAGTGAGACTAACTGATCATACTTTGTACAGTAATAGTGTTTGTGGAAGATTGAACAGTGAGACTAACTGAGGATATTCTGTACAGTAATAGTGTTTGTGGAAGATTGAACAGTGAGACTAACTGATCATACTTTGTACAGTAATAGTGTTTGTGGAAGATTGAACAGTGAGACTAAGGATACTTCGCACGGTTATAGTGTTTTTGGAAGATTGAACATTGAGACTAACTGAGGATACTTTGCATGGTTATAGTATTCATAGGGGACCAATTGAACATAGTCAGCACTGTAATAGTGTTTGTGATGGACAAAACTACGAAACGAACTGAGTATAATCTTCACGGTAATGATTGTAGAGGACCATGCATTGAGAATAAATTGAGATTATTCTGTACGGTTATAGTGTTTGTGGAAAATGAACAGTGAGACTAACTGATGATAGTTTGCACGGTTATAGTATTCATAGGAAACCAATTGGAACATACTCTGCACGGTGATAGTTTTTTGTTTGTTTAACTGCTAAACGAACGGGTATAATCACGGTAATGTATGAGGAGGACTATACACTCAGACTGAGCATACTCTGCACGGTTATAATGAATTTGAGGTCCAAGAGTGCGACCAATTGGGCATACGTTTTATGTTCATATTTGTAGATGACCACACAATAAAAGCAGCTGAAAACTATCTGGTGTTTGAATGTGTTTAGTTTGCAATAAAACCCTTATTGTAGTCACATGATATAACATATATTGTCAATTCAATGTTCAATTGCACATACACTCAATGAACGGTTATAGGTACGATATTCAACTTTTATATCATGTTGTAGAGGATAGTAGGATTGCTGTTTTTGTTAACAATCGGATGACGGTATAATATTCTTCGACAAAGTTATACAGTCGTCATAAAAAGCCAAATCAAGTAAGAAGTGCAATATTTAATATTTTTTAACATGGCAATGATATATATACTGCAGCGCTGTCTTGTCAAAATGCTGAAGATGGTAAAATATTCTTCGACGATGTTACACAAAAAAATAATACAATAAATTGCATTGTTGTGTGTTTTGCTTGGTGTGCTTTCTATAGAAGTCTATCCTATAAACGTTTATCCACTTCAAAGGTGTTGAGGATAACTAAGCAATAACTTATGAATCCATTTGATATATATATATATATATATAGTTTATTACAAAAGACACGATAACATATTTTAACTATACTTTTATTATGCATGTGTGATGGCCAAAGTTTTTAATAGCCTGTATCCCTCATATGTCCCGAGAACACAGTTATATCGTACTGCATTTCTTTTAGACAAAACACTTTCCAAAAAAAGATTTTTACAGTGTAGTGTACTACTTTTTGGACAAATTATATCAAAATTATAGAAAAGTCGGCTCATACTCAAAATATGGATAATTTTATGTTTAGGGGGTCTGTAATTCAGTTTGGCAGCTTCTGACATACTAACTTTTTATCTTTTCAAACTAGACCAAATCACTCTTTTACTTAAAAATGCATGCCCCAAATATTTTTCACATGTTATTTCATCCCTCTACTTACTATTTAAGGCATAAAATATAAAGAAATTAATGGAAGGTGTATGAAAATAAATTATACACTGTCCACACTAGGGACTATATTCGTGTTATAGTATTCTTTTATTTGTCTTAATGAATATAACTTTTACTGTTTAGTCTGTTTAAGTGATATCCATTTGACGGGACTCTGTACTTATATATCCTGTCATTGTGTTATTGTTCTATGACAGTTTTTGTATTCTTGTCTTTCATTTTTGCTAAAGTGCTTTGTATATATGTCTTTTTGTGTTTCTTTGATACATATGATGTGGCTCTGTACTTATACATCCCGTCATTGTGTTATTGTGCATTGTAAAATTTTTGTATTATTGTGTTATATTTTTGCCACATGTGGAGCAGGATCTGCTTACCCTTACCCCAGGTTTTGGTGAGGTTCGTGTTGCTTAGTCTTTAGTTTTCTATGTTGTGTCTTCTGTACTATTATTTGTCTGTTTGTCTTTTTATTTTTAGCCATGGCGTTGTCAGTTTATTTTCAATCTATGAGTTTGACTGTCCCTCTGGTATCTTCCGTCCCTCTTGGCTAATGTGCTTTATCTATATGCCTTATTGTGTTTCTTTAATACATATGACATGGCTCTGTACTTATACATCCCGTCATTGTGTCATTGTGCTCTGGTGAATTTTTGTATTCTTGTCTTTAATTTTTGCTAATGTGCTTTGTCTATATGCCTTTTTGTGCTTCTTTGTTACACATTTGTTTGTGCTTGTAGTGATTAAGATTATAACACAATGTTGACTGCTGTACCCCTATTTTTGACATTTTTACCTATAATGCTGTTGCCAAAATAATGGAGTTTAATGCGACTATCATACAAGTGAGAGGTTTAGCTAGCTATAAAACCAGATTTAATTCACCATTTTCTACATAACAGGGTGCCTGTACCAAGTCAGGAATATGACAGTTGTTATCCATTCGTTTTATGTGTTTGAGCTTTTGATTTTGCCATTTGATTAGGGACTTTCCATTTTGAATTTTCCTCGGAGTTCAGTACTTTTGTTTGTGATTTTACTTTCTTCGTAGACAACGAGAATCAAAGGATGATAACTGTGTACCCGGACTTTGAAGTATAACTAAATGAAATATTCTTGGAGTTAATATAAAAATTAGCTAACACGATTAAAAAATATCAGTAATACCTGGTTCCATTAGACTTTGTTGATTAAAGGTTCACTGTTATCTTAATTCTCTAAGTTCTATTTTAAGTGATAGTTTTGGCAAAGTTTATCATAGATAAGTGGTTCGCTGCAATTAATAATAATGAGCAAAGACTAATTAGATTTTACAAGAACATTTTTTTAATAAAAAGCTCCGCAGAGGGCAGCTTGATACGATCGCGGAAGTCGAGCCATAAACAGTTGCACAAGTATGGACACAACTATCAAGCTTGATACAGCCCTGAATTGAGATTGCGATTAAATAATTGGCACAGCATAGGTTTCTGATACAGAATGAATGTGGTCGAAGAACTAAAATTTTAAATAAGACATTTACCCATTATGTTTCATTATACAAAATCTAAATACATGGTTAGATTCAACACATCAAAGAACCCCAGTTACTCATTTTTGTTGTTGAAATCAAACAAACTTAAATTTTAGACCACAATTTGGAACAACTTGAAAACTTGACTCAAAATCAAAAATCAATAAGAACCATTACGTTGTAAATATCATGTTCAAAGTTGGATAATAATTAATACTGTAAATTCAAAATTAATTGTAGAGTGTTGAACATTGGACAAAAAAGTGATACTGATTATTGCAATTTCAGTTAATGCTGCTTATAAATAATGCTATAAAATTTAAAATGTGAAACCTATCCCTTTTTCGAAATGAAAACATTACAAAAATTTCTGAAATTACGGTAATCATTTTTTTTGTAAATGTCATGCTCAAACAAGAATCAGTAATAATCATAATATTGTAAATAGCATAATTATTCTTTGATTATAAGTAATACTGTAAATTCAAAAATAGTTGTGTGTGTTTAATATTGGGATTGTTGAACCCAAAAATGTTATTGATTATTGTGATTTCAAATAATGCTGCATATAAATACTGCTCTCAAAAATTCAAAATGTAAAACCTATCAGATTACTTTTATACTATTATGCAATGAAACATCGCAAAACATTTCTGATTTGTAAATATCATTTTCAAACTTTGATCAGTAATAATTATTTCATTGTAAATATCATTTTCAAACATGGATAATTAACCTTTTGTTCAGACACACAACCATTGCATTGAATGTTTTTTTTTTTATTTTATTTAATTATGAATTATGTGTAAAAATTGATTGACTTGGTAAAATATGATGGGGTATATGTCAATCAGGGAGTGATCCAACCATGCAAATCAAAACATCTATAGTTTAATACCATGTTCAATATTCACTGAGTTCAGGGTACAATACAATATGTAAAGCACCAATTCATTCTGTATAAATAAGAAGATGGGATATGAGTGCCAATGAGACAACTCTCTATCGAAGTCACAATGTATAAAAAGTTACTGCCTTGAAAACGGAGCCTTGGCTCACACCGAACAGCAAGCTAAAAAGGACCCCAAATTGACTAGTGTAAAACGATTCATATCAATTACGGAATAAGAAATAATAGGTAAAGCAGTATAAGAACTCTTACAAAAACTGTTATAAAATGCTCGACGAAAAGACTGAAGTAATACAAAACAGACATATAACACACTCAGGGCAAAATAAAAAAGGATTATCAAAAATCTGAGTAAAAGTGCTCGTTTTTATTGATGAAAGATGGAGCATATTTATATTTTATGATTGTTATTTTCATCAGGGACCCGAAGGTTCTCTCGTCTGGTAGTTTGGACCAATGCGTAGAGTATACCTTTGTGTTGTATTGAACGTAGAATTTTTCAGCAATGTCCGGTCGGCGAGGGATGTTAAATTTGATGCATTAGTCTTGTTTTACAAATCTCTTAAACGTCTTATGTAGACGAAACGCGCGTCTTGCGCAAATATAAAATTTCAATCCTGGTATTTATGATGATTTTATTGGATACTGAACCAATTGACCTTTAAAGTGATTCAAAGATTGAAGTACATACAGTATAATGTAGAGTTCACATTGTGTACACGTACTGCAATGTTATCGATTTTTCAGAAAGCTAAAGTGTATTCCTTAAAATCATGTTTTCCCCAAGTGAAACTGTTTGTTTAAAGTGTTAGAATAGTGACAGGATTTTTGCCAACACCTTTTGAATGAAAGAGACAAATTTAAATGAAATGTACCTTCGACAGTTATCTTTATGTTTATTACTTTAAAAACATGATTGTGTTTGTTTCAAGTAGTAGACAGTGTAAACATTCCAAAATATGAGAGTGTTAGATTACATGTTCCTAATGTTGCAAGAAACCTATAAATTTTAAAAGGGGGACGAAAGATACCAGAGGGACAGTCAAACTCACAGATCGAAAAGAAACTGACAACGCCATGGGCAAAAATAAAAAGACAAACAGACAAATAATAGTACAGATGACACAACATAGAAAACTAAAGACTAAGCAACACGAACCCCACCAAAAAATGGGGGTGATCTCAGGTGCTCTGGAAGGGTAAGCAGATCCTGCTACACATGTGGCACCCGTCGTGTTGCTTATGTTATTACAAATCCGGTAAATAGTCTAATTCGGTAGGTCATATTCGTGAAACTAGCTATTTTGGTACAATGTTTAAGCCCACAATTGTGACCAACTAACTTGTTCATACTGTCTTTGTCTGTTTACAAAAACCAAATCTCAGAAAAACATTTTATCAATCATGTACATGTGAAAATTTTTGTTGTACATTTACGACAAGTGTTTAAACGCACAAATGTCAATATGCAGCTTATTGTATGTAAGTAATACACATTCCTGATCCAATGCAATACTTGTTTCTATCATATTAAATATCAAATCAAATAGGATGCGACTGTCATACCAGTGAGAGGGTGAGAGGTTAAGCTAGCTATAAAACCAGGTTTAATCCACCATTTTCTACATAAGATAATACCTGTACCAAGTCAGGAATATGTCAGTTATTATCCGTTCGTTTGATGTACATGGCTATTAATTAAAACTTATATAATCCATACTAACAATTACACTTGGCTTTCTCCCTGTGATCAAAATTTCCAGGGCCTATGCTATTACTTATAAAAAGTAGAGAACTAGAAATAACATAGTTCCTTTTATTACCTCAGACTGATCTGACAAAGAGCTACTGAAATTCTTTTATTTTGGTAGCTACTTTTGATATTAACTCAATGGATATTGCATTTAGTTAAACTTGGAAGCCATATGAGGGATATATGCTATTTAGAGCCCCTTGTTATCAAACATTCAAATTACTGTCAGGTAGTTAGTAAATATCATCATGATTTTATAACAAATTATGTATCAAATAGATTCATGAGTTATTGCTTAATTATCCTCAACAGACCTTGGAAGTTAGTATAATGAATATTAGTCTATCAAAAACACACACAACAAAACGCAAAACAATGTAATTAATTGTATTATTTTTCTCTGTGTCAAAGAAGAATATTTTACCATCTATAGCATTCTGATATAACAGCAACATTATACAAAACAGTTGAACATTATACTAATAACCTCATTAGATCGACACAACCTTTTTTAATGTGCAGTTGAGCATGGAATTCATTATTTAATTTGGGTGCAATCAGTAGTTCTATCATACTACATACTACAAACATTCTAACCCAAAAGATTATACTTAGCAGGTCTCAATGTATTTTTCTCTATAAAAATTATAACCGTGCAGAGTATGCTCAATTGGTTTCACTGGATTGTCCTTCACAAACAATTTACTGCGCAGAGTATGCTCAATTTTTCTCACTCATAAAGAATGTGGCGAGGTTAAACATGTTAGCGGACACCCAATCCTCCCCTAACTTGGAAAATTGGTGTAACAGCATAACAAGAACAAACTAGAAAAATCAGTTGAAAGGGTTTAACTCATTAGATTGACACAAGCAGAAAACAAGTAAAAGAAAACAGACCGGACATGGCAGGGTATTCATACACCCCTACAATTAAAAAAGACACTTATTACAGACCCCACAGTACTAGTATGTATTGACAACTTGATCAAAGCCAATAACAAAAAATGAAAATAGCATGTATCAAGAGTATAATTTGTTAGTTTTGCTATGTAGTCCTTAAAAAACACTATATTCTTGCTGAGTAGGATCAATTGGTCCTCCATAACACTTTATCCGTGCAGGAAATTCTCTGCAAGTGTCACCGAAAGATCATCCACAAAAACACTATTACTATGTTGAGTGTGCTCCATTGGTCCAATGTATTGTTTTCCACAAACACTATTACCGTGCTGAGTATGATCAGATGATCCTCTGTCTGTTATTCCACAAACCCTAATACCGTGCAGAAAATGCTCAGTTAGTCTCACTGTATAGACCTTCATAAAAACTCTTATCGTAGTGTATACTTAGTAAGTTTATCTCTGTATGACCTCTACAAACACTATTACTGTGCAGAGTATTTTCAATGTGTCTAACTGTATGAACCTCAACCAACTCTTTAAACGTGCTGACTATGCTCAACTGGTCCACTGTGATCTTCAGTAAATACTTTTACAATACTGTGTGTTTTTTTCCAAAGCACCATTTCCATGCAGATGTATGCTCATTTTGCCACACTGTCTGAACCTCCAGAAATAGTATTTTCGCTGAGTTTGTTCAGTCAGTCTCAATGTTGGTCCTCAACAAACACTATTACTATGCAGAGTATGTTAATTTTATCTCACTGTATGGACATCAATTTAAAGTATTATCGCAGTTAGTCTCACTGTATAGCCCTCCAAAAACACTATTGCTGTTCTAAATTAATTTAAGTTATTCGTTGTTATTCTGTGGTTACTATGTCGAAATGTACTATTATATTATTTATTTATGTATTTCTCTGTCTTTGGTGTTCTTGCATTTATTTGTACTGTATTCCCGTCATGTAATGTTGTCATTTTATCGGTATATTTAACATTGCCATAAAGCGCGTAGGTTTGGCTAGCCACAAAAGCAGGTTCAACCAACCATTTTTTCTTAAAATGTCCTGTACGTACAAAGTCAGAAATATGGCAGTTGTTATCTAATAGTTCGTTTCTATGTATGTTGCATTGTTGTTTGTTTTTGTTGCATTTCAGTGTTCTGTTGTTTCGTTGTTTTCCTCTTATAGCTGATGTGTTGCCCAGGGTTTACGTTTGTAACCCGGTTTTGATTTCTCTCAATCGATGTGTGACTTGTGAACAGCGGTATACTACTGTTTCCTTTATTTACTGAACAGATTATGCTAAGTTGGTCCTCCACAAACACTATCATTGCGCAAAGTATGCTTGATTGCTACTCCACAAATCCTTTTACCGTGCTGATTATGTTCCATAGGTCTCACTGATTGGACCTACACACACACAATAACCGAGTCGAGTATGCTCGCTTAGTGTCGCTGTGTGAGTCTACACAAACACATTAACCGTTCAAAGTACGTTAGTTTGTTTCACTACATTGACTTCATCAGACGTATTACTCCTCATAGTTTGTTTAGTAAGTCTCACTGTATAATCCTCCGCAGATTATGCTTAGTAAGTTTCTCTGTATAGGTCCTCCACAAATATTATATCCGTATCGTGTATTCTCAGTTGAACCACTGTGTGGTCTTCCACAAACACTATAGTTGAACTGAGTATGCTCAGTTGGTCCTCTGTGTGGTCTTTCACAAACACTATTACCATGCAGATTATGCTCATTTTGTCTAACTGTACGGCACTCCATACAATTAAATGCAAAATATGCTCAGTTGGTCTGATGTGTGGTTCGTTCTCCTCCGAGTATGCTGATGTGGTCCTCCACAAACCCTATAACCGTGCAGAATATGCTAAGTTTGTCTTACTACTAGTATATTGGCTTCCACAAACGTTATTAAGGGGCAGTGTTTGCTCAGTAAGTCTCATTTTATGGTCCTCGGCAGATAATATTAATGCACAGATTATGGTCCAGTAGTCTCTCTGATTAATGTTCCAAAATTATAAACTCACTGTATGGTATTCCACTAATTGTATTACCGTACAAAGTGAATAAGTAAGTCTCAATATGTGCATGGTCCTCCACAAACGCTTTTACCGTGACATAGTGCCCTGACTGTCCTCAATGAACACGTTAGTGCGCAGAGTATGCTCAGATGTTCCAGAACAAGCACAATTACCGTTCAGAGAATGATCAGTTACTATCATAATAGTGTCCTCCACAACCACGTACCATGCGCTATGTCCGTGTCTGTTGTGACGTTTTGGATTTTAACGAACGTAATCTATGCATTACTGGTAAATTATTAAGTCAGGGATTGCTTTACCACAAATTGCAAGATTTAGTTTTGAAGTTTGGTTGTACCTGTAGAAAACTTATTTCAAACGGGATAGTACATCCTTATTTTTACGGCGATGCTGTTTACTGTGCCCGGAAATTTAGAAACGATCTTGGTAAACTTATCGATCCTTTAAATAAACTTATGCTAAAAGGTTACCAATTCAACACTGTAATTAGATCTTTGAATATTGTTTTTATTGGTATTGATATGGATTTTGTTATCAGTAAATTAAATCAAACTAAATATTATTGTTATATACATATTCGCATTCCTGGATCCGCAATCTGTCGATACCTGTATCTTGGCATTGCACAAGGTCATGTTTTTTCTGACTGTTTATGACGTCTTTACACTAAATCCATTGGATAATGGATATGTAATGATTGATAATTTAGTCTTAGATGCATGATTTTTTTGACTAGTTGTTATTGGCTTTGAACTAGCTGTCAGTAACTGCGAATACTCTCATATCTGTACTTGTCTTTTTGTTGTTGGAATGTACAAGTATCCGGCCACGTCCACTCTGTGTTTTATTAGATGTGTTAAGCCTTTTCAACTGATTTTTATAGTTTGTTCTTATGCTGTACTGTTACACCACTTTCCTAGGTTAGGGAGGGTTGGGATCCCGCTAACATGTTTAACCCCGCCACATTCTGTATGTATGTGCCTGTACCCCAAGTAAGGAGCCTGTAATTCAGTGGTTGTCGTTTGTTGCTGTGTTACATATTTGTTTTTCGCTCATTTTTTGTACATAAATTAGGCCGTTATTTTTCTCGTTTGAATTGTTTTACATTTGTCCTTTCGGGGTCTTTTATAGCTGACTATGCGGTATGGGCTTTGCTCATTGTTGAAGGCCGTATGGTGACTTATAGTTGTTAATTTCTGTGTCATTTGGTCTCTTGTGAAGATTTGTCACATTTGCAATGATACCACAATTTGTTTTTTATAATTAGTATGGTCAGTAGGTCTCACTGTGGTCTTCTTTATACAAATGCGGTAACCGTGATGTGTGTGCGCAGTTGGTCAATTGAATTGACATCCACAAATATTACCGTGCTGAGTTTGCTGATTAAGTCTCACTGTCTATACTTCCACAAATAATATTGTTGCACAGGGTATCGTCAGTTAGTCTCACTGCTTGGTCCTCCGCCAATACATTTACCGTGCTGAGTATGAATAGATGGTCCACTGCTTGTATTCAACTAGTAGTATTGCCGTACTGAGTATACTTATTCTCCATGTATGGTCCTCCACAAACACGATTACCCAGCTGAGAAGGCTCAATCGGTTCACATTTTGGTCCTTTGCAAACACTTTTACCGAGCAGAGTATGCTCAGTAATTCAAACTGTATGGTCCTCCACAAACACTATTACCGCATGTGCTGGGTATGCTAAGTTGGTCCGCTTTGTGGTCTTTCAAAAAACTGTTATCGTGCAAAGTATGTTCAGTTAGCATCTCAGTTTGGTCCTCTAAACAGTATAACGGTGCAGAGAATGCTCCGTTAGTTTCATTGTTTAATTCCCCCACAAACATTATTACCGTGCTGAGTGTAATCAGCTAGTTTAACTGTTTGATCCTCCACGAACACTTTGATCGCTATGAGTTTGCTTACTTGGTCCACTGTGTCGTTTTCCACTAACACTATAACCGTGCTGACTATACTCAGGTGGTCCACTGTTTGATCGTAATGAGTATGGTCATTTAGTTTTACTGTTTAGTCCTTCACAAACACTTTGACCGAAGTTTATTCGTAGTTGATCCGGTGTATCGTCCTATGAGTATGCTTAGCTGATCAGGTGTATCGTCCTATCAGAATGCACAGTTCGTCTACTGTATCGTCCCCCACAAACACTTTTATCATTCTGCGTTGTTTATCATTTTATTTACAGTGTTTTATCAATTTTTTAGTGTACTAGTATGTTCCTTTTAGTCATATGACTTGGTATTTTTGTTTGCAGCTTTCGGGTTTTGGGCATTGTGCATTCCTGATGCGGGTGGACGCAGATGTACGTCCGATACGTATAAACAGAATTCAAATGAAGTGGATGTAAGCAATTTAAGGCAATCGTACAGGCTTCAACAATGAGTAAAACCCATACTGTATAGTCAGCTATAAGAGATCCCGACATGAAAAATATAAAAAAAACAAAAACAATTCAATTGAGAAAACGACCTAATTTGTAACAAAACTACTGAAATAAAGGCTCCTGACTTGGGACAGGCATATGATGCGTTAACATGTGTGTGGGCGCTTAACCCTTCCCTAATCCGGGACAGCGGTGTAACAGCACAACATAAGAACAAACTGTAAAAGCTGTTGCAATTGGCTAAACTCAATAGATGTACCAGGCACAAAATAACTAACATATAAAAAAAACCAAAAACATAAAACACTGAAATAAGAGTACTCGCAGTTACTGAAATCTAGTTCACAGTCAATGGCAACTAACACATAAATCTTGTTATGCCTAACTATACATATATTAAGTTATGTTTTAATTTTTTTAAACAAAATCAAAGTTAGTAACAATAAAAACAATATCTCAAGATTTTACTACTTTGTTAAATTGATAACTGTTAAGAATACGGTTATTCATAAAATCAATTAGTTTACATAGATCGTATTTAAATTAACGAGCTTTATAAACAACTTAAACGTTAAAATTATGATGTGATATACCGTTTTTAATAAGAAATAAGAAATCCAAACACCCAAACTTCATCACCGAATTCTTGTATCTATAAAAGAGCTTGGTAAAGGTTTAACTAATTTGTGGTTTATGTCGTCCATGTTGTCGTAAATTGTATAAAGTTTACGGTATGAAACTGAAGTATCCAAATCAAAAAAAGATAATTATTGCTGTCTGTACTAGATTTATTAAAGGTAAGTTTTCTAAGTAAATTTCATCAGTAAATTTTTTTAAATCTTGATTATTTTAAGCAAAAATATCATTGAGGTGACGGTAAGTGTTTTTAAATTTATCAATTATATGTAATTAAGACGGATCGTTACTGATTTTGCCCATAACTGCGATTCATAACAATACAGAAACAAGTCTGGTATCAAAGGGAAGCAATTGGTGCCCATAGGAATACATACATTCTGCTAATAAACCTTATTGCCGAAACAATAATTGTAAAAAGGAAAAAAAAAACAGTTTTGTAACTTATTACGTACGAACTTTCAGGTATTTATCTCCCTTGAAGTCAGACTTGCGACAACTGAAATACTTAACGCCGAATACATCTGCAAGTCAATAAGATAACAACCCATTTACATAGCAATCAATAGACATCAGTAAGTCAATTAGATAACAACCTGATTACTTAACAATCAAAAGATATTTGTAAGTCAATTAGATAACAACTTGATTACTTAACAATCAAAAGATATTTGTAAGTCAATTAGATAACAACCCGGTTACTTCATACAAAAGATATATGCAAGTCAATTAGATAACAACCAAATTACTTGAACACCAAAAACCATCAGTAAGTCAATTAGATAACAACCCAATTGATAACTGTTTAGCATGATAGGTCGTCCCTAAAAGCTTCTGTCATTTTGATCAAAACGACAGATAGCAACACTATTAAATTTAACATAGATATGTTTTAGTTCGGGCGAATTTATATTGTCACTTAAGTTTGTTAGATGACTCTTTGTAAGAGTTTTTGCTCTGAAATTCAACTTTATCTGGGGATTTCTTTTATGCCTATTATCTTGAAAAATGATAATCAAGAAAAGATCTGTATACAAGATAAACATGTTAAAGAAGATCTGTAAACAAGTTAAACATGTTAAAAAAGTTCTGGGTCGACGTCTAAAGGAGTTAATTACAGATTTTACCCAATTTATCATTGTTTTTTTATTTGTGTAATATGTTCAGAGATATAATATACAAAATTATACAAAACGATAAGCAGGACAAAATCTACTAAATAAATCAACTTAACTAAAACTGATTGTTGGTCAAATCAAAGACTTGAAAATTGACGTTTGCTTCTGCTCCACCGAGCACTCTGCATTTAGGAGTAAGAGCAAAGCCTGTATGGCTCACAGTCATATTATGTGCCCGGATAGGGTGACATGTCTTCCTACTGTCTGTAACTTGTGAACTATCATATACAAAATACGACTCGACGTGGCGGTCTAGTATATATTAGGATAAATATTCATATCACCTTAGCATGTTCTCGTCCTGAGTATGCATTTAATATGCCAGTGGTCATTGACCAACTGTCAATCATCATCATTCGTCGCCAACTTCCATGTCACATTAATACGGACATATCCTCTGTTTATCAAATGTTATTCATGTGTCTCAAATGACAGGTTACGTGTATGCACATTGACGTTGTGTGCTCTTAATTAATAGTTTAAACATGTTGTGTTTTGTAAACTGTTGGTTGTCTTTTGGTCGTTTTTTTTTTTGCCATGGCGTTGTAATTTTGTAATCGACTTTTAGAGTTTGAAAATCTCTTTAGTATCTTCCGCCTCCCTTTTCCCACTCCGTATGTAATGC
This sequence comes from Mytilus coruscus, assembly GCA_017311375.1. Classification (NCBI taxonomy): domain Eukaryota; kingdom Metazoa; phylum Mollusca; class Bivalvia; order Mytilida; family Mytilidae; genus Mytilus; species Mytilus coruscus. The sequence continues at coordinate 1,183,872 of CM029598.1, read as the reverse complement.
CTCATCTATTTCTTGTCATCTTGGCCTTAGACTACAGTATTCTAAGTCTTGGCTCACATAAAAAATAATTCACAGCAATTGTCAGTTGAGAACTAAACATTACAACAAATAAAACAATTTTCTCATCCTGACTGACTTTTAATTTTACATACCAACATTCCAAAAGAGCATGCATATAAAGTTGATAAAATATTGTAGGGTTTGTGTTTTCTATAATAATTCCATAGATAAAAGGTTTGCTGCCAACAACGAGAGTATTGAAGCAATGGTTCTTTAATAAGATTACAGATGTCATCACGATTTGGTTGACAGTTCTGGAATATATGTCCGAGATAAACACTAATATGCCCCACTTACCCTAACCAATGTTTGGTTCTTTTCTTTCACTGGTAATGTTTTTTTTTATCTATTTCTTCACTAGATATTTGTCATTATCATCATAACTGTAACCATAGAGGAAAAGGAACTGCTTACCTTTTATCCTCATGGAATATCACAGATGAATAAGTTCTAATTGTTGTAACCACAATCACGTCCTCTTCTCCTTTAATATGACCTACCGACTCTTTTCTTTGATTGTAACTTATCAAATTACACTTATCGCCAGTTCTGTACTTACATGAGCAACATGACACTGCCTACCCTTCCAGATCACCCAAGTTTTTTGGGTGGGTTTGTGTTTCTCAGTCTTCAGTTTTCAATATTGTTTTTGTAAACTTTGCTGCTTGGTCGTTTTTTTTATGTGGTGTTGTTAGTTTGTCATCTACCTATGAATTTAAATATCCCTTTGGTATCTTCCCTCTCTCTTTTACCCTACAGGAAAAACCTGACTGGTTCCTCCTATTTTGGTAAAGTTTGTTCTCCCAAATCTCTAGTTGTCTGTGTTTTGTTCTGTGGACTATAAAAGGTTCCTTCAGACTTTTTTTCTTGGTTAATTCCAAATGGTTTCACAAAGTTTTTATCACTGATAAACTACTGTCCCTCTTCTTTTTATCTCATTCAAGATATAAATGTTTCAGTCAGCTGATTAATTGTCCTTTGATATTCTTATACAAATTGTTCTCACAGATCAAAATACCACTGGATGTTAAGCAACCAACAATCAATCAATCACACACCAAAAGATAAAAAGAAGCTCAAGAAAGTTTAATATTTTTAATATCTGATATTTCACTAAGTTGAAACAGAGTGAAACAATAATAAACAACAGAATGTATAAACAGAAATTGGTCTATATATAACAACAAATAAATAGTACCGACCCTTGCCAGTACAAAACATTCTTACAAATAATTGCCCCTGGAGTCAACCTATAAAATAGGAGATTCCTGTCTGGGGAGAGCTTTCACCATTTCATCTATTTAAGGGTTATATTCCTACTTTCAGGTATTGTATTATTTCTATTTGAAAACCCCAATATTACCTATCAATTTAATCCAATTATAAGAAATTAATTAGTTTTAACAAGGTGTACTTAATTATGAACTATGTACAAAATGTATTAATGTTACAATTGAAAGATGGAGAAGTTGGAATTTTTAATAGTGGGGATGTGTTATTTTCATCCCCCCCTCCCTTTCTGATGTCTGGATTTTAGACTCCCATATATATATTAAGGTTGACACCTCTGACCTCATATTAGTAGTAATAAGTCAATAGCACTTGAACAACATTATAAAACCAACACTTCAGAACTTCCATCTTAAATGTGATAAGCATATCTCACTTAAAAACATTTCAAAATCATGGAAATAACCCAAAATGTGACCAACTCATAGCGTCAGCTTTTAGAAAGCAACACTATTAAACTGTGCTTTTAGCTCTTAACATAGATATGTTTTAGTTAAGGCAAATTTAGACTGTTACTATTGGACTTTTAATCTAATAATAGATGATTTAAACTTTTCATAAAAGAATATGAAAAAAATAACAAATTAAATCTCGACAACTGTAAATGCATTTACTGTCAAAATCATAATTATATGAAATAAACTTAGACATGAAATTTCTTAAAATACACTCATGTAAAAGCCCAAAACAATGAAAATTTTTTGCACAACAGCACAAAGTAGCATAGGTAATTGGGGAAGAGAAGTAAAGTTATTCCCCCTTGACCAGGAAATCTATTTTTGGGAACTAGATAAAATGATAATGAAGAAATTTTATTTCCTTGTAGATCTAAATCTGTAAGTTTAAAATTCAGCTATCTTGTTAAGAGCCATAAACAAAACAATGACACTCTATTAAGGAATGACCATAAAATAACTTTATAAATTTAAGGCATCAACATCTGTTTACATTGGATCAATTTATTTTTCATGGATTCATGGGGAAAATGTCTTTTCGTCCATATTCAATTTTGTGGTTTTGCCAAAACCTGCATATATATGCCAACAGGAAATATTCTTTGATGCAAATCCTCAGGTTGTGTTCCCACAAATTATCTCCCCTTTAATATGTTAACCAGGGATTATATTCCTATATGCACATATTTTGGTGTTGTCCTACACGTTTTTTTAAGTTTTCACAATATCCATCCAGCCTGAGGATTTGCACATACAAGGCAAACAGGCAGACAGACAGAATGATTTCTATATACTGACTGTTTCATCAAGTTGTCAAATCCTTTTTGAAAATTAAATTGAGAATAACTTTTTTTACTGGTTAATAAATAATTACTGTGGATTCATTATTATTCTGTGGAATTACATTTTCGTGGATTTCTGGTATATAGGTAAACCTGAGGATTTGCATCAAAGAATATTTCCTGGTTAAACAGGTTGAAGATGAGTCAACCCAATTTGTGGGCAGGGGGTACCCTTTTTTGAAGTCACTCACGGTTATAGTTTTTAAAAAACTTGAAATTTGGGTAACTTTACATGGAAATGAATAGATGACAAACTCGGACAAGTTTTCTGATGTATTGATTTTATACAAAGACATGATACAAAACATTCACGATTGAAGTTAAATTGGCCGAAAATGTTTACAAGTGTTCAAATACATACAGTTGATAAATAAACTGTTATCACAGAGATATGTCTCGCCTTCTTGTAATTTTGATAATGCAAATGTTGAAATTAAAACAGCAATACTTTAACATGTAAGTTATGCAAATATTCAAAGTCGATGAACCATGACTGAAGGTACATGGCTAAACAATCTCCATGGAATGAGATGTGCCAATGCTAATACAACTGCATACCAAATACCATTGACTTATTATAAGTCGTTCCCTTTAAACAAACCTAAACACAAACATTAACTTGTAAACTATGTAAAAGTTTCAAAGTCAATGAACCATGATCAGGGGTGGGGCTATATAATCTCCATGGAAACGATACTTGCAAATGCCGATACATTTGCATACCAAATATTATTGACTTAACATTAGCAGTTCACTGATCTAATCACAAACTTATACATGTAAACTAAGCAAAAGTTTCAAAGTCAATAGACCATGACTGAGGGGGCAGGGCCAAATATTCTCCATGGAAATGAGATGTGCTAATGCTTATACAACTTAACACCAATTAACATTGGCCTTCCACTAATGGTTCCCCTTGAACTGACCTAATCACAAACTAATACATGTTAACTTATCAAAATTTTCAAAGTCTATAGACCATGACTAAGGGGGCGGAGCCAAATATTTTCCATGGAAATGAGATATGCCAATGCTTATACAACTGCATACCAAATATCATTGACCTACCACTAGTGGTTCCCCATAAACTGACCTAATCACAAACTAATAAATGTAAACTATGGAAAGTTTCAAAGTCAATAGACCTTGACTGAGGGGGCAGGGCCAAATAATCTCCATGGTAATGAGATGTGCCAATGCTAGTACAACTGCATACCAAATATCATTGACCTACCACTAGTGGTTCACCATGAACTAGACCTAATCACAAACTAATACATTGTTGACGCCGCCGTCGCCGACGTTGGAAACAGCATACCTAAGTCTCGCTTTTTGACTTCGTCAAGGCGAGACAAAAATGGAAAAAGGTTAAGGTATGAAGAGGTCACTTTTAGAGTCGTGGATTCAAAAATAAAAAATTATTATAATTCCAGCCAGAATAACCACATTTTGAGATGTCTTTAATATTCAAATATGTGTATAAGTTTAATTTCTACTCTAATAGTCATTATGTGCAAAAGATGTCTTTTACAATAAAGTTAAAGCTGGTTAAAAAGAATTTTACTATTTTTGCAATTTCAGGGGCTAAATAATGTCTCTTAGTATACCTCCACCTTTTACTGAATACCTAACATATACTGGCCCTTGATTGTAAATAATGCATTGTTATTCTATCACACAAAATTCACAAAAATAGGATGAAAACATACCTTAAATGATTGAACAGAATAAAATGGCTATATAATTAAAACTATTGAATGGTTGAGAGTAATTTTGACTTGAATCTTTTGGATTCTAAAGGACATTTAATTTTTAGTGAAAAGCTACGCTGAATAAAAACATAATTTTTTTATTAAAACTCAACCTTCCATTATTTTTTTTTAGAAATTACTTATGTCTAATATAAAAATAAGGAGATAGGGTATGATTGCCAATGAGACAAGAACCCATCTTAGAACGAAGGAAAAGGAATGTTGACATATACTAATAGACCTTCATTAATGATTAAAACCGATACCATGTACTAAGCTTTTAATTGGCTCTGAAATGTTTCGGGCCCTACAAATTTCTCAAAGATGTCCAATGATCATGTCTTTTTGTTTCTATTTTTGATCACATTTGTACAGGATACAAATTGTAAAAATGTGAAATCTTTTTTACTTTGACTTTAACAGTGGAAAAATCTGGTGCCATAATACATTTAAAAATTCTATTCTTCAGCCTTAGAATGAATTCCAGTGAATGTTAACAAAAAATTAACAAAAATAAATTATTAATAACTAATAAACATAACATTTAGTTTTATTGACAAAAAGGCAATACATTCTTGTTGACATGGGCGAATACATATCTATTAAAATCAAATAAGCTGAAAATCCATACTTAATATATCAATTAAAATGCTATTGATGAATGCCCATCAGAAATGCCTTAACTTATAAAATTTGACAACAAAATGTGAACATAGAAGACTGAATGTTTACATTGGCAGTACTCACAATATTTCAGGTTATATCTTTTCATACCCAACAGCACTATGGAACATGTAATTGCAAAATTTTCAAAAAATCAAGTTCTGTAGTAAAATTCACATTCCTGCAAAGGCTAGATACTATTACCAGAGTATCATGCTTATTTAAATGATTGTAGTTTACAGGTCAAGAGGTATTTGTATTGAAATATTTGGCAATGTCTATTAGGTACAATATGATTACTTTCATATTAATTAATATAATTTCCATAAAGGATATTTTTTTACTCTAAAATTGTGTGGCTGGAAAAAAGATTGAAAAAGTTTGTGCATTTTTGTTGTGACTGAGGTAGTAAAAATTGACGTTTTCATTGAATATGGTGATATTAATAAAGATTTGTCCTAAACACATGGTGATGGTCAATTCAAACACTGACAGTTTTTTTTAATAATCTTTCCAACAAATAGGGAAAAGTTTTGAGAAAAGAATGTTAAGAAAATAAATTGAACATTATCATCAATAGTCAGAACTCAAGAGAAACCAGTGCCATCCAAATCTTTAAGAAAGTCATTACACTTATACAGTATTTAAGAAGTAGTATGTATCATGTCAATTACCCTATTCCTTTCCTGTTAAATACTGTTAGTTAAAGTGTCTAAAAGTTTATTTGACCATAAAATCTATTGACCTATTCAAAAAAAAAATGCTCATCATATTTATTGGGCCATTAAAATTCTTTTGACCTACTCACAAGAAAACATGAGATTAGGAATGGACATTTATTCCAGTTTCTGTTACTTTTTACTGATTATTTGTAGTAATTTGGTCAAAGATCAAAAAACAATATTATCAAAATTTAAAAAATGATTTTATACAACCAAAAACTGATCTTAAAAAAAATAACAGAAAAACATGACTATTCTAACTATGACAACAATGAATTGTAGTGAAAGACTCTGGTACACCACTTCTGCATAACAATGTCTTCATACGGCATTTCCATTGGCATGTTTTGTCTTGTCTTTCATGAGTACAGTAACGGATGAACCTAAAAAAGAAAGAAATTCTTTTTTTTACATAATGACCATGATGACTCTTTCCTAAAATAGTTCAACTGATGAACTTAAAAAAGACAGAAAATGGAAAAATTTGAAAGAAATAAAAATATTTCTCTGTATGAGTAGAATCTTCAGGGGAATTACATGGACTTCATATCAATAAACAATTTTCATGTAAATTGATTACTGTAAATTCAGAAATTATTGCGAGGTTTTTATTATTGCAAATAATATGATTTGGTGGGAATCACAATCATAAGAACTCGCATACTGATACCTGATATATATATCTGTATATAGCATGTGTAGATTTTCCTGAAATCGCAATAAATAATTTTGCATTTTTGTCTATTCTTCAAAAATAGCAATAATAAATGTATGCAATAATTTCTTAATTTACAGTAATTACAATATTCATAATTTGCTCATTTCAGTTAAACATTTAAAAACTTTGTATGAGTCACCCTGGCAGGCGTAACATGTCAACCAAGTTTAATAAAATTGCAGACTCTTTGAAGTGTTGTTGTCATATATAGGTATTTTAAGTTTTGCAAAAGTTTGCATTACTTTATTGACAACCCTGCATACCAAGGTATCACTTCAATTGCTTTCAGGAGACTATCCAAAGTAAACATAATAGGGTTGGTTCACCACATGGAGTTATAATTTCTAAACTTTGTATTAGTTATCCTGGATTGCAGGTTCAATTGCTGGACCCCCAACTGCCTTTATGAATAGTTCATCATTTAAATATAATTTGAAGGTTTGTTTTAATATAAATTTACATACCAGGTTAATATACAAGGAAAGACTCCTACGTTGACAAGCCAAATTTAATTTACATGATTTTCTGTCTACAGATGACAACAAGTATTCAAAATCAACTTCAGCTTCCATTTTTCTGAGACAGTTAAATTACAGTACATTTGCATATTAAATATTATGACAATTTGTCATACACATTAGAAATGAATTTACAGCCACTTAATAATATTGGAGCAATGTAATCATAAATTGTTTGGACCATAAGTTTACAAGAAATTTACACTAATGATGTCAATACATCAATTTTAGAAGAAAAAAACCAAATAATTTATACTATGCAATGTTTGACAGTTGCAGTAAGCATATCACCATAAAAATTCCTTACAAAAAATTTCTATTTGTTGGATTGCTATATGTCATTAAGTAAAATTTCAAACATAGTAAAACATGTCTTTTTTTGGGGTCATTACTTTATTCTTCCATTTACTTCTGGTCTCCTTTTTGATTATTGTTTAACACAAATTTGACCAACAGAAAATACCAGCCTGATTTTGAACAACAGAAAGTACTCGTCTGATTGTGAACAACAAAAGGTGGGTCTGATATTGAATGCTGTTGCATATTGTCAGATCCTGGACAAACTACATAAGTATTATCATGGTTATGGTTATGTAAAATCTGAATTGTCAAATTGATAATTACCCAGAGATTTGTGATGATGACTTGCACAAATCTAAATCTAAATATTATTTGAATTATTTTACATTTGTCAATTTTGGGCTTTTATAGTTTGTTACTACCTGGTATGGGTTAAGGTCATACAGTGACTGATAGTTGTAAGATTTTTAACATGCCTGTCCAAAGTCAGTAGTCTGTTATTCGTTGGTTGTCTATGATAATTATCCTTTTGTTTATTGTTTTACCATAAATCAGGCCCTTTGTATTTTATGTTTGAATTGTTCTACATTTTGTCATGATAGGGCCTTTTAAAGATTTTGCTTATTGTTGAAGGCCATACATACAGTGACCTATGGTTGCTTACATCAACATCTTTTGGTGTTGTAGATTGTTGTCTCATTGCCTTATTGATTTAGACGAATGCCATAATTTTAGAATGATGAGTTAACACAAGGACCAATAAGGTTAACAATATTTTCCTGAACTACTGAGTTGTACAGCTTAACAATTAGTAATTCATAAATTTTACCTTGAGAGGTAGCTGTGACTATAGAGTCTTTGGGTAGAGGCTTTGGTTGTCTATAAATAACTCTGTCACAATGACGATCTGCATTAATCCTGATTATCGGTAAAATATCACATGACCTACTCAAACGAAAATTGTGAAGTAAGTCCCCATTAGAATTTCCAAAGGAGGATTTTTCTTTGGTCAATGTACTTGCAGCAATGTTGAGTGTGTTATTGCTGGGATACAATTTTCCCTGAGTATTACAATGTAATTGTTGTGTTTCCATATCCTGATTTGTCAACCCATTATTGCATGCTGAAGAGTGGGGTAGATTACAAGGTAATTGTTGTGTTTCCATATCCTGATTTGTTAATCCATTATTGCATGCTGAAGAGTGGGGTAGATTTCTACACTTATTTGTATTCAACCCAAGTCTGGACATGTTTGGGCCAGTCTTCTGGCAATTAATGAACAACCGACTTCTACAATCAACACAATTTGTCAAAATCTGTTGTCTACCTTTGGGAAAGGTATTTACAGTGTTTTGAACATGGTGAACCATTCTACATTTATCCTTCCTAGGTAGTGTATTACTTTCCATTGGAATATCATTACACAATTCAGTTTCAGAATTTTCAAGTTTACAAGAACAACAAGTTTTATGACTAGACGATGTCTCACTATCCTCGGTGAGACCAGAAATCTCACTCAAATTTAATAAACAATCTACAGATGGACAACTATTCAATTTACCAGACATTGAATCTAAACTATCAGCTGTGTCACAACCACCGAGTTCACTGAGGTTTAAAGTTGAAGCACTATTTTTAATATCACAGTTTTTACAGCTGCCAGTTTCTTCAAAATTATTAAAATCTGAATACCTGCGCACATTGTCCAGACATGATACCTCTGAAATGGATGTTTTCTCAGAACTGAGGTCTGTACACATTTGATCTGGGGCTCCCCCACCCCAGAACACATTAGAATCATAACTTGTATTATCACTGCTGTCATGGTTTCCACTACTACCATAAGTACTATGGTTGCTATCGACAACACACTGCTGAACACATTCTGGACATTCTAAACTACTGTTGCTCGGATTTCTGTCTGAACAACTGTCGCTACTGCAACTTCCATAATGAGCCTTGATACTTGTGTCTTTTCCAGAATTATATTCTGGTTCACTATCACATGTTCGTCCCACATTGTTTTTCATTTTGTATTGGAATAATCGTGTACTTTGCCCTAGATAATAATGGTGAGTAGAATTATGAATCTGTCTGTGTGTCCCACAATAATTTGTATGATGGTGAACTGATGATGCAGTGACATGATGTGAATATGATATCCCTGAGTTGACGAGTGAAGAATTCCACGGAAAAACACGTCCAATTTCTGTAGTTCTATTTTTAGCACAACATGATTGCAATGCCTGATGATAACTGTGATGATAAGGTTCTCGTGAAAAATTTCGATGAGCATTTCGGTGATATTCATGACAATAAGAATTGCACGAGGAAACAGAGGACCCAACTGTTCCCTCGCAGGATGTACATGCATTGTGAAGTTCTGAACGATAATTTAAATAATGTAAGTATTGAGAATGTGTAATCTGGTGATAAATATTGTTTGTTGGAGGAGGTAGTTGATAATATTGTCTTTGGTCTGAACTTCTACTTTCAGTTTGCTGAGTACTAGAAGACTGGTGTGATTCAGGTTGTTCTGAAAATAAAAAACATGTTAAATGAAGGCCAATTTCTCATATTTTATATTTACAATGAAGGTCATATTCAACATTCACAATGAAGGTCATATTCAAAATGTACAATAAAGGTCATATTCAACATGTACATGTACAATAAAGGTCATATCAATATGGACAATGAAGGTCATATTCAACATGTACAAGGTCATATTCAACATGTACAATGAAGGTCATATTCAACACGTACAAGGTCATATTCAACATGTACAATGAAATTAATATTCAGGTTGCAATCAATTCCTTGTTCTTTTATGACGTTCTACAATTGCTTTGAGTACACACCTGTGGTTAAATAAGAATATATTGTATATCAGCTGATCGGCAATGTCATGATTTGTTTTGGCTGTTCCATTCATAGTCCCACGTAATGTACACATTTTATGAATGAGTTTCCCTAAGGTCGATTGGTGTAAATGACGTCATTGAACGCTCACCTGAATTATCTAGTACAAATCAGATATAGTGTCTTGATTTTGTTCATTATTAAAGGTTGAACAGTGACCTTTAATTATTCATACTTTTCCATTAGTCTTAAGGCATGGACCATTTGACTTTCTGGGGGGCCTGGGTTTTTTTTAAATCGGCATTTTTATATTCAGCAACAAATATCTGTGACCTTCAATGTTGGTTACTGACCTTCAATACTGGTTACTTACCTATAATATTGTACATACAAAATGGACATGTTCTATGATTAACCAACCAAGGATCTACACATATACTGTGGAACTCATGGGAACATGGCAATACACGTAAAACCTGAAATAATAGATAAAATCATATAAACTGCTGAAACTATGGGAACAGGTCATACATATAAGCCTGAATAAAAGAAATAAACTGTTGATACAGAGATATGTCTTGATTTTTTGTAACTTTGATAGTATAATGCAAATGTTGAAATCAAAATGGCAGTATTTAAACATGTCAATGAACCATGACTGATGATGCAGGGCCAAATAACCTCCATGGAAATGAGAAATGCAAATGCTTATAAAACTGCATACCAAAAACCATTGACTTATCATAAGTGGTTCCCTCAAATTAAACTAACTTAAACACACACTTTTTACTTCAATGAACCATGATGATAGGACTGGGCCATATAATCTCCATGGAAAGGAGACTTGCAAATGCTTACACAACTGCATGATTTTTTCTGGTGTGTCAGTGTACAATAGATATGTTCTTAAATGTCAATGTACAACAGAACTTTACTGGTGTGTCAATGTACAATAGATATGTTCTGAAATGTCAATGTACAATGGGACTTTTCTAGTGTGTCAATGTACAATAGATATGTTCTGTTTTCTGATATGTCAATGTACAACAGAACTTTACTGGTGTGTCAATGTACAATAGATATGTTCTGAAATGTCAATGTACAACAGGACTTACTGGTGTGTCAATGTACAATAGATATGTTCTGATATGTCAATGTACAACAGGACTTACTGGTGTGTCAATGTACAATAGATATGTTCTGAAATGTCAATGTACAATAGAACTTTTCTAGTGTGTCAATGTACAATAGATATGTTCTGTCTTCTGATATGTCAATGTACAATAGAACTTTTCTAGTGTGTCAATGTACAATAGATATGTTCTGTCTTCTGATATGTCAATGTACAATAGAACTTTCCCAGTGTGTTAATGTACAACAGATATGTTCTGATATGTCAATGTACAACAGAACGTTCCTGGTTTGTAAATGTGTAATGGATATATATTCTGCAGAGTAATTAAAATTGTACCTGTCCCTCTCTATATTCTTCTAAACATATTGCACAACTATCACCATTTGAGGAAGTCTGACTGTAAACATCTGAGGTAGGGGAGGTAAGTCTTGTCAAACTTTTTTCTTTTTTACACTGGTACTTTCTGGTTTCCAGTTTAGCTATTGCCTGTTTTGCCAGCTCAGACATAGACAGCTGAAATGCATAAAAAAATCTTTATTGTAACATAATTGTTCAAATACAGTTGTGTAATGCAAGGTCACACAAATTACAAGCTGCAATTAGCATATTTTTTATAGTGTGCATAGACCTATACCTCAATTTTCAAATTCGTTCAAGTTTTACAGTTAGAGATATTAGAAGCTCTGATCGTTATGTAAGTTGTGATCTTATGTAAAATAACTATCGAACTACCATCAATGATTGATGTCTCAACAAATCGTTTTTTTAAAAACAGAGTATCACACAAGGTGTCTAGTGGAGCAGGAAATTTTAATTTTGTAATTTGTTTCATTAAATAATTCTTATTTTCTTTTATTCCCCATTTTTTTTTTTTACAAAGTGTATACATGTATATTCAACTGTTTAAAATCTTTGAAGGTTATGTCAGAATTTTTTTGTTTCATTTTTTAAAAAACTGGTACTATAATAGTCTTAATACACACCTGCTGCTCTCTGTGCCTGCATTTAAACTGAAACAGAAAATAGGAACATTACTCATGTTATTGAAAAAACAGAATTTTAAAATCAACACAAATTTTTGCAGTTTTAAATATAAGTCTGCCAGCAAATGCTTTTTTTAAACTGGTTACTTCCTTAGAGGGTAGAAGACTTTTGTGAAATATGAAAATAAGAAGATATGGGATAATTGCCAATGAGACAACTCTCCATGAGAGACCAAATGACACAGAATTCAACTATAGGTCACCGTATGGCCTTTCAACAATGAGCAAAACCCATACTGCATAGTCAGCTATAAAAGGCCCTGAAATGACAAATGTAAAACAATTCAACGAGAAAACCAATGGCCTAATTTATGTACAAAATAACGAACGAAAAACTAATATGATACACAAAAAGAAACGACAACCACTGAATTACAGGTTCCTGACTTGGGACAGGCACATACAGAATGTGGCGGGGTTAAACATGTTAGTGGGCACCCAACCCTCCCCCTAATCCTGGGACAGATATTCATTTCTAGATATATATCAAAGTAAAAACATCAGTTAATTGCTTAAGCTTGTATTTCATATGTACCAGTGTTAAACTAATCAAAAATAGATTAGTTAAAGCTGGGAACAGTATATCTAACGGGAAATGAATCTGATAGGCTTTTCAGTATAAAATTGATAAAATCTCGGACTTTACGAGACTTGGCGAGATTTATGGATTTTGATAGTGTCTGACTGAAAAACTATCGGAACTGCTCAATAAATTAACCACATAATTCTAATCGTAAATAAATACAAGTTTTATCATAAAGTAGATATATTTTGTCATGTAATATGACCAAAATAAGTGTGATTTATTTGATGTAAAGTGTTTTATAATGGTTTGGGAATTTGGGATTGCAATCAGCGCCATTTTTTTATTACCGGGTTTGCATTCTGTACCCTTCTGTGATGAAATGAATGCAATTATAACGAATTTGAAGTGACAGATTACAAGTTTGATACACTAGCATCACTTTAAAACTTAGTTTGAATGACATTTTATTATTATTATCAGAAATTATTAGGATAATAGCGAGTACGTTTTTAACACATGTCCGTTTCCGTATCATATCCTTATTAACTATGACCCGACGATGAAATCGGCTACAATTAGGTAGTGTCAAGTCCTGTCAATATATATGTTCCTGGTTAAAGACATGAATATATTAGGGTAAATTTTTCCAGATTAATTAGTTCAAAACAGGGCCATTTATATAAAAAAAATCTTTTAATTTTCAAAAAAATTCATACTATTTAGGGAGCCTCAGATGTGTACTTTGAGGCTCTCAGTAACAACACCACATTATTGAAGACAAACTCTGTCATCAAGTTGTAAATGCTCAAAGATGGTTCACATCTCCTTTTTTTGATAGATTTGGCCAAATATGATTATCATAACTACAATTCTATTGAAAGTGTAGGTATGCATTGTCTCTTTGATTCCAATGAAACTATTTGGTTCAAGATGTTTATTGATGCAAAATTCAACAAAAACAAAAATTTGCAATAACATATATTTCATAAATGTTGCCAACATTGTGTAGTACTAAATAACATTTGAATTTTACAAGGTCGAACAATCTTTTTGCAGTCTCTTTCAGACTCTTTATTATTCAAATTCACTAATTTTCATCAATTTTCTGATTGTAGACAGCGAACCTGTGAGTTAAAGTATTTCTGAGGAAATTGGTCATGCCTCTTTTGAAGATATATAAAATAACAAATATTTATTGCTTGATTTTTTCTTGAGGAAAAGCATTGAAACATTACAACATCAACAAGTATGTTTATTCAATTGCTTATACTATCAAATATGGTTTATTTCTCTAAAATGGAATTTATTTTGAAGGTCATGTGACCTTTATGCAACATTAGTAGATAGCAATCTGAAATTACTGAGGTTTTATGCCTTTTGTAACATAACAATGACATAAAGACTTGCCAAACATGCATTTAATATGTTTTATGCATGATACATGTCAATGAAACTGTACTTTGATCAAATGCTTCACCAGTAAAATGAATGAGAATTTGTTGTGTAAATCATTTTACATTACATGTGAAGAAATTTGTATTATACCTAGAGAATACAAAACAGAAATGTGTCGTGCAATGTGGGAGACTTTTAATATATCTAAAGCATGCAAGAAAGACATGAGACGATCAGTTTTTAGTTCTACCTAAATTAATTCAGATAGAGATATAAATAAAGTGAAGGTTGATAATACTCTCACATAGCAAATTTCAGAATGAAATATTTTCTTATTTCTAATAGACAACTTACACAGGTGAGAGAGGCATATCATTCAATTTAAACAGCACAATTTAAATAGAAAAAGAACTTTTTCAGCTTAAATAAGATTTTAGGGAAAAAACGTTAATCATACAAAATAATTATTTAATGACCTTAAAATTGCACTAAACAAGGGAAATAACTCTTTAATATTACAATTCTAGAATCAATTTTATACTTCCAGAACTTACATATTTATAATTACATTACATAGATATAAGAAAATGATATGAGTGCCAATGAGACAACCCTCCATCCAAGTCAAAATTTATAAAAGTAAACCATTATAGATCAAAGTACGGTCTTCAACACGGAGCCTTGGCTCACACCGAACAGCAAGCTATAAAGGGCCCCAAAAATTACTAATGTAAAACCATCAGTCTTATCTATACAAAAAACGAGAAACGAGAAACACTTATGAACCACATCAACAAACGACAACCACTGAACATCAGATTCCTGACTTGGGACAGGTGCAAACAATTGCAGCGGGTTTAAACGTTTTAATGGTACCAAACCTTCACCCTTATCTGAAACAAAAGTGTAACATCACAACATAGAAAAACATACTATAAAATAAAAGTTGAAATGGCTTAACTCAATCAAAAGACATATTAACACCGGTGAACATACACTGAACAAATAAATTTGATCTATGATACAATGCAATTACAAAATAAATAAACTAAGGGAAGGGAAGAATAAGTAAAGTAACATGTTATACCGCTGTGAAATGTTAAACAATTTAAGAAAAACAATATACTTGAACAAAAATATCAGCCATGTATGTTTCATTATAATACTTTATTTTGATTGGTTAACAGCAATCTCACATCATTCTGAAATTATCCTTCATGTCAAAATGAAATGTAACATTCATGATAACACGAGCTGCCACAACAAAGTGCACAGGTAAATAAAGAATCAAAGAGCTGATAGCTCTGAGGTGGAAGAAGGTGAATAAATTAAAGGTAACTTGAATTACCATAAAAGCAGCCCCACTAACCCAGCCTGCTTTGTTCCATTATCGCTATGATGTATTTTTTTCTTCAAACAAGAATGTGTCATAAGTACATAGATTTCCAATCTATACAATCATTATCTATGTTCAGTGGACCGTGAAAATTAGGTAAAATCTTTAATTTGGCAGTAAAATTAGAAAGATCATATCATAAGGAACACATGTGTACTAAGTTTCAATTTGATTGATTTCAACTTCATTAAAAACTACCACGACCATAAACTTTAACCTGAAGAAGGACGGACGGACAGACCAGTAAACATAATGCCCATAAATGGGGCATAAAATAGTAAGACTTGTTACATACCTGCCAACTTTTGAAATTTCCCATGGGGGTTTTAGTGTGCGACAACAATTTTAAAGGTTACAATTTTAGCTAAGTATTTTGCACGATCTGGATTGTCTTGAAAAGTGTCATATTTGTATGATGAGCTTACATGCCTTTTTCTTAAGTCTGTTTGCATGATTTAAGTTTTAAATCAGTAGAAAAGATGAACATGTAGCTAGCAGACCAGGGTTTATTTTCTTGTGTAAGAATATTAGATGCTTGTTGAAATTTCCAATTTTGAATTATGCAAAGATGTGTCACCCTCATTAGAAGAACATTACAACCCACTGTAAAAATGAGCACCTCTATATTCATATTATTTGATGAAACTTTTCCCCAAGAACTATGCATCTATCAAGTATTAAAGTGTCAAAACATGTCAAAAGAATTTTGTGATGTTTCTAAAGTTATATCTTCTTTATTAATTTGACCCTCATTTAGAAAAGTTGTTCCAAATATAATGAATTTTCCCACTTTTGAGTTAAAAATCTTAAAATTTTCTTTCTTTTTTTTCAACAGTAAAATGACCCTTTTTTAGGGACAGTCCCTCATTTAAGGGACACCACTCATAATGGGTGGGGTGGGGTGCCCAACCTGTTTGTTTGTCTTTGTGAAAAAGAAGGCAGTGTCTGCTGCGTGCCGCATGCGGTACGAATAGTAAAATTGCCGATCGTAGGCTACGCATACCCACATCCGGTTTTATAATAAAATGCCATCGGATCGGAATAAAACGTGAAATATATACAGAATTTGTCGCAATTAGTGAATAAATTGATTAAAACTACTCAGAAGTTTTATAAATATTTATATATAGGTAAGTGAACAGTTTTATTTCAGTTAATAAATATTCTTAAAATGGAAAAGAGTGATATACATGTGGGAAGACATTTCATAGGTATCATGAATTAGAACAGTCGATTAATTTTATACAATTAAAGTTTAACAGAATACATTTTCATGTATTCATGGAGGCAAAAATTCCAAACAAATTTGATAGAAAAGGCCTACCACAAGGTACTTGTTTTAAAGTGTAGTTTTAAATCGAATTTGCAGCGTTTCATTCATTCTACTATGTGTTATAGTAGTCTCAGGTCAAGTTTTTTTATGTCGAATACTTCTAGTTTTCCTATTTTAAACCGTTCTTAATATAAAGGATATGCCTACTTTTAATACATTTCAAATGGAATCTCCTTTCCACTTTAAACTTGGCGTGACTAAAGATGGACAAAACCTGATTGCGAGGGAAGCAAATTGTTTATTTGATCATCTTCTGTTTTACATTTTACTGAAAGATTATTTTAAATCTCATATGGGTATTTTTCAAATTCAGTAAAATTTAATTCTTTAAATTTGCATTTACATTTTATAATAGTATTAATTTTTATTGTGTTTTTCTTTTACAGGGACTGTACAGTTTCATTTTCCATCAGTGTGCATTTAATTTGCAATGTTTATTATGTATTATTATTAAATAAATACAATTTGAAAATATCACTTTTCATACTCTTCACTCTTTCTACACGAAATCCCCATATTATCGATAATTTCCATTTATATTTCACGTTTCATTCCGATCCGATGGCATTTTTTATAAAACCGGATGTGGGTAGCGTAGCCTCTGAATGGCAATTTGACTATTCATTACCCGCATGCGGTGCTGCAGAGACACTGCCTAAAAAGAATAGTACATTGTGCTTTAAATGATTTAATTGAATACAAAAATAACATATGTTACAAAAGTATAATGTCAATAAATTAGTGAAAAAATACTATTTATTATCTTTATGGTAGTACTGCATCATTGAATTTGGTCAATCAGTCATGCTTTTATCCTTAAGCTGTGTAAGAACCTCCTTGCAGATGAAAATTCACATGCCATGTTCACGATTTTACAACTTCTTCTTCTTCTTCGTATTTCCTTCCAATTAGGAACACCAAGTAGAATCACTTGTATTATTTAAAAGTATTTTTTAAAGTAGTAGATGAAAACAACACAAGTTCAAAATCTAGCATGTTAGAATAATCTTCAGAGAAAACGATTTTGATTGGCTTATTAATTTGATCATGAGAAACACACAATTTGATTGGCTGAACACTATTGTCTTACCTTGGGAACAAAATAAGGAACAGGACTGGGTTGCACAAACGTCTATTAAAGTTAATAGTCTATTAAAAGTACACTTAAATTTAATTATCTATTACTTGCGTTGCAAGCGTCAATTAACGTTAATAGTCTATTAACTCACTATTAAATTTAATTGAACAAAGGGCGCTATTAAGTTCTTAATAGTCCATTTAAAATGGATGCCAAGCAAGTGCTTGATTTGCTTGTACCTCGAAATCAGTCGAAAAATTACCGTGACAGGCTACTTAACTCGATGGATTTGTCGGACTGAGAGCTTCATTAATGTGACGTAATTCCCTGTGTCCGCGGCCGGTGATATCGTGCTTTCCTGATTTCGTCATATCCATAACGTTACCTAAAAGAATCGTTTTGTAATTGTTTTTGTCTTCGAAGAGACAGAAGAGATAAAATTGATAAGTTCAAGCATAAATAAAATATAATTGCAATCCTATGATTAACCATATTTATTATGCATTTATTAGAGAAAAGGGTTTCATTTACAGCAAATTTCATAAAACTGAAGAAAAAACTTTTGCTAGCATCCTTGGTAGTCTGTTTTGTTCAATCTAAACTGTATTTCGTAGTATAAAGTCTTTCCTTCAAAATTAACCATTTTAGAAGGCATCGCGAAATCATCGGACATTTATTGAAAACCTTTCAAAACCGGGTTTTCCGGCTTAATTTATGGCACATAATCATTATCTTGTGGGTAAGATCATACATGTCATACATTAAGAAGATTTCATGAAATTAAAGTATGTCCTTTATTTGTTAAAATATTTTATACGATTATAGGTTTTTATAAGTTTACCAAAGTGGAGCCAAAAGTCTTAAGGTGCGCGGATACATCGGACTGCACATTACGATAACAATAATTCACGCGGTCTTTGCTATGCACACAAAAATAGATCAGTTTTAAATTAGAGCCGCACCTAGCTTTCCTTCTTAAAAGATCGATATTAGTGTCAACATTAAAATTTAATACACATTTTCCTCAAATACATGTATTTTGTTGTATAAATGAAGAAATCTTCGACATGTGTAATATATTCCCGTTGACGCTTTGGTGAAGAGTGCTTTCTTTCACGTCCGTATTTCTATCAAGTATGGCATGCCAAGTTAACATTTTAGATGATTAATGGGTAAAAAAAATAACAGAACAGTGCACAATAACATACATTGCAATTCGTACATGTACATGTAGGACACAAAAGAAACCACGTGATAATTATGATATATTACAGTGGTTTAATTTATTTAGATTTTTATTAAAGAGGGCATGGTGTATATTGTCTGTAAAATTTATAACCAATACATAGAACAAATATTTTTTAACAAAAGAAAACTGTAATAAAGATGAAAGAAAACTATCCGACACTTTGGTATATATCTTTGGTAACTTCAAATAA
Organism: Mytilus coruscus; assembly: GCA_017311375.1. NCBI lineage: Eukaryota > Metazoa > Mollusca > Bivalvia > Mytilida > Mytilidae > Mytilus > Mytilus coruscus. The sequence continues at coordinate 1,164,346 of CM029598.1, read as the reverse complement.
ATATCTGATCTTCACATGGGATAGGGTTCATAATCAAAGTACTGAACATCGGATGACCTGGTAGATGGTCACAAGCACTTGTCTCAGAAAAAATCACATCTCTATACCTGAAAGTTATGTTAAGGTACATAATTATATTTGTTATGGCCCGCCGTAGCGGAGGGGCATTAAGTTTACCCTTGTCCGTCTGTACGCACGTACGTCCCAAAATTGGTTTCCGTTCTCTAACTTAAGATTGCCTTAACCAAATGTTATGAAACTTATACACAATGCTTATTATCACAAAACACAGATCAAGTTTGAATTTTGGTGGCGTCACTTTAACCGTTCTAGAGTTATGCCCCTTTATAAATGGAAAAATTGCAACATTTTAGTTTCCGTTCTCTAACTTAAGTTTGCCTCAACCAAATGTTATGAAACTTATACACAATGCTTATTACTACGAAATACAGATCAAGTTTGAATTTTGGTGGCGTCACTCAAACCGTTCTAGAGAAATGCCCATTTATAAATGGAAAAATTGCTAAATTTTTAGTTTCCATTCTCTAACTTTAGTTTGCCTCAACCAAATGTTATGAAACTTATACACAATGCTTATTACCACGAAATACAGATCAAGTTTGAAATTGGGTGATGTCACTTTTACTGTTCTTGAGTTATGCCCTTAATAAACATAAAAATATTGAATTTTTCGTTTTGTTCTCTAACTTTAGTTTACCTCAACCAAATGTTATGAGACTTATACACAATGCTTATTACCATTAAACTCAGATCAAGTACAAATTTAGGTAGAGTCACTTTTACCGTTCTTCAGTTATGTCCCTTTATATCTGTATATGATATGTGCGGGGCATCATCTGTGTCCAAGCATGGACACAATCCACATTTATTTCTGAGACAAGTCCCTGTGTGTATGATGAATAAATGACAGGGAATTCAACCTCACCGTAATAATTATTATATTGTAGTGATCATATGGAACGCCATAGCTGCCTTATATGTACTTATTTCTATATATGCACATACTTTTTCTTCATACTTTTTCTATATATGCACATACTTTTTTTATAATGATCATAACCCACCCCAAATGTAATTTTCCGTCTTTTCATAGAAGGTGCATGTTCGTAATGATTTTCTGGGAACAAAATCCAGTTTTCTTTTCGTGAGTGTGAAACACATACATTTGTACTTCGTTCCAAAACTGGTGTAATATTAACGTATAATAGATTGAATTAGCAGGTCAGAGTTTATATTTGCTATATATAGAAATAATTAAGACTGCAAACGGTGAAAAGAGGTAGGGTTGTCCGTCAAAGTTATGAAACTGACAAAATGACAATTAGAAACAAGTTAATCGTGTTTAACCCGCCACATTCTGTATGTATGTGCCTGTCCTAAGTTAGGAACCTGTAATTCAGTGGTTGTCGTTTGTTGATGTGTTACATAATTGTTTTCGTTCATTTTTGTACATAAATTAGGCGACTTGATGTGCCATATTCGAAATGATACGAAACCGACCGATTTGATTATTATACAACAATTATAACAAAATGTCTATTCAATAAAAGTTTAAAGTATTGAAAACATCAAACATATTCTTCCGAGGAAAATAATATTTTACAAAGTTAGCAGGCTATTCAAAACAAATAAATTAACCACACAACAAACAAAAATGAGAAATGTAATAAGGAGCTACCATTTGATTTTTATTAGCTAGGATGAAATTTGAAAACATAGGCAGGACAGGAGTTTTGAGTAAAAAATTCAGGATGAGCAACTTGGTAAAAAAGGAGGATGACAATATGTGTAAAAAATTCAGGATAAACTAGTAAAAAGGCAGGACCGAATTCAGTAAAAATAAAAAGGCAGGACAGAGATTAAAAAAGCAGGACAAAATTTTCATCCTAGCCCCCCATAAAAATCAAATGGTAGCTCCTAAGTGACCACTGTCCTTGTTAATGACCTAATAGTGTAAGCAACAAAACGTTTATGTCACGAGATAATCCGTGTTTAATGAATGCCAAAATGTTGACTTAATTTGTGTTTTAATAGCTTATTTCTTCAAAACTACTTTTATTTCGACATGAAATTTGGCACACACATGCACCGTGTCTTATTGCTTTAATCACAGCAAAATCATCGTGATGATACACGGTAATAATTTTGCTTCGATGAAAATGTAGTAAATTTAGGGTAAAATTTTAGTCTTACTTCAATGCTGAAATAATTATATAAAATCACTTAAATACTTTTCGCTTTTGTTATATCCTATATCTAATGTATAAACTATAATATAAGTACTATTTTAAGCACCAACAAAGAGCATAATAATTTTATTTTTCATGTTAAAGATATAATGTACACTACAGTATCTGGGGTATCCTGTAAAACACGAAATTTAGAAAATCGTGACCAAGGGACCTTACGACGACAATCATTTTTTAAAAATATAATCATATTCCTATAATTTGCAAACAAAATCAGCCGTGTGTTATCCGTTAACTTAAATTTGTTAACTAGACGGCTTTTTGGACAATGGGCACCCTACTATAACCTTCCGAATCAAGTGAAAACTTGACTCGAATTGACTCTCAAAATGGAAGATATAAATATAGCAGCAGTAAGCCAAGTTGTAAATTTTCTTTTATGGACGTCGACAATAAACTTTATATTTAAATTAGTAACATAATTTAATTTAAGACTAATGCTAATTTATCCCTCCTCGTTTTTTTAGACTCTTCTATCCTTTTAATTGACAACACATGTAATTTCTTGTATCTTGGAATTGGACATGTTTAGGTGTCAATTGAAAGTAGACCCGTTGATAAATGATGAAAATCACTGAAATCGTGAAAAATAAGAAAAATCGCGATAATCATGATGACGTCGTGAAAAATGATGAAAATTGAGAAAATTTTTGTGATTACTTCGTTAAAAATGATGAAAATCGCGAAAATGCATGTGTGTCACATTGAATTTTAGAACTAAATGGAACTTAATTTACTATTAAAACGTTAATAGTCACTTAATAGTCTATTAGTTAATAGAAGCCTTAATAGTGATTCGTGCAACGCTATTAACTCACTCTATTAACTAATAGTCAATTAGATATTTAATAGTCTATTAGAAGTTAATAGTCTATTAACTTAATAGACGTTTGTGCAACCCAGTCCTGATGATTTTCACTAAATCGTGTTTTAGAGCTTTTTAACGATACCCTTAATATCAATATTTTTAATAAATGCAAGGACGTATTATAAAGCGTTGTGTAAGATAAGAGTGAAGAGAATGAACACAGGGTGAACGTACTATACGGGCGAAAGAACTCAGGACGAACAGACCAAGGGCGAACATGTAAACAGGGCGAGTTGTCCCGATACCAAATTCACGCATGGGTACTACAAATATCTACATTAAAACATCCGGTTACAAGTAAACAAATAACGTTCATGTAGATGAGATGAAATCTAATAAATTACATAAATAAAAGGGTAAATATTAACGATAGTGATTGTTTTCAATCCTATTTTACAAATTAAATGATTCAGATGCTTAATCATGTGTAAAAATCGGTGTCAAGAATCGGAAGTTGTTATGAAATTGTAATACACAGAAACGGATGCGGCATACGGAGGTGGTTCAATGATTTTAAAGTCGCCACCATAGGCCTTCAGAAGACTTAAGTCTTCTTCCACCAAAAACTCCATAGAAATCACGTTTTCATGATCCTAGCAAAAAATGTAATTATAAGTATTGAATGCTTCTTTTAGTAATTTTATAGGGTTGTAAAGCGTTGACCATGCGCACATTTTCAGAATGAAGCACTTCTGCGCTTCATACAAAATGTACATTGGTCAATGCTTTTACACCCCAATAAAGAAGTAGGCCTGGTAAGATCCCTATTTGGCCCTACAATATAGCATTTTTACAAATTTGTTAAAAATGTAAACTTTTCACTATTTATTGAAAAGTAGAATACTTTTGTTACATAAATAAGGACTGTTTTAAGAATACAATGCACATGCATCAGGTTCTAAGCATCATTAATTTATGCAAAATTACTGAAATCTTCACAATTTTAGCATTTGTGCCAATTTTAAGACGGTTTTTGTTTTAAATGGAAGTGGCCACACTTGTGTTCAGTATTAATATTTAAATATATGTTGTATTTGATGATAATACATAACATATACAAAGGTTGAGACTGAACATGAATGCGCCACTTACATTTTAGACAAAAACATCTGAAAAGGACATTTTCTGGCATATTAGATAGATTTTTCATATTTAAGCTTGAATTTGAACGTCTTTAATGACCAAATCAGTTCAAACGTTTTACATAAACGAATTGAATTGACTGAAGTAGACACTTTAGTGTTTAAAAATGTCAAAATCTTTCATCAGATGTACTTCGAATTTTAGGCCAAAATTAGCCTTTCCGAGATTCTCCTTTACAAAAAGAAGCATTCAATTCTTATGTATTATCCCCTTGATTATCTTCATACCTTTTCACATATAACTTTGTCAGTATCATGTTTCCATTAATAAAACAGAACTTTTTATGAATTCACATATTTCAAAAGATAACATTGGACTCACTTCTTATTGCATATAATTTTTAAACCTCATGATTTCCATGGAGACCTTCATCTGATATATAAGGTTACATCATAACCATTGTGATGTCACATAACTATGGCAAAATTGTCTGAAATTTTTGATGTATCAAGATGAATAATGATACTGAGTTTAACAGTCAGCAAGAATAGGGATGTTTCCTATAAAGATTTTTATCTGGTAACTTCCTGAGAAGGCAGATGACTTCGATAAAATATTTATATAGATATACCTTTTAGGGACCATTAGCTAATTAGTTAACTTTGTGTATTTCGTTTTAACCTGTGTTAATTAATGTAGTTAAAAATATATGAGTGAGAGACATAGAGTCAAATTCCCCTGAATTAATATTTTACCAGGGAAATTTTAAATAAATGTCACACAATGACTAAAAGGACTTTCTGTTATATTATAAGAACAATACAATATATGTCATCATCAAAGATTGCATATGGACTTAAGTATATATTTGCCTATAAATGTATAAATCTTTTACAATCATTGTATTGTATAATTTTGTAAATTCATTTTACCTCAATTATAAGGAAATAAAACATGAAAAATGAAATAATGTTTAAGCTCTTGATTTGGATATATAAACAAATATAGATTTTTTTAATTGTCACATGTGGAGCAGGACCTGCTTACCCTTTGGGAGCACCTGAGATCAGCCCCATTTTTTGGTGGGGTGCATGTTGCTCAGTCTTTAGTTTTCTATGTTGGTGTACTGTTGTTTGTCAACTGTTTGTCCTTTCCTTTTTAAGTCATGGTGTTATCAGTTTATTTTCGACTTCTGATAGATATAAGAAGATGTGGTATGAGTGCCAATGAGACAACTCTCCATCCAAGTCAAAATTTATAAAAGTAAACCATTATAGGTCAAAGTCTGAGTTTGAATGTCCCTTTGATATCTTTTACCTCTCTTTTACAAACTATATTTTTTTATATATAGAACATTTCTTCAGCTACACTCTTTTATCGGTGGAAAAGTTCCCTTTTTTGAAGTATTCTTATTTAAGAAATGCAGGCAATTCTATTCTTTACATTTAATATAAGTAATACTTTTCACATTTAGTTTAACAAAGTCTTTTTTCTCATGTCAAATTAAATTTCCATAAATAAGAATGTAATTTATCAAATGAACAGAAGTTTGTAAATCAAAGCACAACAAAATAGCCTTAAAAATAGATGTCACATAAATGATAATAAACCGTCATTTTGTTTGATATCAAATCAGAATACAGCACACTGACTCTTATTTAAAATATAATCCCCGATTATATGGCAACATATGAACAAATTTATACTCCCAATTCCATTATTTTTAAATTTACTCTATCAAATTTCTCATAAAACGCATAAAAATCCATGAAATGGTTGCAAATATCACCAAGTTTTTAGACAGCATTAAGAAAAAGTAAAATTTTGTTTAATATTTTGATAATTTGACAAAAAGCTTGTTAAATGACTTAAGCAATCTGTTTCAATAGAAATTCCCTCATGCATGATATACATAACTATTTAACATCAATCCAATAAAATAAATGAGACAACACCTGGATGATCAAAGCCTTTCCTTACAGGTAAAAACCAAGAATTAAATTCCAATCTATAATTCATACTGCATCATTACTAAATAGAAACATTGTTCAACTTATTTTTCGGTAACTTTCTGATCAGGGTTTATATGTCTTGATAAAAACCAATATTATATAATATAACAAAATTTCTTTTTCTCTCCTTTCAACACATACTATAATTAAATTACTATTGCCATATTGCACTAAATGAACACTTAAAAGTGCCAAGTTTCATTAATGCTGTGTTTTACTTATGAAAATAAAATTAAAATTACTATTTCAAATTGGATTATACTTAAGTGTTTGTCATACTCACAAGAATTCTATAACTGATGAATGTAGATGGTTCTTAATGTGTAGGAAGTGTGTTATAAAGTCCCATAACTAAAACTCAAAAGTCGAAGAACTAGAGGCTCCAAGGACCCTGTGTCGCTCACCTGATATTTTTATTTACAATTGATGCATGATAAATGCAACTGTTGTACTGTCGTTTAGTTTCAGAGATATAAGACTAAAAGTGCGTTTGAAACCTATGTTTTATTTCAACCATGTGTGCCATGTTGGTAGGCAGGGTCATCATACACAATGGTCCCTGGATATCCTAGTGGTGATTTAAACCAAGTTTGGTTTAATTTGACAGTAGTTTCAGGGAGAATTTTGTAAAATTTATCTAACAAGAAATGCGAAGTGATGAGAAAGTTTGTTGTGAAGTTTTGTTGTTTGCAACCCCCAAAAAACAAAAAGGTAATAAAAATTATCATTTAAGGGCAATCTTTCCTATTAATGATTTCTGCAAAATTCAGTTTGATTGTGCAAGGGTTGTATAGCCAGCTGAGGTCGTTAAAACTCTCATTTGTTGTTGCAAAATTCAAGTGGTTTTGAATTGCTTTGTTGATCTTTTTGTATTCAACTTTTAAACAACAAAGTACAACAAATATGATGACTGATACTCATGACACTGAAAATATGGTCTTCATTCTTGTGAAGAAAATGGTAAGGTTTGAAATATTTCTTAAATATTAATTCAATATCAATACTTTAATTTGTATTAGATTTATCCCAGGAAATGAGAACAAGGGACACAATTAAATTCAATTTTTTCCTAAACTTCTGATAAAATATAAAATGAAGAACTATATTTTTTAATGAGAATTTTTTTTTTAATAGTTAATTGATAATTTGAACAATATTAATTAAGTTT